>JANAVB010038617.1:2109322-2323343 GCA_029216955.1 Iris pallida | reverse complement strand
AGATGTTGGTTAAGTATTGTGATCATTATAAATCACGAATGCCCGGAATAGATGGAGTTGGTATTGTTTAAGGATGGCTTCGTTTCTGAGTGGTATATTGCCTCTACCACCTCAGAACGAGATGTATGTTGACCCTTTCCATAGAATAGCAATGAGATTATCTGTGGGTACTGGGTAGTACCGAGACTTAGTTGGGAGTCATGTATTGTTGCTGAATGACTCGAGTGCCCCCTGACGGTGATTCTATGTTGGGTAGCGAGATTCTAGAAATGGTAACAGTTGGCTTAGTTAGAAATTGTTAGTCGAGTGATGACTCAGACAAGTAAGACCGTTAGTATGCTATGGGTAAATAGATTTGGCTAGAAAATGTTGTGGCTTAGAACATCTGAATGTTGATTTCGAATGGTTGGACGCAAATCATATGTGGCTAATACAAAGTTGGTTGCGTAGCTGAAAGTTTTGAAAACATTATCGGTGAACTAAAGGAATATTAGAGATTTGTGCTTTGACCCTAAGGTGTAATAGATGTTAATCCATCTTGATCACCAAAGGATATTCGTTGCCTATGCACATGTATGCTGAGGAATTTAATGGGAATAGAAAAGTAACAAGTAGTGACTCTGAATACTGATGTTGCCTAGAAGATGGTTAATTGATACATGAATTATCGGAAAAGAAAGGAATGAACTACTCGACCCTTGCTGCATAAGAATTAAGAATGCCCATAAGATAGTTTGATGACTGAGAAACGAATGGGAACGAGAAATTGCAAATGTGTCGGATAATGTCGGTATAAGTGATTGTTGGTTGGGATATAGATTGTTGGCTTATAACTTGGTGGTGCGACTCTGTCATACGGATCAAATAGTATAATTCCATAGTTATGTTAAGACTATCGGAATCGATGACCCTTGAATAGTTAGCCTTGGCTTATGGGTTCGTATGAGTACAAAGGATTTGAAATAGAAATTTAATCATTGGGAATTTACTTGATGGATTATTAGAACGACGAGAATCGTATGTCGGGTTAGGAATTGACCGTAATATTGATAGATCGATCTTAGTCGATCGTTGGGTAAGTCTAGAATGAGCCTCTGTGGGAATTATTTCCTTGAGGAAGATCCTGGATAGATAGACTTGACCCTAGTGACCAATTGAGGACTAACCAATTGTTGGCATAGCCGATAATAGAGATTAGTATTCAGACTGAGTTGATACCCATAGGTTTGGGTAGAGTTCCTTAGAATTATCAGTTGCTTATTGGCCATGAGAATAAGAAAATAGTATGATCCCTAGTAGCCGTCCACTCTAGGGGAGTCACCTGAATGATTAGGTATAGCTGTCAGTATAGCTAACCATTGAGACTGGACCAAATAATAGATGGCTGTTGGCGACCCATAGAATGACCCTGTGGCATTGAACGAGAGATGGTGATGAGTACGACTTAAGAATGATATATTGTATGTATGCTTCAATATGAACCTTAGAGATGTTTGACCCTTGAGGATTATATGTCAGCCTATAGCGGAAACTAGAATTGTGGGATGAGACTTGAGTTGTATGTATCGAGTAGTGGATTATTCCATGAGATGGAATTGATTGCTCATAACGGGAATGTTGGATAGGTATCTATAGTCGGGTAGCTGGGTTAACCTTGACTGTTGCATAGAATTATATCCTGACTCGGATAATCGATAGTTGGTGATGTTGGATTGTATCTTTTAGAAAAGATGAATTGCCTCGGTGAGAAATATTATTAGATTTGGGAAGGAATATAATTGCATATTGTGAACTCTTGATATGATTGGCTCTAAGATTGGACCCTTGACCGAATGTTAAAATATTATGCTTGGATAAAGAGCTGTCCCTGATGTTAAGTGTTGTGGCCTGGAAGATAGTGATTGTGACAAGTGAATAAAGTTATAAGTCAATTGAAAGGATACTAAGTCTGATTTGGGAAAGAGAGTTATATCGTGGCTGATCGAATTATACTATCATGGAAGTTGGTTGAAGTACATATGTTTTGGGGACGCCTAAAATATGTGTATGGATCTAGCCGAAGTGATAGGTTGCGACTGAGATAATATTGTTGGAAGAATTTATCGCACTAACGCAGACTTTGGCTGAAATGCATATGTTTTGGGGACGCCTAAAATATGTGTGTGGATCCAAATGAAGTGATGTTTGCGACCAAGATAGAATGCAAGAAAAATGTTGGTGAATCAATGAGAAGTTACAAGTATTTGGAAAAGAGAAAGATGGATTGAATCGTTGATGGGTTAAAATGATACAATTGGATAGCTATTTTGAAAATGATCAAGTGGGCTAAAATGAATATTGAATTGAAGCTGAATGAGTAACTCATTGTGACTAAGATAATCTAGTAGAAAGAGTTGTTTCCTTAAGTTTCGAGGACGAAACTTCTTCTGAGTGGTATATTATGTAATGCCCCGCTCCGCACGAGGCATTTGGGTTGGCTTTTTGGATGCTATCAGAATGTTGGACCGTGACTTATGTTGGGAATCAGGAGAATTGAGACTGATACAGTTTCTCGTAGCTGGCTAGACGGAATGGGTATTGGAACGTGGCTCGCTGGTTGAGCTACGCTTAGCGGGATTGGAGCAGGAAGACCCTTTTATGCAGGCAAGTGGAACTGTCCTCCTTCCTCCTTATTCCTGCATGCTTAATAAATGGAATAATGTGATACTATGAGTTGTCCCTAATGTCCCTTGTTTTGGTTGCCGAATAAGAGATGCTTATGTTAAGAATTATTGAACTGCTGAATGAATCACACTCGAACTGCTAATACGACATGATGCTGGAAATGAATTGATAACGTCCCTTCGGTTAATAATGTATAAGCAATAAATACTTGAGTAATGAGATGCTACGAGAATGATACATGAGTAATGAACTGGCTATGCTATTAACACAAAGAATTGAATGAAACACTAGAATCATGTATATCCTGCATAACTGTTGCTGTTGCTTGCTTCCTTATAAGCAATGAAAGAAAGAATACTGTCCCTATGATATGAATGAAATGATGCAGGTCCTATCGATATGAATGAAATGTTATTTGTTCCTCTTAGAAAGGAATGATATGAGAAATGTTGCAATGATTGATGCAATGAGAAATGATAAGGCTTGGGATCATTGAGATCACCAAGTGAATAGGTGGAAATATTGGAAAGATGAGATGATGAACTGTTGCCTTTTTCTTATCTTATTATATCATGCGACTTCAAACACAATCGGGTCGGACACGCATTCGTATGACCATAGACGTACTTGTATACAAGGATTTCCTCGAACGGTACCCGCGGCGGTGGGATCGAGTCGGCCTAGGAAGAATTGGTGCTTTGGTAGCACGGTATTGGGATCCTCATTCGGGCTCGCAACCTGGTGAAGGGCACATCCCATACCCTATGAAGTCCTATATGGCACGTCGACATGGTGCACAACCACCAGTGGTCATGTAGTCAGTATGCATGCTAATGAATGTTTTGTGCAGACAGAGTAAGAATATCATATTATCCTGTATTTTATGCAGGTACGAAGGAGTCGGCTATCGGTAAGAAATCACTTAAATGTGATAATTCAATATATGTGTTGGTTTAACTTGCGTGCTTACGTTCCAAATAAGTAAATGATGCTGTATGTAGCCTTTCAGTATGAGATCCTGCTTAACATGTTAAATTAAGTATGCTAGAAAGATGCCATGCTATAATCATTGCTCAAACACAACATACATGCTAAGTGATGCTTGAAGTGAGAACTGTTATAACATGTTTAAGATGTTAATGTTAACGATATCTCAATGATGCCTTTTCATGATAACACCTAGTATGCCTCAGTGATGCCTTTGCTTGATAATACCAAGAATGCTAAAATGATATGTCCACATGAATGCTGCTAAGAATGTGTTTACATGCTTCACTCTGATTATTGCCCATGAAATATAAACTGATGCTAGGCCCCAAGTAGAAAGATCATTCTAATAAATGCTTGCTTAAATGATCACTTTAAATGTTGGTTTATGCGAGTGGGTTGGATTCTGCTCGCCAGTACATAGATGATGTGCTGACCCACGTTTGTGGGCAGGTGCTCGTGCTTGAAATGTTCTACACACGAAGATTGGCTTGATTAGTCCCGCGACATCGAAGATTTGTTGGGCATACATAAGCTCTCCTTGTACAAGATGATGTCTTCTGTTTATAAAGGGCATAATGTATGAAACATTGTAATCAGTTGTACCAGTGAGTTGTAAGCCAAGTTGGTGTATCGAGTTGTAATCCAATGTATCCAATTATCAATGTAGACTTTGTAGCATTGCTCAGCTGGCTTTCAATGTAAAGTGAGATTGGTTGTAAGCATTGTACTTCAATACAAGTCTTGTACTCTTCTTCAATTATCAATAAAGAGAATAAAGGTCTATATATATCTCTGTGTGACTTCAAGTCATCCTTTTATTTTCGCTGCCATAAAGAGGTGATATGCTTCTATCCAATGGGAAAGATTGTCCTCATTTAATTCAATTTGTCTGCTTCTGCCGCTGCAATGTGTTCCTATTTGAAGAATTATCCCTATGTATCATCTTTGCCTTGTACAAGTGCAATACCAGACTTGTACGGCATCACGTCCAAGCGAGGACGATCGATTCCAAGAGATCAAATATGTTAATAAATGACTCTACAAATCGGGGCGTGACAATGGTTGCCGAAGTGTGTCGCTTTGTCTGCGACAAAGATAAAAATTTATTATAATGCAAATACTTGTAAGGAGCTATTGTGGATGAGGAAATTTCTGCCAGAGTTGGAGCTAAAACATGAGCATTAAACATTACTTTGTGATAGCCAAAGCTCAATTCACCTTGGAAAGAACCCTACTTTTTATAGCACATTGCAAATTGCAACTAGATACCATTGGATATGAGATGTGCTAGAGGTGAAGGATAATGAGCTTGAGGAGGTACATATTAATGATAATGGAGAGGATATGTTCATAAAGGTTTTTCAAAGGGGAAAGTTTGACTTTTTTAGGAGGATTGTCGGAATGACGGGCTCCTCCATCTATTCAGAAAAGGAGAGAGTCGTTGGTGATGGGTGGGGTTCCCTTCCTACGTTGGGACTACCCTGAAGTGCGACGAACGTCATCCATGTGTTGGACAAACTCAAGAAGTCGAAGACTACAAAGTGGAGTTGATTTAAACTCATCATGGAGAGTATCAGAGGAGTATAATAGGGAACAACATGTCGATAGTATGTCGTCGGTATACTGTCAGCATTGATAGAGACGTCAAAAATGTCCATCAATTGTCCATAGTATCCTCGGTGTATTGATAGTATGCCAACGATATACCGTCGCGTCTATGCTGATATGTTTTTGGTATAATTTAGACCGTTTGATTGATTTGGGTGGCCAAAATTGTTTTAGGATTATGATAAGTTTTATTGGAGACTCTCGAATCATAATGCAACAAATACATCAAGAGAAAGAATTCTCAAGAGTGAAACTTTCAAAGGAAGAAGGAGAAGGATTGGGGGAGAGTTTGGTTTAATTTGATTAGGATGGAGCTCGTAAGAAGGGAACCGCGGCTCGTCCTTGTGTTCTTCATTTCGGTAAACCTATTTCTCATTTTGTAATCATTCCTTAAATTTGATTTGTTGTGGTGATCCGTTTTGGATTGGTGGAAGAAGCTTGTAGGAGTCAGTGTAGTTTTTATTATACCAGTAGAGACTTTTTCGGATTGGACTCCGATAGTTCAAAATATTTTTCCGTCAGAAATTTTCACGAAAATATTATTTGTGTCTATGTTGTGCTATTTGGTCTACGAATATTGGTATCTTGTACAGATTGTGTATTTCACTTTGATTTTGACAGTTTCTTTCGATTTAAAAATACTATTTATTATGTTCGTTCTTCCAACATATTGCATATATAAATTGCTTTTATTTATTATGTTTTGCTTGGTTTTGTTTTTGTAAAATGATGTAGCAGATTCTTTGCCAATCTGCAGTGGCAGAATGCATTAAATCCATACATGGCCACCTTATAAATGTAATAACTACAAGAATTACTTGCATACTGAGCTGTTTCCCATAGATTGCATTTATTGACAAATTAGTTAGATATCTCACAAAGAAAAATCTAGTGCCAAGTGTCCTATATGTATATCATTTTGACAATAGTTTGGGTTGGGGCATGGTTTGTAGGTCCACATGAGGTCAAAAGTGCACCCAAAAGATATGCACCATTTCTTGAATTCTTGGTGTCGATGAAATTAATTTATTACTCATATCTATAACAATATACTAAAGTAACTAATTCGAGTGGCTATTGTGGTTATCGAGGAGAGGAGAGGTATAAGATTCCGATTGGATGAAGAAAGATCAAAACCACGGAGGTATATAATTTCTTCCATTTATTTGATGGGAGTTGGAAGACAGTGGACCCAACAGGCATGCAATGCAGCATGTACAAAATTTCGTATGTATCGTCGGACATCTGAAAAAAAAAAAAAAAAAAAATATATATATATATATATATATATACACACACAAAAGCAACGGTTACTTTGTACACGAAAAATTCTATATGTTCTTAGAATACTGTATGTAGTATTTCAAGTCAGTAAAATGTTATATTTGTACCACATTTGAATGATAAATCTTTTTTTTTTATTTAGAGCAACAATTAAGTAGTATGCATGTATTCTTTTGATTGGCTAGAGTAACACATAATTGAGTTATAGAATTTTTATGTACAAATATACTGAACATGTAATAATTTCTTTATAAGCACATCAGACAGCCACATAGTTTTCTTTTTCCTCCCAGACTAGCCACAAATTTATTAATTGCAGTGCTTCATAATAAAATATTAGTAAGCACACTTCAATTTTCAATTTTAGTACTCCTACGTCTCCGGAAAAAATGGTAGGCAACTATTGTTCACTTCAATATAAGTCTTCCTTTTTTCAATCCCACTTATTTTTCTCCACCACAAAAATATACTATGTGTATGAAATTACTATTGAAATATAAGAGAAGCACGGGTGTGACACTAGTATTGAAATATAAGAGAATTTAGTCATACAAATTAAAACCCTAAGTTACCAATTTTTAATAATTTCTCCTATAAATTTAAACATTATTATAATGTACATGTAGTCCAAGATTTTTAATTATTAATTGAAGGTTACTACAAAAATATGAATATATACGAACCCTTTACCACAGTTTAATTCAATATATATTGTAATAAGAAATGAAAATATATTAAAAGTCTTAAACAATATTAAGAAAGTCTTTAAGATAATTATGTTATACAGTATCGTCGGTGTAAAATTTTGACTGCATCAGCCAGTGACAGAGCTAACATCTAAAATTAGAAAAGACTAAATTTTAGATATAGTTTGAACGACACACTAGCATCGTGTCATCTAAAGTACCAAACTCCTAAAAAATTATTTATCACTTAATTGTTGCCTATTTTAAATTCAAACAAGTGAATAAAATATAACTAAGAAAATATTTTAAAAAAAATACCTTTTTTTAAAAAATTTGTGTTGGGCTACAGCACCCCGTCCTCATGCAATGTTGTAGCACCGCCAGAGACTCCAAATGGTACGAGGAGTTATATTCAGATGTATACACGATTGTGTATTAGACAAAGCCACGACATTATTTAAAGTTCGCTAATAGTCTTAATACCAAAAATATAAATCTAAGTGTTTAATCAGGGTAGGTTCAAAGGTAAGTCAGACAAAATTTTAGTCTTCGATAAACCTCCTCTATTTAGGACAACCTCGGGTTCAACATAACCCCACAAGAGGTCGGAGTCGTGGATGATCCTCTAAAATTGACCCACAATAAGGATCAAGTAACAACCAAAATTAGTTTCAGATAGGACAACCAAACTTTCAGGACGTCTCTATCTTTAATTATTCCAAAAATTTGGGTGGTGAATTAGAAGCCTTAAAAATAAAAAACTTAAAATAAAGGAAAGGAAAAAAAAAATCTCTGGACCCCTCTCCTCCACCTTGCATCCGCCATTATGGGAGGGGATGGGGGGAAGGAAGGAGGGGACGGGAGAGCTTGGCTGAGAGCGACAGCCTCCATCAGCCAGTGATAAGCAGGACATACAGGAGGCTATGAACCATATAATAATTTGATAAAAACAAGGACGAATATCCCAAAAAATGGGAATAATAATGTCATAGTGACATTTTTTTTGACACACTTTGTAAGAGCATCATTAGTAGTTAGGACTCTCCAATACAATTTGGAGCCCAAAATTTAAAAAAAAAAAGGTAAATGTAGAATGAGTTGGATTTGTATGAAAATAGTAGAAAATGATAAAGTGAGCTCCGGTCCCAAAAATTATGTGGTCAAAAATTAATGTAGGAAAAAAATAATATAAAGATTAGAATCTAGAAAGTTGGACTCCAAATTGGAACTTACTATTCTATAAAACGAGTTTCTACAATCTAGAATCTAGAAATTGGGAGGCCCAACCCTTAGCACACATGGATGGGTTTGGATCGAAATTGTAGAAATTGGGACTAGAATGAGACTTATTATTCTACGAAATGAGCTCCTACATTCTAAATCTAGAATCTAGAAAATGGGATGGACCTTACTAATGATGCTCTAACTAACTGTTATGATACTACATTATTGGATGTCAATTATTATATTTAAAAAAAAAATTGACATTCAATAATACACTGTCATGTCAGCATATTTGTGTAATGTGTCAAGAGAAGTGCGTCCCGTTGGCATTACTCAAAATGCAAAAATAAATAAATAAAGTATTTGACCATACTAAGCTAACTATACATAGCAATTTAGATATTCTCAAGCATTAATGTGCATGCAGAGTTCGCTATCACAGTGGCCACAGTGGCTGCACTGCAGTGCACATGTAGTTAGAGAAGTCCGACTTGGCAAAGTAGTTAGGGAAATCCAACTGGCCTTCTACTAATAACAACCACCATATGCAGTTGGGTTTCGTACGTGAGCTACTACTAATTTAGGAAAAAGCAGACGATTAAAGTAGGAACGGAAATGGCAATGTTTGGTGAGTAAGTGTCAGAATGTCTCGGAATTGAATTTTCTAAGACCATTTCCAACCAAGTTCTCAAACACCTAACCGAAAGAAAATCATCTCCAATTAATTCATCCTAAATTTGAGAAAATTTCGGTAAATTTTTGAGATAATGATAGTTTGATCCCCAATTTTGAAGGAAAAGAGGGAAAATTTTCTCAAATTTAAAAATCCATCATTTGTAGCTTATTTTATCCTTCATATAAAAACAACAATTCAGTTAATTTACTATATTTTTTTAATTTATAAGTATAAATAATATAATAATTATACCATTAAAATGTTCTTGTTGAGATACTTTCAATATAATATAATATTAAATATATTTGTTATTACTATTTTTTTTTGTTTATTAATTCTATTGATCAACAAATATGTAAATAATTTGACAGAGGTTATTTGACATAAAATAATAGAATAGCATAAAAAATTTAAAATTAAATACATTGACTTAACAAAATATAAACAAGTATATCACAATTTAAAATAACACCAACAACAAAAATATTAAAATTAAAAAGTCTAAACGTTATAACAACATTGAAATTAAAAAGCCTAAACCATTACAACAACAGGAAAGTTAAAATAGTCTAAAAATTAAAAGTTAGTGAGATTATATTAAATAATTGTGAAGATACTAATTAAAAGTTAGTGCAAAATTTTATGTATAAATAATATAATAAAAAATATGATTATATTAAATAAGTAGGAAAAAAAATAAATTTATGTAGAAATAAATAGTAATTGTTTATTATTTAAAGATTGATGGATTGTAGTTGTAAAATTTTAAGAATATCAAAATATACCAGAATATACGAGTGCATGCAAATTGAGAATATACCTTTTGGAGTAGTCAAATTGAGAAGAAAAAAAATTGAGAGTAGATTAGAGAGGGCCTAAGCAACCAATGTTGATGTGGTACATAGACGAGTGCATGCATGATAGCTAGAGCCTAGAAGTTAATGGTACCATACCCATTTTTATTGATTTATATGCATGGATAACCCTAATAGTATGTTAAAATGTGATATACCAAATTCCACCGTCATCTCGACAGCTTGGGGAGAGAGATATATATATATATATATATATATATATATATATATATATATATATATATATATATATATATATATATATATATATATATATATATTGTTATAAATATGGATAATTCACATAATTAGTTGGCCTACATAACCTATGTCTCTTGTTATCCATAACCTATGACTTATGGTTATCCATAACCTATGCCTTTTGGCATTTTTCTTTTAATTATCATCATGATGTTAACCTCCATTGTAAGCCTATATAAAGGGCTCTTCTCAAGATGATTGGTACATGTGAATGAAGAAATAATTTCCTCCATCTCCTTCTCTTTGTTTTACAATACGTTATCAGCACCATGCTCTAGGAAATAGAAGAAGGGAGAAATAGTTCTCTTAAGAAAAGAAAGGTATTGAAAAGGTATGTCTAATTTTATATACTTAGATACATGCATGTTTTAGTAAAATTAAATACACGTTTGATTTATCTGTTTATAGATCGATTAAAACGTAAGTTTTCTAGATCTATTTTTCTTTTAGTTTTAAATCTAAATACGTATTGAACTTGTTCACAATTTCATTCAAAATAGAAAATTTATGATAATCTATTTAAGATTATGTATAAATTTTATTTCTATATGTTTTCTATGAACTATGAAATTAATCTAGAATATCTTTAAAAAAAAAAATCACTTATTTGGAGTTAGTTAATTTCATTAAATTAGTTCATGTGAATTGGTTATTTCTATTATTTTATTTATTTGAATTCTATAGTGTACTACTTCACATTGTTGTATATGTGAATCGAATTATATTAAAAAAAAATAATAATAAAAAAAAATACCCAAAATAAATTATTATATAATGATCACATTGTTGTATATGTGATACACATGAGATAATATTCTTTGATAGCAATATAATATTCTTTAGTAGCATTTTGTCACATTGTTGTATATGTGATACACGTAAGACATAATATTATTTGATAACGTTTTATCACATTGTTGTATATGTGATACTTCTTTGATAGCGTTCTACCACATTGTTGTATATGTGATATACATGAGGTGTGGCACATGGGTGCCATGTGGGTTCATGTGGGAGTATTTTTCATGTGTTTCATCACATTGTGGCATATGTGAAGTTTTGTAACCTTTAAAGCGCTTATCAATTTTATTATTGATTAACATCTAATATAATTATTTTATGTCATGTAGATGTCGAATTTTGTAAAGTTTGAATTCAAAGCTCTTGATATGAGCAGAAATAATTATTTATCATGACAATGGATGCAAAATTGTAATTGCAGTCCAACAAGCTTGATGGTACTATTAAGAAGAAAAATAAAGAAATTTCTAAAGCCAAGGTCAAGACTTTGATTTGATTTTTCTACGACATCATATCCATGATGGTCTAAAGACAGGATATTTCTAAAGGAAGGATGATCCATTGAATTTGTGGACATCTCTAAATGATAGATTTGACCACCAAAGGATGGTAATCCTTATGACTGCTCAAACTGAATGGTTGAATTTAAGATACCATGACTGTAAAAATGTTAAATAATATAATTGTGCTCTGTTTATTATTGTTTTCCGCCTTAGATTGTACGGAGAAAAAGTAGCAGAGCCTCAAATGATTGAGAAGATCTTCTTCATTTTTCATGCAAGCAATGTGCTTTTGTAGCAATAATATTGTAAAAAAAAAAAAAAAATCATAAATTACTCTGAACCGGTGACTATCTCAGTGTAGTAAAGGCAAATAGTAACGTGCTCATAAAAACCACAACTCTAGACCAACTGGGTCAATGAAAATTCCTGAGGCAAATGCTAATTTTGGAATTAGCAGAGGTCGTGGTGGAGGACGTGGAAGAGGGAATAAAAAAAAAAAAAATTGGAAGATATGTCATGGTTACTTTACAAAGGTTGAAACAATGGTTCATGAAAAAAAAAAAAACAAAAAAAAAAGAATTGTTTTGATCCTATTTTTTGAGGATCAAAATGAAAAAGTTACAAATGAACAGTTTGAGGAGATGCTTGAAAATTCACCTTCCATTGAATGAGCACTCAGTCAGTTTATGTTTATTTCAACTACTTATAAACTATTTAAATTTGATGTCATGTTCTATTTTTGGTTTCAATCATGGAATGTCTAGGCCATGAGAGTTTTATTTTATTGAAAAAAATATATATATATTATAAATTTGGAGTTACATTTCTATAATATGATATTATCATTTGAAATGCTTAATTTTTCTTATTGTACTTATGCTAGCTAAAATATATAAGTTCATAATATCTTTATTTTGCTTCATGGAGAAGTAATGCTTGTCGTAAATATGACAAAGATAGACATTGATTTAAGCAATGTCGAGCTACTCAACAAGATGATTGGTACATGTGAATGAAGAAATAATTTCCTCCATCTCCTTCTCTTTGTTTTACAATACGTTATCAGCACCATATAGGCAAATAGTAACGTGCTCATAAAAACCACAACTCTAGACCAACTGGGTCAATGAAAATTCCTGAGGCAAATGCTAATTTTGGAATTAGCAGAGGTCGTGGTGGAGGACGTGGAAGAGGGAATAAAAA
Organism: Iris pallida; assembly: GCA_029216955.1. Lineage (NCBI taxonomy): Eukaryota > Viridiplantae > Streptophyta > Magnoliopsida > Asparagales > Iridaceae > Iris > Iris pallida. Next base: position 2,310,589 of record JANAVB010038617.1, on the reverse strand, counting down.
AAAAAATTGGAAGATATGTCATGGTTACTTTACAAAGGTTGAAACAATGGTTCATGAAAAAAAAAAATAAACAAAAAAAAAAAGAATTGTTTTGATCCTATTTTTTGAGGATCAAAATGGAAAAGTTACAAATGAACAGTTTGAGGAGATGCTTGAAAATTCACCTTCCATTGAATGAGCACTCAGTCAGTTTATGTTTATTTCAACTACTTATAAACTATTTAAATTTGATGTCATGTTCTATTTTTGGTTTCAATCATGGAATGCCTAGGCCATGAGAGTTTTGTTTTATTGAAAAAAAAATATATATATTATAAATTTGGAGTTACATTTCTATAATATGATATTATCATTTGAAATGCTTAATTTTTCTTATTGTACTTATGCTAGCTAAAATATATAAGTTCATAATATCTTTATTTTGCTTCATGGAGAAGTAATGCTTGTCGTAAATATGACAAAGATAGACATTGATTTAAGCAATGCCGAGCTACTCAACAAGAGATTAAGAGATTCAAAGAATCCAAGAAAAATGACTTAGATATGTGTTTGGTAGATAGTGCTACAACACATATGATTTTGAAGAATCAAAAGTCTTTGCCAAAGTTGGTATTTGACATGCATAAAGTGCCAACAATAGCTTGGCCAGCCATATAATTGAGGGCTTTGGAAGAGCACACATCATGTTACTCAAACTTATTTGCAGAATGTGTTCAAGTAGTTCCGTAAAGGAATTTGTTAAGTTTCAAGGATATACACAAAATGGGTACCATATTGAAACTCGAAATGATAAGAACAAAGAGTCATTATGTAGCACATCTAATGTTGGGAGCAAAAGGCTCACATTAGAAGAGTTATCTTGTTTTTCGGTGGGTTTGTATTTCACCACCATTAACATAATTGAATCTAATATGAATATGGCAAAATATAAAGCCAATGATCATGTCTTATATAACATTTGGCATGACCCTTTGGGTCATCCGGGACATACTATGTATCATTGATAATCTTTGTGGATATTTATTGAAAATTACGATATTGGCTTATTGAAGAATCAACTATATATTCCTTGTTTACAAGGAAGGATTATAACTAGACCATCTTTTCTAAAAGTTAAGAATGAGTCTTCTACTTTCTTGTAAAGAACATAAAGAGACATTTGTGGTCATATTCACCCTGCTAGTGGTTCTTTTTAAGATATTTTATGGTACTCATAGATGCATCTATTAAGTGGTCATATGTTTGTCTATTGTCTACTAGAAATCTCGTATTTTCTCGTCTTTTAGCCCAAATTATTAAACTTAGATCTCAGTTTCCTAATCACTCGACTATATTAATTAGTCTTGATAATGTCGCATTATTCATCTCACAAGTTTTTGATAATTATTGTACATCATTAGTAACTGAATATCCAAGGGGGAGTGTTATAAATATGGATAATTCACATAATTAGTTGGCCTACATAACCTATGTCTCTTGTTATCCATAACCTATGACTTATGGTTATCCATAACCTATGCCTTTTGGCATTTTTCTTTTAATTATCATCATGATGTTAACCTCCATTGTAAGCCTATATAAAGGGCTCTTCTCAAGATGATTGGTACATGTGAATGAAGAAATAATTTCCTCCATCTCCTTCTCTTTGTTTTACAATATATATATATATATATATATATATATATATATATATATATATATATATATATATATATATATGGGATATCTATTCTACTATATAATAGGAAAACTTAGATGGTGAAACTTTTGAATTCCGAAAATACCCTTACATACTTATACTAATTAAAAATAGTTCATTAATTTTAATAAGGACAACTTAGTAATTAGGAAACCACCCTTTGGTCTTCCTAAAGAGTCTTCCTAAACTAATTAAGAAATGTTAAAATACGTGCAAGGCACGTGCACATATGCTAGTATATATAGAGGATAAGGGAGGTGAGGTGCCACCCTATGGAGGGTGTCTACTTGTCACCCTACCTCCCTTATTCTCTCTCTCTCTCTCTCTCTCTCTCTCTCTCTCTCTCTCTCTATATATATATATATATATATATATATATCCCATATATCTCCCATATATATATATATATATATATATATGGGAGATATATGGGATATATATATATATATATATATATATATATATATATATATATATATATATATATATATATATATATATATATATATATATATATCCCATATATCTCCCATATATATATATATATATATATGGGAGATATATGGGATATATATATATATATATATATATATATATATATATATATATATGGGAGCGGATCAAAAGTCCTCCTTAGAAAACCTCCTAAATACCCCCCTCACTCTAATTCGTAATATTAATGTTAATATTAATGTTAATATTAATGTTAATATTAATGTTAATGTTAATATTAATTTTTTTTATTTTTTTATATATTAATGTTAATGTTAATATTAATGTTAATGTTAATGTTAATATTAATTTTAATGTTAAGTTTAATGTTAATTTTAGTATTTAATGTTAATATTAACATTAATATTAATATTAACATTAAATTACGGATTAGAGTGAGGGGAGTTTTTAGGGAGTTTTCTAAGGGGGGCTTTTGATCCGCTTATATATATATATATATATATATATATTCGATCGGGAGTCCCATTCGAGAGCTCTGTCATAGTTTGTCCTAGTCATGTCTTTCTCTCGTGCGTCAGACCGAACTCCTCTTTCTTCCGCCCGCTCGATAGTGATAAAGGAAGAGCAGGACTTTGACGGGACTCCCGATCCACTTTCATATATATATATATATATATATATATATATATATATATATATATATATATATATATATATATATATATATATATATATATGAAAAATTCTACAATACATCTGTCCTTTTGGGATGTATCGATACATCCCAAATCTGAACCATTGGATGTTCATCCAATGGTTCAGATTAAATTCAGATTAAATAATGCAGGAGACATTATTTAATGTTGTTTTTGACTTTTGACCTCTTGTTAACTTGCTATAGCAAGTCGTTCTTCAATACAATTTTTTCAATGAACACCCTAAATTAACTCATATTTACTTTCTCTTTCGTCCATCTAATTTAATATTTTGTGCAACTACGTATATATAACAATAATTGAGTGTCGGCTGGAAAACAAGGACACAGTGTGTCCAGGTCTGTAGGCGATGTAGATGATGACACCACCAATGCTCCGATAGCTGCTGGCGATCTAGATGATGACACCGACGACGACATGGACGAAGATCCTGTAGCCAATGTGGATAATAGTAAGGGAAGAATTCAGAGAAAGAAGAGGGATAGGAAGCCGATAAAAGCTCGTTCTCTCAAATCTCTTCTTTGTGTAAATTAAATCCAAGGATGACACAATCCCAAATTTTAGTTATTATTTAGCAGAGTCTGCTTAGTTGTTGTAAAATTATGGTGTTGCTTCTGTAACATTTTCATCTTTAGTCTCATGTGTTTCTATGAATATGTGTTCTATTTGATTTTGATTTAGTAATCTTTCCGTAATTTTTTTTTGTTTCATCTAACAATTTAATATTTTGGTTATAAAACTACAGGCCATGGTGGTGGTGGTGGAACGAGAAACGAAGATGAAGAAGGAAAGAAGAAGAAGTTCCGTTTCGCGACGGACTTCGTCGAGCCCTTCTCGAACAACGAGGAGTACCAGCGGAATTAAACCTCTTATAGAGTTCCTCAAATTGTTAATCATGATAACCTTTGTACTTTTCAAACGGCTAGTAGATTTTTCGTCGAGCCCTCCTCAAATTTTTTTATGATAACCCTTCAAACAGCTAGTAGATTTTTACTAGTCTCGAAATTTATTTGTCTTTTCATCTTCCTCACTTTTGTACTTTTCTCACTATATATACAATAGTTTTCTTGTTTCAACTATTATTTATTCTGAAATACATAGAATAGTTTTCTTATTTCATTTTGTAGCACTGAAGAAAGATGTCTACTCGTATGGAACAAGTAGAAGACGTAGAAGATTGGATGCCAGCTCTAAATGAAACCTTCATTCCGCGTATGATGTACAGGTTTGAAGAACAACTGTCGAAGATTCCAGATCAACTTGTTTTGGTCAATTCTAAGCTTAGTTCAATCGAAATTTAACAAATGAATATATCTCGACGTTTGGAAAAGATGGAAGAATCTTCAGCTTTGAAGAAGGCATCTTCATCCGAAGTAATTAATAATGTGAGGACGTGTAGCTAGAGAAACATGATAAAGCAATAGACTGAATTCTCGAATTGAGTCCTCCAGAAGAAACTGACTTTAGCAGTTCTTCGAAAAGAATGCGAGAAAATTTAGATCCGGTCATACCTTTGAAAAGTTTAACAAGAACTTTAACCTCAAAGCCTAGCCAGTGTACTAGTATTTCTTTGAGTTTTTACGACTATATTTTTGCGGATGATAGACCTGACGAGTAAGTAATATGAATTTTCATTTAATTCCGAAAGTTTTTTCCCTAATCTATTCGTTTCTTTTCTTAGTGAAATAATATCATCTTGCAACAAAATCTATGTGTCTCGGGCTGAGATGAAGTCCTTAGCTCCAGAAATGAGAATTAAAGATGGGGTATATATAGATAGTATATTTCTTCTTAGATACCATCTATGTTTACTTCTGTAACGCTCCAGTCCCAAAATACGTAGGACTAGGAACGTAGACATGCCAGCTGTATTCATACGAAGTATACTCTAATATATGGATGCCTCGTATAAATACATAAGCTGTAAAATGCAGTAGAACCATAACTAATCTCATTCACGCAAATAAATGAATAAAAGACATCATATAAAGATAATGAATTGTCTTGATACAATATTTGGGCGGAGACAAATCCACTACCAACAAGTAAAGGAAAAATACATAAGAAAAGATATGAATTTGGCGAGCGAAGCGAAGACGATCCAAGTGCAATCATCCTCGTAGAAATAGAGAGGACCACGGCTAGAGCTAGAACACCTGCGAAAGACAATAGCACACACCTGGAGAGATAACCAGGTCCTCAGAGGGACGTAACAAGACACATAATATCATGCCATATAAACTGAATAAGTATTGCTCAAATAGATATGTAATAGGGTACCTAGCCGTACTATGGTGAATATGCAATAAAGAACAAACCTTTGACGCATGGGCCGGATCAGAAAAATCAGGAATCAGGACCGTACCTCCCACTGGAGATAACCGGCAATCAGGACCGTACCTCCCACTGGAGATAATCGGCTATCAGGACCGTACCTCCCATTGGAGATAATCGGCAATCAGGGCAGTGCATATATGACCCATACATTAAGGAGCTGTTCTTCCCACCCAATGCCTACCATGTTGTATCCACAACAGTAAACCTCTACAACCGCTAAGTCAAACTAGCATACAATTTCTATTAGCGGTTATTCCTATCGCACGGCTTATACGCACCGGTGACCAGCCAGTCACGCATGTCCGTGTTCTATATGCGACACAACTTCATGATACAACGTGTCAAGGCCATGAATGCAACACACAAGGTGGTCCCTTAAATCTAGGTTTAATGTGTAAGAAAAATAATACATAGCAGGAATTATAAATAAACAGTAAGTTCTAACAGGTATGCCATGTATCACAGTTTATTTTGCATAAAGAAAATAAATAATGCAGGATATATGAGCTAAAATAAATAAACAGCAAATGACAAGGTGTCTTGCCTGGTAGGACGCCTGGTGTGCTGCGATGATCAATGTGGCATGAACTGCGACTTCGCTGCAACAACTATGCAAGGTGACCTCGGGTGGTGGCACGAACGGTTCTATTGGGTCCAGAAGGGTCGAATTAGTTAGGAAGGACAGGATTGACAGGAGGATAGGAATAATGGGTTTAATTATGGACAAAAGGATAATCAAGAAAAATTGGATAAAGAAATTTATAATGCTTGAAAATATTTCTTATTAGCTTAAAAATAGTTTTTAGATAAATGCTTGAAATTTAAATAAACCGTTTTTAGGCAAAACTCTAGTTTGTCCAAATAAAATTTTTAGGTAAAAATACTATATCTTATTAGTAAAAAAAAATTATACTAATAATAAATATTTGAAAAGACTAGTAAATCATTTCATAAATTTGGAAACTACCCTTTATGGGTCAAAATGCTTTTAATTAATTAGTCTAGAAAACTATTATATTTTACAATATAGGGGTAGGCCAAGCCTCATGATATAACTTTTTAGAAATTATAATATTTTCATAAGAATATATTAATAAAATAAAGATAAATATAAGGATAATATTAAGGATAAAATAAAGTTAAAAATAAAAGTAAACATGTGACTTTGTAATTTATACTTAGCAAAATAATATACAAATAAATTTAAACTCTAATATCTAGTTAGATATACCCTGTTTATAATAATAATAATAATAATAATAATAATAATAATAATAATAATAATAATAATAAAATAAAAATAAAATAATAATAATAATAATAATAATAATAATAATAATAATAATAATAATAATAAAAACTTGTTCACAGAACTCATCCCAAAATATAAAATAAAGAAAAACAAACCACTTCAGACTTTGGAAAAGGGGTCGGGAAAGAGTGAGACCGGGCTCGTCGACGGGCGTTAGGCGGTGACGGCGGTGGACCGGGGCGCGGGGTCTCAGCGCTGTTTGCGGAGGAAGGCGGTTCGTCAGAGCTGAGCAGATCCAGAGGAGGCGGCGGTAGGTGTTCGATGGCCGACGCGGTGGCCGGAGAAAAGAGGGTTTCGACGGGGGCTGGCTGACGCGGAGGAGCCGGCCGGTCGGGCGGCGCTCGCGGATGTGGGTTCGGCGGACTCGGCCGGGGTCTCGACGGTTGGAGGAGTCTAGGGCGGTGGCGGAGCGCTGGGGTAGGCGCGGAGGTCGGTTGGCGACGCCGGCGTGAGGAAGTCGGGAAGAGGGGCGGTCGGAGTTCACGGCCGGTGCGGAGGATGGGGTGAGGCCGGTGCGGAGGATGGGGTGAGGCCGACGCGAAGGGAGGAGATCGCTCGGGCGGTCGCAGGCGGGTCTCTGCCGGGCGTCGACAGGAGGAGCAGCCGTGCGCGGGGAGGCAGCCAAGGCGGGAAGGGGTTTCGAGGAAAAGGGTTTCCGGCGGTGGCGAGCTCGTCGCAGCAGGCCGGTGGCGGCGGGTTCGGCCGCGGCGGTCGCGCGCGGCGGATCTTGCCAGAGTGGGGAGGACGCCGACACTCGGATCCAGCGGCGGAGTCGGGGGCGCTCACGGCGGCTGGACCGGGCTGGACGCCGGATCGGGTCGCTCGGCGGGGGTAGGTATGGGTCGTTCCCTTAATTTCCTTTGGGTTTCTTTTGTGTTGGATGAGGGGTTTACTGTGGTGACGACGACCGAGTGTGGTTGTTGATTGACCGTGATAGGGGTGGTGGTGGCTATCGTGAGGGTGGCGGGTTGTGGTCGTGGTTGGTGTCAGTGTAGGTGGTGGCGGTCGGCAAAGGAAGGAGACTAGTCGGAGTTGGGAAGTCGGGCCAGAACCGAGGGGAGTACGGCGTGGTGGAGAAGACGGGGTCGGGTCATGGCTACGGTGTCATTGGTAGGGATAGGTTTAGGATTTATGGCTAGGGTTTGGATGAGTCGTGTCGGGTGTGTCCGACACGACTAGGACGGAGGTTCGGATCTGTCGGACCCGGGGTGGAGTAATGTATCTGTACAATGAAACACATAGTGGATGGAACACGGACACGGTCATGGACACGATGCACTCACTTCTGTGGTATAAAATTTGTGGAAGAACAGAAATTCATGGAGGAGTACCTGCCTATTTATAGGATGTGGAAATTTCCAATTGGATAGGAACTAGAAATTGTTTAAACCCAAAAATAGATAATCCGTAATTTAATTTAAATCAATTTAAATCCAAATCCAAATACAAATATAAATCCAATTTAAATCTAATTAAAATTTTAGCTCAAAATCAAATGGGATAAATTAGGGGTGGGCATACGGGTCTAGGACCCGCGGGTCCGACCCGGCCCGAACCGTAATTTGCTCAAACGGGGCGGTTCCTCAATTTTTACAAGTAAATGGGTCGGGGCGGGGCGGGTCGTGTTAAATTAACGGGGCGGGGCGGGTTGCATTTTACAAATAAACGGGGCCCCGGCCCGGCCCGTTTATTTTTAAAAACTTAAAATTTTATAATATTTTGATATTTTACAATGTTACTTATGTACGTCTGTACAGTGTACTGAGTCTATAGTCAAAGACTCAAAGAGTCTGAGTCTATACTCTATATTCAAAGCACTTAAACAGTTAAACAATTAGACTCAGTCTGAGTCTATAGTCAAAGACTCAAACTCTCAAAGAGAAAGACTGAAAGAGTCCGGCCCTAATTTTTTCATTCTCAATTCTCAAACAGACTCAAAGCAAAGGAAAGGAGCCGGCCCTAATTTTTTTCCTCTCTCTCTCTCTCTCTCAAACTCTCTCTCTCTCAAACTCTCAAACTCAAAGCAAAGGAAAGGAGGAGGGACTCGTGAGGACTGAGGAGTCCGAGTCTCCGACGACGCCCCCCGACGCCCCGACGCCCCATCGAAGGTTTGATTTTGACCTAATTTGTTGGTTTGTTTTATATTGTTTTCAATTTGAACTTGGCAATTTGAACTTTTCATGTCTTGGCAGTTGTCACTTGGCACTGTTGGCAGTAGGCTCATTTGGCCATTAGTTTAGTTCTAATGTTGAATGTTCTATGCATAGCTGCTCTTTTGTGAATGCTCTTTTTCAAAGTATTTTGTGAATGTTCATTTGCACTTGGCAGTTTGAACTTTATATCATTCCAAATTGGTACTGCAAACTGCACTTGGCAGTTTGAACTTTGAACTCTATAGTCTATATCGTTTGCTCTTTTGTGAATGCATAACTTTATATCATTCCGTTTGGTACTGCAAACTGCCAATTTGGTACTGCCAACTAGATATAGCTAGTTGAGTGGAAAATTTCCAATGCTGAAGCCTGAAGCCCATTTGGTACTGCAAATTCAGGTGCAAATTCAGGTGTAAAATTCAGTTTGAACTTCAAATTCAGGTGTAAATTCAGCTAGATGCCTGTCTGGTTTCCAGGTTACTGTAAATTTATGGGTTAGTACTGTAAATTTATGCCCGTTTGGACCCGCGGGTCGTTCAGGACTGGACCCGTTCCAAACGGGCCGGGTCCAGTGCGGTTCCGATTTTTTTTTTTTGCCCGGCCCGTCCTCCCCCGCCAAAAAACGGGTCCAGTCCGGTTCTATAAAATTTGGGCCCGGCCCGACCCGTGCCCACCCCTAGGATAAATCAAATTTCAAATATTTAACTATTTAAATAAATCCATAAATCCAAATCAAGGTTTAAATCTCCACAATAATTTCGAAATATATTTTCCAAAATATACTATAAATAGTAATTTCGAAAATTACATTATTATTTGTCAAAATAAACTAATAATTAATTACAAAATATGTATGCACAAATAATATTACAAATATACACTTTTCTATCATACCATTTTATTAGAATATATTTTATTAATATAACTGTCTAAAAAAGGCTTTTCAAAAATAAAAATATAAATTTAGAATTTTGATAGCTAAAAATAATTATTATATATATTTTCTTGAAACAATAAAAATAGAAAAAAATGTTTTTCCAAAAATGTGTACGCTCGCACATATTCGCACTCGTCGAGCAATCACGAAAAATAGAATTTCGTGCGCGACGTACAATACGGCTATGCGAAGTACAATACAAAAAAAAACAGTACCAAATTTAATAATAAAAAATATAGTAGAAATTTAGGGGTTTTACAACTTCGATTCCATCGCTGATATTTTTAATGAGATACTCAAATTGTAACTCTTGTCTTTACTCTTCTCACCGCGGAGGAACGGAAAAGAACTTTCAATAAAGCTAATGTATGGTATTTACCAATAAGGTTAACGGTGAATGAACATTTTATTCTTCAATGATTATGCATTAACAATTTTTTCGTTTGTTTGTCCTTCGTAATGTATTAATTGATGTGTATGTAGAGAGCAAGGTTACCTCAATCTGACAAACAACTTCATGAAATATGGAAGAAGTACAAATATTTTCAGGATTATATGGAATCTTTAAGCATTTGTAACGAGGTGTTATTGTATTTCTGTTTAAATATTAATCCTAATTTTCTGAAAAGTTACTAATTTGTTTTACCTAATTAATCCTGATTCAGATATACATACCCATTCTTTTGTCTGAACACTATACTCTTGCAAGGGTTATGGTTAAAATAATGACTGTTGAAATTTGGGACACACTTGCATCTACAGATGAGCCGATTCAAAACAAATCTGTCATAAAAGAAATAGTAAGCTCATATTCATCAATTTTTATGAATTGCGTACAAGATCCGCGATATACTAATACATATTGTATTCTAGTAGTTGTAGTTTTCAAATTTGGATTTCTTTCTCGAAGAAGAGATTTTGAAGAGTTAAGATGCTAGGTTCAGCTTTTCTACTTTTGCCATAAAATGTCGTCCTTATATTCCCCGCCAAGGCAATTTATTTGATTGTGGGATTTTTGTAATTGTATTCATGAAAGACGGATGTAGTCTGGACTCCCATTCTTTCAATGTAAGTCTGAAAATATGTCGTCAAAAACTTACACTTTTTAGAGTAATATTTTTGATGTTATGTTTGTTATATGCAGTTTGATTCTGGAATGGAAAGACGCAAAACTACTGAATGGATTACAACGTCAGAGCACAATGAAGTAGTATCCAAGTTGCGCAACAATATAATATAATTAAGCAGAAAGGAGTCCAAACTAAAATGATTGAATATGGAAGACGATAATTTTTTTCTTCTTCTTTTATCTAATGTATTATGTTCATTTGTTTTGTTGAGTTATAATGTTCTTAAAATGTGGGATAAAAATGATATCAAAATTTTCATTTGTTTCATAATCTTGCTGCCATATAATCCTAAAATATCCTAACCTGTGTCTTTGACCCTATGGGTATACCCTCTCTTCGTGCTAAAGTGATTTATTCCTCTGACCCTATGTATCGAGAAAAATTTTCAAGTTATTGACAAGAGAAAATTTATAAAATGCCAAAAAACCGCAAAAATTTTATGAAAAAATCCACTGCGAAATAACATTTCATCGCGTGCCCAGAATTAACAAAAAATATATAAAAGGGTGCGGTATGACCTTATTGCCCTTCTAATTTTTTCAAAACATTCACGAAACCTACTCTTCAAAACTAAAAAGTTTCTATTCTTTCTCTTCTTTCATACGTTGCTCCTTTTCGTATCTAGGTTTCATCCTCCAAAATCTTCAAACCCTATTTCAAAAACTCGTCAGTGACTCTCCATTCGCAATCTTCACACAATGTCGCAAACATCAGCATCAAATGGAACCCCAGTTAGAGAAGATGAAGAAGATGTAGATATGCAAGAAGAGAGAGCTGTTGTGAAGAGATTTAAGAAGGTTTTACATGAGCCACAGGCTAGTAATCAAGAAGGAGGGCAAAAAGAAGGTATAACTATAAGTTGTGTTCATGATTCTGTTAAGACAACGGAGGGGAATAGTCATTCTCCATCTTAATACAACGGAGGGGTATAGTCATCCTCCGTGTTAAAATGCAGGAGAATGGCCATTAGAATGGCCATTCTCCGTGTTATATTGACGGAGAATGGACCATTCTCCGTGTTAATATCACGAAGAATGACCATTCTCCTTGTTAAATTGAATGATTAATTCCATTATCCGTGTTGACTTGACAGAGAATGACCATGCCCATGTTAAAATAAAGGGGAACTGCCATTCTCCGTGCTAAAACCACGGAGAATGGCCATCTCCGTGTTAAAATGTAGGAGAATGGTTATTCTCCGTGCAAATATCACGGAGAATGGCCATCTCCTGTTTAAATGTAAGAGAATGGTCATTCTCCATGCAAATATCATGGAGAATGTTCATTCTTCGTGCAAATATCACGAAGAATGACCATTATCTGTGTTAAAGTCGTGGGTAATGACCATTCTTCGTGTTATATTGACGGATAATGGACCATTCTCCGTGTTAATATCACAAAAAATGACCATTCTCCTTATTAAATTGAAGGATTAATTCCATTCTCCATGTTGACTTGACGGAGAATGGTCATTCCCATGTTAAAATGAAGGGAAAAAACCATTCTCCGTGTTAAAACCACGGAGAATGGCCATCTCCGTGTTAAAATATAGGAGAATGGTCATTCTCCGTGCAAATATTACGGAGAATGGCCACCTCCGTGTTAAAATGTAGGAGAATGGTCATTCTCCGTACAAATATCACGGAGAATGACCATTATCTTTCTTAAAGTCATGGGAAATGACCATTCTCCGTGTTAGATTGACAGAGAACAGTTGACAAAAACATAATTTTTTGTCTTTTTTGTAGGAAAAAAACTGTCAGAAATAAAGATTCAAGAGTTTTCCGTTCTTCTTCAAGACGATGCAAACTCTTATGGATGATATCAAAGAAGATGGCGGCCGTTTGCCCGAGCGAGTTATTGATTCTTTGAAGAATATCGGTTTCTACAATTTTGTCGAGGTATTCTACAAAAACAAAGTTCGCACTCAAGAATTGGCCAAGGTTTCAGAAGGTCTTGAGAATTTAATAGGAACTTATATGAAAGACAAATCTGGTATCGGATACTTTCAACTGAGCATTACTGTTAAAATAGCACCGAGTGTGGGCGATATGGCAGCCATTTTTGGTCTATCGCTGAAGGATGATAGTGAGGATGATGCTAATTACAGAAGATTGATGATGGAAAAATAACAGCAGCCCACACCACCAGCATCGTTGAGCCTGTGTAGAGATCACTTCACAAGATTGCTGGCTAATTCTAAGGACAAACACTCAGAAGTCACGAATAAGGATGTGAGAGAGAAGTTCTTTGAATTGTTACAACGGCTTCGTGGCGGAGATAACACTGTTAATCCAGATGATTTGGCCAAGCTAATAATCTTCCACTTGTGCCAAACAGTATTTTTCACAAAGTCTGGCTGTTCAAATTTGTCGTACAGATTCTTGGCCTTGGTAGACAGCATAGAAGTTATCAACATAATTTGCTGGCCAAGGTTAATCTTGGATTATGTCATGGAGAACATCAAGAGGACTACAAGTAAAACTAAGGAGGGATTACTCCGATGTATACTCTAAAATGGAAGGTTGCACAATATACTTCCTATATTGGTTTGCGGAATATAGTACACTTGTGGAAAGGAAGTCCGCACCAATACGTGAATACCCGAGATTTTACACATGGAATGGGTACAAAATCTCGGTCTTCCTCAAACTCGAATATCACGTTAAATTTAGATCGAAACAAATATTCAAAGATTTGGTTACAGCTGTCGGAAAAGAGGAAGGCCACCTAGAAGAGGATGTAAAAATACGAGAAGAAGATGCATTTAAGGGAGAGGGACACCACCAAACTAGTGGGGATGAGGATGCTGAACAAGAGAGACCCCAACAACTTGGAATAAACACCATGATGGAGGGATCGATGCAGGAATTGGAGGAGTTGAGAAGAGAGAAATCTCAAGTTCTAACTGAGAATGAAAAACTTAATGAAAATCTTAGAGAGCTAGAGGCACAAGAAGCCCAACAACGTCTAGTCAACGTTGTGATGAAGGGCTCGGTGCATGAATTGGAGGAGTTACGAAGAGAGAAATATGAGATTCTTGTTGAGAACGAGAATCTCCATAAGAAGCTTAAAAAGCTAGAGGAACAAGGAGCCCAACAAATTCAAAGGAACACCTCGATGGAGATGTTGGCGCAGGAATTGGACTCCTTGCGAAAAGAGTAATCTGTGATTCTTGCTAAGAACGAGAATCTCCATAAGAAGCTTAAAGAGCTAGAGGAACAAGGAGCCCAACAAATTCAAAGGAATACCTCGATGGAGATGTTGGCGCAGGAATTGGACTCCTTGCGAAGAGAGAAATCTAAGATTCTTGCTAAGAATGGAAAGCTTAGCGAAAAGGTTAAAGAGCTACAGGCATAAGGTAAAATTTTCTCTTTTTTTGAAGTTCTGATTTGTAATTCTCTGTATTAGAATGCAGAAGAATGGACATTCTCCGTGTTAAAATAATGGAAAATGTCCATTCTCCGTTTCATTACCACGAAGAATGGTTATTCTCCGTGGTAATTGTAACACCCAGTTTTCCAGATTAGAATAATTTTGAAATTTTGTATATGTAGGTATATATATATTCACATATATGAATAGTGATATATATCCATATATGGTATTGGCCTATGGTGTGTCTGTTAGACTAGTGAGAGCTTAGTTAGACTTGTTAGTCTTGATTAGGCCTACAATAGACTAGTTAGACTAGTTTAGACTTGTTAGACCTAGTTTGACTTCTAGGGTTGACCAGAGTTGACCAAGAGTTGACTTTGGTCTAGATTGACCTAGAATCATGTAGAATGCATAATAGAACTTCATGTTACCATTTTAGAATTGTTGTGACTTGTGCTGTTCTGATTAGGAGCCAGACACCACTCCTCGGACAGTATATTTATCTTGGACATTCAGACATCAGGCGAGTACATTCTCTGATCATTTCATATCATGTTTAGGATTATATTTCCTGCTTTAGAATATCTTACTTGATGCTGACACGTTGGTAACACGGATTGGTACTATATGGATCCCTTCATGAGATGTTATCCCTCTCGGGAGCATCGGATACTTTTGTTTCGTATGTTTCACTTATATCACGTATCTCATGCTTCTATTATCATGAATCTTCGGGAATCAGCTCGTGACTCATGTACCCTCATGATCACCGAGCCTTCACGAATCAATTCATGAATCACCCTTTATGGGCAACGTAGTATAATCATGAATCTTAACGTAACTTGAATGGATCCTTGTGTATTGATTGGGGATGGGGGAGTATAAATGAACATGTGGATAAATTCAAGTAGTGTAATCATGAATCAATTCCAAGTAGTGTAATCATGAATCAGTCCCTAGCCATTCAAATGTTTATCCTGTACTCTGAATCACTAGAATCACTGATTAGTTCTCTATTATATTGTAGATATTTACTTACAACCTCTCTCTCCCTTTTACATACTGCTATTCTTCAGTTTTCTGTATTTTATTCTCTAGCATGATTATATTTCCTTTCCTGCTATGACTTGTTGAGATGTATTGTGCTCGCTCCCATCCTGACTGGACTTGTTAAAATTTTTACAGAGAATGATGAGGCTATGGTGTCTACCCCTTATGGTGCAGCCCTAGACGACACTTGTGAGCTGGACTCTCAGGAGGACCCAGCTCTAGCTGATGGCATTACCCTACTGTCTAGACTACTATAGTTAGACTTTATTTCTTTCATTGAGATCTGGATTGTATATATTCCCTCATATTCAGTAGTTGAGACTTGTATTCTGGATATCTGCTGAGATGTTATCTTAGACTATTTGATCATCTGTATTTTTCTTGACTTCTATATCATATCGTGCTTCTTCTTCCTTAGTTGTGATTGAGTTTACTTTCTGTTATGTCACCCCCATTCGGGGAGTATAAACTGCTTAGAATTATAATGTTAGATGTTGTGACCTAGGACAGCGTTCTACCGCCGACACTGCGGCATAGGCTGGACGTACCCACGTCTCGTGCCCTTACTCTAGGGTGCGGGTCGTGACAGTAAAATCACAAAGAATGGACATTCTCTGTGTTAAATGGAAGGAGAATGGCCGTTCTCCATGTTAATAAGACGGGGAATGACCATTCCCCGTTTTAGAATGCAGGAGAATAGCCATTCTCCGTGTTAGAATACAGTAGAACGACCATTCTCCGTATTAAGGTCACAAAAAATGGTCATTCTCCGTATTAGATTCACATCATATTGATTGACATCATATATTTTATTGTTGTTTATTTTATTTCAGTGCAAATAACCGAACAACTCAGAAAAATAAATAAAAGGCTCGTTAATGAGAAAATGGAGCTTCAAAATAAAGTTGAATCGTTGAATATTGAAGCCATTGAAAAGGATGCAAAAATTGCTGATCTCGAAGCAAATGTTGTTGCATTACAGCATGAGAAGACTCAAGCAGCTGCTAAACTTGCTGCTCCAAAAGAAGTCAAAAGAAGAGGAGGATGGGTGGGAAAGAAGTCCAGAAAACCATCAGTGACATTAGCCGATGAAGATGTTACTCCCTCGGTAAAGAATACAGTTAAAGAGGCTAATAAAGAGCGGAAGATTTATGCCGCTCCGAAATCCAGAGAAGATGCCAAAATGGCTGAACTAAAGATGAAGGGTGTCATACAAAGGGAATGCGATGAACTCGTACTTTGGATGGATGCTGATGAAGAGCTGAAGAAGCATTACATCGACATCATATTCCCCAAAAAGATGAGTCCAAAGTATGTATTCTGAACTCGACCAATCTTCGTCCAATTTATAACGGAGAACAACCATTCTCCGTGACAGTTGTCCGGAGAATGATCATTCTCCGGGTCAGTTGGACGGCGAATTATCATTCTTCATGTTAGTTGGACGGCGAATTATTATTCTCCGTGTCTGTTGGACGGCGAATGACCCTTTTTTTCTTTTCCTTTCTAGACTTTTTTCACAATTATGTCATGAGAATCTCTATTAATTTAAACTAAACTAAATTTATGTGCAGTGATATTGTATACTTGAGTGTGTCGAAAGAGGGTGAAAATGAAGTTGAAATCCAGCGGTCGGCAATAGACATGCAAGACATACTCAACTATGAAGACATGGAGGCTGGCATACTTAACCTAATAATAAGGAAGTTGAGAGAAATTTAAGGCTATGCAAGAAGGTATGCCCAGTCAAGTTCAAAGGACGTGCAACATAAGTGGTCTGCATTCTTGATGTCCCACACATTGGTAAGAATCCAAACAGAAAAATCCATATTCATGTGTACACCGATGAAAAATGACATAAAAAAATTACTCATGATATTGTGTTTTGTTTTTGGAAAACGGAACAACATTGAATATGCCATTGAACCAGAAGCAAAAGCCTGCGCCCTTGACACTTTCAAAACAGATGTAGAAGACTTCGTCATGGGTTTAGAGGACGACATAGAGTTGCTATTCATCACACTCTTTCATGTATCCATCAAATACTATACGCTGCTCGCATTCAACTTTATCTCCTACGACTGGACACACTACAACTCCTTGAGGCAAACCACGTACCAAAAGGACAAGGTGGATGCAGAATTAATGAAGAAGACCATAGAGCCTATCGCTAAGAGGAAAGTTGATATGATGAGGGAGAGATGCCCGGCGAAAATGGAGTATGAGAGCACAGAACTGAATTGTTCTCCATGATGCCCACAACAACAGGTACCCAACTGCCTCTTGTACGCGACGTATTATATGAAGAGCTTGATGACTACTCCCTTCGAAATACCGAGAGAAAATAACGATGACATTCACCAAAAGATTACAATGATGAGGTTGGGATGAGCTAAGAAGTTGCTTTTAAGCGAATATATAACACTACCAACCTAGCAATGATATTGTAAAACAACAATGTAATTGGGCAAGGAACTTCTTTCTATATCATCTGTTTGACTTTTATTCGTCTGCGTCTTTTGCAACGTCTGGTATGCTCTGTCTTTTATAATAAAATCATTTTTGAATTACATTTACATTATTAAAATCACGGATGATGGACATTCTCCGTGTCAAAACTACGAAAAGTTTGACTTTTATTTACATATGAAAGTCTGAACTGCTACATAAAATCCTACTACCAAGAAAAAAGCCTAAAAGCTACAGCTTCGACATAGTATGGGTTGACAATCACTTCATCGTCAACGTGCGTAGGCGTAACATCGTCAGAGCAAATCACTCCATCGTCCGACCTCGATCTTTGGATGCAATAGGCACCTTCGACAGCAAGTGGCTCTTCCAGCATAACAAAAACTGGACTACGGCGATCCCGAACCCAGTAACCAACATCATGGCACACAATCGATGAAGTGCAAGAATACGGACAGTCCACTCGGCACATCTCAGTCTTCTGATGAAGTGTACAAACACGAAACACCGTGCATCGTCAGAGCAAATCACTTTATCGTTAACGTGCGTAGACGGAACACCGCATAGTCAGAGCGAATCAACGTACGGGCGCTTCGACAGAGTGTGGGTTGGCAATCAACCCAAACCCTGGGGCTCTTCCAGTAGCCAACATCATGGCACACAGTCGATGAAGTGCTCGAACGCAGACAGTCTACTAGGCACATCTCAGTCTTCTGAAGGACTTCACCTCCAAAGCTTCTTCGAACGAGGAGATGGACAACCCACAAAAAAGCGTCTTGTAAAGGCGGAAGATTGGTCGAGTCCATCTCCACAAGAAAAGCTAAGTGAGATGAGAACAAACTCTCCCTACACTATTGTCATTTATAGGCAAGGACAACTCGTACTCATGCGCCAAAAGACAGTCACTTCGAATTCAATTCAATTAATTTGCATTAATACCAATGCATCTGCCCCTTCACAAGAAAGGCTAAGTAAGACGAGAATAAACTCTCCCAACTACTGCCATTTATATGCCATTAATACTAATGAATCTGTCCCTTCGAATTCTGCCAAGTCAACACCATTCTCCGTGTACTGATGCGCCCAATGGAGCACTGGCCAGTGCGCCCGTCAACACTATTCTTCGTGTTAAAATCATTAAGAATTACCATTCTCCTTGTTAAATTGACGAGAAATTACCATTCTCCGTGTTAGAATGCAGGAGAATGGACATTCTCCATGTTAAAACCACGGAGGATGTTAATTCTCCATTTAAATAACACAAAAAATTGCCATTCTCTGTGCTAAAAGGACGGAGAATGACCATTCTCCTTATTAAATTGACGGAGAATTACCATCCTTCGTGTTAAAATTGACTGAAGATTGTCGTTTTCCTTGTTAAATTGACGGAGAATTGTTAAAAAAAATTGATAATTAAGTCAACGACGGTTCATTTGATTCCATTTACTATTTGTCGCTATCTCGCTTCCGTACTTTACAATTACAAAAATCGTGACCCGATTTTCTACAAGCTCCACAAATTCTAGGCTTCGGGATAGTCTGACTTACTTTAGGCTGACTTGATTTCCCTTGAGAAGACCTTCTTTTTGTTGCTACCGGATTTGGCTTTTTAAAAGATTCATGCATTCCAGGAACTGCATCAGCTACCATTTTTTCTTATTCACCAATATCGGTCACCATTTTTTTCAACTCCATCAGAACAGACGACATCAACTCTGTTCCCTTCTCTTGAATTTTCTTTAATTTTTTACAATAATACGTAAATAGATTAACTTGTTCATTAATACCACCATACCTTCTGCTTTCAATACTGTCTGGATGGATGAATTTTCTTTCTGTGCCAGGTCCGGAGAGATAACTCTCTTTGCAATCCTTGAGCCAACGAGTTTTTATCAAGTTCTTTGGAATATCTTCCAATTGCAATATCTTCATTGCTGAAAAAATATGCCTACCAGGAATCCCCTTGGTCTCCATCCACAAGCAGTCACAGTTTATGATATTGTCGGCCCGATCAAATGTAACCTTCCGGTTGATACTGTTTGGCGACATATACTTTTGGATATTGCCAACTTCTGCCTCTCTTATAATGTGATGGTGGAGAACAGTATATGTATCAGAACGTGTGATTTCCTTCCTTACCTCTATAAATACCGTTTTAGTATAAATTGTGGCAAATTTATCTTCTATTTCGGCTATGCTAGTTTGCTTCACAACTGATGTTGAGAGTTTATCAGTGACATGCTTACTTATCTGGACGTAACGTAAGGCCGCCAAACCGTGGTCACAATTTTGAAGGGACTTCCATAGTAGCAGTTTCTCATTCAAAAATCTTTTCAGAAATGCGTTCATAGATTCACATCTATTTGTTGCAGTAGAACCATCAAAATAATTTCTACGTAGGAATATATCTGTCCATCGCCCCCTCATTCTGTACAATGCAGTGGTCCACTCATTGTTCTCTACATTATAATCCCTTAGCATCTACTGTCAACGGTTTTCAAATTCTTCGACTGAATAGTACCTGTTTAGAAAACATGGACATTAACTAAAGTTTTAATATTGTAATAACAACATACTTCAATGTAAAGTAGCAAGTATGCGATGTACCTTTTGATCAGAATACTCAATTCATTTGTAAAACCATCTCGGTGTACATGTTTGGCTAAATTGTTTAGGACATGTCATAAGCACGTTCGATGAACTACGCTGGGCATTAAATCCTCAATTGCTTTATTCATGGATCTGCAACCATCCGTGAGAACTGTCACTAGTAATTTTCCATTCATACACTCTTGAAATTTTTGTAAAACCCAAGAATATGTCTCTACAGTCTCATTATGGATCATTGTAAACCCAAACACACAAGTCATTGCATGATTGTTTGTACCTACTAGAACCACCAACGGTATTTGACTTCTATTTGTTTTATATGTAGAATCAAATGCTAGTGAATCTTTAAATAATTCGTAATTGAATCGACATGCACCGTCAGCCAAAAAGAGATGGGTCAATCTGGAATTTTCGTCTACATTGTACGCGTAGAAGAAATCTGGGTCAATACCCTCCTTAGATTGAAGAAACATCGTATAGTGCTCTACTATCTTTAGCTAAAGCGTTGTATAAATCTTTTTTCGTCCATCCAACCTTATCCCAGCCACCTTCTGGTGGACAAGTAAATTCCATATATCTCCAGTCCCCATCCCTGATTGCTTCATAAGCTTAGCTTGTTCCAATTCTGCGGGTGATATCTTACGATGGAATCTCAAAAAAATTGTTTCAAAATCATTCGCCAGGTTATGGTTGTGATGTACTTAAAAATTTTTGACAACCCACAGATTTGTAGAATTGGTGTACCCAATATGAAAAATTGCTTTACAACCACTTCTGCTTTCACTTATTGGCTCACGAACCCTGTTAGGAGCTTCATTGTATTTCTTCTGTCTGAATTCCGCATTCGAACAACAGCAACTACGGACCATCACCATCCCAGATTTGTTTTTCTTTACTTCATTCTTTCTAATACTGAAACCAACTGCTTTTGAATATATCCGGTAGAATGTCTCTGCTTCTTCAATAGAGTTGAACTGTAAACCAACAATATCTTTATCTAAGAGATCCCTCGGGTCTTTGTTAATGTTGGCAGACTGCAATATTTTTTTCATCGTCGCTGTATCGAAATCCAATGGAGATTCACCATCGTCCCCAAGAACAGAATTAAACAAAATAAGTATGAGAAATCAATGTAAAATATAATGTATTTCTTAAATCCATTAGAAAGGGTGATGCAAAATAACATTTCGTTGTTTGCATTGATGTCATCGTCATTGTTATGATGCATTCCTCCGTATTTTCTTCCTCTTGTTCTTTATTGTCTCCTAAGTTAACAGCTTTCAAACTTTGCTCATCATCCAAATCATCGGACACTACTCTTAAAGTGAAGCTTTCTTCATTAACTAATTCTTCCACATGATGATCAGTTTCTCCATGTGACGTCGCCATTGAAGAAAATAGAGTGTGTTAGAAACCAACAGAAGAAACGAAGGACAAGAAATAATATAAAAAGAAAGAGTAATGCTCGTACCTCCAAATTGTCCCTCCAATATATCCCTCCTTATGTGGCATCTGATGTGGCATGCTAAATAATATTATGTGTCATCTGACATGACCGATGACATGGCAAATTTTAATCCAAAAAGTTAATTACCCAATTTTGTTCATATTAATTTAATGTTAATATTAATGTTAATGTTAATATTAATTAATGTTAATATTAATATTAATGTTAATATTAATGTTAATATTAATATTATTGTTAATGTTAACGATAATATTAATTTTAATGTTAATGTTAATATTAACATTAATTTTAATGTTAATTTCAATTTTAATTTTAAAATTTGTCATGTCAGCTGCCACATCAACATATCACGTCAGCTGCCACGTAAGGAGGGGCAGTTTGAAGGTACAATTTGGAGGTACAAATAGCATTATTCAGAAAGAAACAACTTCCAACAACACAACCTTCTCATCTTTCTTGTATCTCCGCCATGTGGCCCTCTTCTATTGGCTCATGAAAATGCTTGAGTGTTCCTAAAAGCAAGCATAATTTTAAAGAAACAACTTCAACAACACAACCTTCTCGTCTTCTGTGTACATGTATTATTAAATTGTGTAGAATAAAGCATGCAGCAGCATTTAATGCTACGTTTACTATTATGTAATTATTTCTAATAATATGGTATTAGTGAACACAATCTGTGAGAGAGAACCCAAGAGAGAGAGAGAGAGAGAGAGAGAGAGAGAGAGAGTGGGAGATGGGATAAAGAGAAAGGATCGACCTCGACTATATTTTATTTCAATAGCTCCTTTTACTAATAAATAGTTTTAAATTCGCAACTTAAAAATAGTTAAAGTTAAAATTCAATTTTTGATTTTCATTACTAATAACTAGTTCTCACGTACGAGTTTAGACGAACACTAACCGAGCCCGAACAAAGTGACATCAACTAGATTTCTAATACAGTGGCATTTCTGTTAATTTAAAATTTACAATATTATTGAAACTAATATTAATACTAAAATTTAAATTAGTTTTTGATTTAACATTTAAACTTAGATTTAAATTCACAACTTAAAAATAGTTAAAGTTAAAATTCCATTCTTTTTTATTTAAAATGTACAATATTATTGGAACTAGCATTAATATTAACATTCGCTTGTCCCGTAGTTTAATTCGTATTGCACGGCTTGTGGCTTAAGTCTAGGCACCCAAAGAACTTAATTGTTCAAGTCGAACGCGTGCGCAACACGTTCCCTCGATGCAAGGCTTGACGTAGCCCTTGCTTGTCAAGTGGTTGCACGAACACGTTAGACAAGAGTTTTGTTGGGCTATCAAAGTCATAGCAAGCACTGTCCCTTGTTGTCTGTGGTTGTCAAGTCACTTAGTCCTACGATCTCAAGGCTCGTCATATAAAGAATGACTTGGGCGATGGAAACACTGTAAACATGTCGGGACTGTAGGTCAGCGACAATTTTGGACGTGTGAAGATAGGCGACAAGGGGACAGCTGCAGTTGTAGGCATCAGTAATGTACACTTGACAACGGAGCTCGGTAAGAAGCTCATTCTTAAGGGTGTGCGCCATGTACCGAGTTTGTGCTACAACTTGGTTTCGGTATGGAGGCTGGCAGATGATGGATGTCCCAGTCTGTTTGGGGATAAAGATTGGATGCTTACGAAGGGTTCCCAACAGCTGGCTCGGGGAGATTTGTGTTGTGGCATGTACAGGCTTAAGCCGCTGAGCTGTACAGGTAGGCCACAGACACCGGATGGAGGCTCAAGGGGTGCTCGACAGGAGGTGGATCGTCGAGACTTGCTGAGGAGGGGCTTCTAGATGCTTTGAGGGATACGGAGGATTCGGTTCATCGAGACAAATCGACGGATGGTGGTGAGTCAAAGATTGAAGGTCAGTCTGTCGGTCCCATGACAGCTGGTCGGTCTCCAAGTGGGGGTTGCTCTACGGATCCGGTTTTGACGATGGGTGGTTTGCCAAAGATTCACGGTGCGGCATCGGTTTCAACAGTTCGAAGCCAGGAATGAGATCAAGGTTTGCAGCAAACTCAATTTGAGGCGGGAGCATCATCATTCATACAGTTCAGGGGAGCTGTGGGTCATCGACGACCAAGGATGAAGAAGCTCGTCGGAACGTTAACACCTTCCGGTGGAAGACAGAAGTTGAGGACAGGCAGCCGAGACTTACGGTGAGGCTGATCCCAGTAGTACAAGAGGTGCTACGCATGGTAGCTATCGTCGACGTGACGGTCGAGGAGCTGGAGACGAAAGAAGTTGTAAAATAGCTCGGGAGATCGAAGATCAGTGGCATGGGGGATCAGAAACTCTGTCGCATGACGACGATCAGTTTCTCTATGTTACAAGTCGATAAGTTGACGTTGCAAATACGAGAATGGTCTAGAGGCAAGGATAAGAAAGTTATCGGTGCGTTAGCCCGACGAACGGTCTAGAGACAAATAGACCAAGATGTCTACGTCTTAATATTAAAATTGATCCTAAGGCAAGACTAGAAAGACAATCATAAGGGGACTATGTTGCACAAAAGTAAAGCAACATGTTGGTTTTGTATGGGTGGGTGAGGAGCTCACTCCACCAATACAGTTGAGTACTGACACCCCACCTGTTTCATGTGCAGGTGATAGGTACCTGCTTGCTCGGGACGGACCTCGCTTGGATGCGTCGAGGCATGGAGTTCCTTGACATTTTTAGACACGCGGACGCATTGAAGACTGGACTTATACAAGACATAATGTATGGACGTCGCCTATCCGAAGCTTCCGCTGGTCTACTCAAATTATATTGAGAGATAAGAGAGAGCAGAGTGACTTGTAATGTGAGAAGAGTGAGCTTGAGTGATTGTAATCTTGACCTCGCGCCATAATTGTAATCTTTGTTTCAATATCAATAAAGAGCATTTTCAATGACTTATGTTTTGCATTTAATTTTCCGCTATTGTTATTCAATATTTTTGCTTGGAACTTCTGGACGACGACCCCGTCACTTAGCCTGTAATTGGCCGTTATGGACCTGCCTTGCGTGAGCGCAATCTAGGCTCACGCGGCATCACACCTTAGCGAGGACGATCGCTCCTACGCGAGCGGGGCATGACAAGCTAGGTTTCTAATATAGCGACGTTTCTGTTAATTTAAAATTTATAATTTATTGAAACTAATATTAATACTAAAATTTAAATTATTTTTTGATTTAACATTTAAACTTAGATTTAAATTCACAACTTAAAAGGAGTTAAA
This sequence comes from Iris pallida, assembly GCA_029216955.1. Lineage (NCBI taxonomy): Eukaryota > Viridiplantae > Streptophyta > Magnoliopsida > Asparagales > Iridaceae > Iris > Iris pallida. The sequence goes on along the minus strand of JANAVB010038617.1, from coordinate 2,285,634 downwards.
GTTAAAATTCTATTCTTTTTATTTACAATCTACAATATTATTGGAACTAACATTAATATTAAATTTACAGTGACATTTATGTTAATTTAAATTTACAATATAATTGAAACTAATATTAATACAGTGGCATTACTGTTATTTCCAAATAGTCTTTTCCTTGTTCGATAACACCCCTCTACGAGCGGGTTACACCCCCGAAACGAGCGGGTTAAATAGCCTTTTTCAAAGAAAAGAACCCATCCGACTAGAGAGAAACAAAGGAGATAAGAAGAAGAGTCGCAATGGAGAAGAGCAAGAGCAAGATCAACGACAGCGGATGGGCCGTCATCCCTACGGAGATTCTCTCGATGCTACTGGTACTGTCGGAGATGTCGGCGGACGAAGTAATATGCAGCGTGGCCCCAGTTTGCCATTCATGGTGGAAGGCGCTCAACGGTCCCTTAGACTATTAGTCCAATGTGGACTTGGAACAGTGGTGCCGGAGGACCCAGCAAACTGCTAAAATTAGTTTGACCGTAAAGAAGCCCGTGGCTCGCAGTGGGGAATATCTACTGTCCTTCTCCGCGTACAAGCTCGACGAAGCAGCCTTCCTTTTTGCATATTTAAGGCCTATGCAAAATTTTATTTTGTCTTATTCTAATACTTTATTTCTTCTATTACAAAATTTTACGTATGCTTTGTTAATTTATATTGATGTTTCCCCCTTTTTATAATACAGTAGGAAATTTTTAAGGGTGCTGCGCATTCCGAAGTGCGACGTGAGTGATGAAACTTTCGTGAGACACTTGAAGTTTCTTCCGGTGCTGGAAGAACTCGACATTAGCTACTGCCTCTATATCATGTCGACTGGAATATTTTTCACCGGCAAGTATTGCCACTGTCTGGTCAAGCTGAGGAGGAACATGTCCCCTCCATATTTCATGGTCAGGAACAGATTCGTGCTAAACATGTCGAACGAGACGGAGGAAAAGGCCGTGGCCGATTCAATGCCGCATCTCGAGCACCTAGGGATGGGCTCAGGCATGTTCAATGGAGACACACTGCGATCTATCATATACAACTGCAAGGGTCTTCGCGTGCTCGACATACGTGGGTGCTTTAACGTGCACTTCAACGACGACCTCAGAAAAATTTGTGATTTAATACATACGTTTAAACGACCCTTTGATGATGTAATCCCAGGGGAACGTGGATACGAGATGTATAGTGATTTAGATCTCATCAATCAGTCCTGGGGTGAATGGTTCTTACTAGTAAATGTACATGCTTTGCACGTATAAAAACGTATAATAAGAATTTTATCCAATTATAGTTAAATACGCTTCTAACTCATTTGGTTAAGGTGCAAGGTATTTTTCTTGTTTGGTTGAGTTCGATTCTCCATTTTGACAAAATTTTGCTCTTTTCAACAATTTTTTACATAATTAATTTTTTAAAATAAAATAGATTGTTGTATAATGATATCAGTGGAAGATATGATATCAGTATCTTAACATTAATACAACATCTCAGTGTAATCATATCCAAGAGATTTGACATTTTCTCACACAGTGATGACATTTTACCTTCTTCAAGATGAATTTTAGCGGTGCAAATTCCACTCATATTTACGGTATCAGTGTCATTCACCATAATTAATAGTGATCGATAGACATTTATACAAGAAGAGTGGCCCGAGAGAGATACGAAAAAATTGGTTTCTTTTTCACAACCTTTTAAAATCTATTTATACAGCCAAACTATTCATCTTCACCAGCCTTCAAAACCAATTTATATAGATTCAAAACAAAACTAAACAGCCAAACTATTTAAAATTCACAACCCTTCAGAACAATCTCAAAATAGAGAGGAGCAAAACCTATATTTGCGGATGGGCCAACATCATCAAGGAGATCCTAGCCATGGTTATGGTACTAGCGGAGATGTTGTCTGAGGAGGTCGTCTGCTTGTCTTTCGTTTGCCGGTTGTGGTGGAAGGGGATCCACTGTCCATGCTTCTGGTCGGACATCAAGTTGACCCAGTGGTGCCGCAGGGTTAACCTAACCTCGAAAATTGACGAGGCGGTGAACAAGCTAGTGGCACACAGTGAGGAAAAAGAAAATGACTCAAAATTAGTTTAGATTAATCATACTCAGATTTCTTGGTGTATTAGAACAAATTAAATTTGATTATAATTAGAATTCTTAATTTTTATAATATTAGGTTGTTAATTTGATTTGTATTACATTAAATCTTTACATAGATCAGACTCTAAATAATAAATTAGGGTTAATATTTTGTATATACTTGAACATTCCCCGTCCTAAATGTTCCATACTTTGTTAAAAGCACGGAGGATAGCCATTCTCCGTGTTAAAACCACGGAGAATGGCCATTGTCGGTGTTATAAGCACGGAGAACGGACATTCTCCGTGTTAGAAGCACGAAGAATGGCCATTCTCTGTGTTAGAAGAACGGAGAATGACCATTCTCCGTGTTAGAAGCACGGAGAATGGACATTCTCCGTGTTAGAAGCATGAAGAATGGTCATTACCCGTCCTAAATTGTTCCATACTAAGTTAAAAGCATATAATAGCACCCTAAAAATGATAACAATAGAAAAATTTTACAGAACCCACACACCAGACTCGAACCTAGGCCTTCCATGTAAAAGCCAAACAGCACAACCAACTAAGCTTGGAATAAGAAGAGTCACTAGAGGTCATTGAATATCCTCAACTTCCAAAAAGGAATAAGAAGAGTCGGTTATGAACGTGTATATATATACATATGGGTCCCCATTCATTTGAGTAGGTTGCACATTTAACATGGCTCCAAAAAGATCATCTGGTTGGGAACCATGGCCAGAGTCTTCTTCCCGTCGTTGTCTAGCCTCTCTGCATAGAGCACCCTCTGCGCCGCCTCCGGCCCATGACTGGCTGGCAGAGGCTACGGACTTCCTGACCTCCTGCGGGTTGTCACTCGAGATCATTGCTCGACCTCTTGATTCGATGCCCAACTTTGACCTGTTGCAGATCACTTTGGAGGAACGGAATTCTCTGGAGAAGAGGGAAGGGTTACGTCGCCAGTGCCATAGGGCAGGTTTGCGCACCCTGCAGGACTTTGTGGAGGTCCTCCGTGAGGCTAGTGAGGGGTCTACGTAGACCTCTTCTTTATCTTTTTTTTTTAGTTTTTTACAGTTTTTTTCCTCCTCTTGTATCCTTCGCCGAAGAATATTCCGGCGAAGAAGCTGGGATTTAATGCAATCTAATATTTTGTTAACTCAATTTGGTTTCGGCTGCAAGCGACTAACTATTTTACCTATTTTTCAATTATCAAATCTTGTTACGTCAAATCCATATATCTGTAACGTTATCCCCATCAATGATTTGTTACGTCCTAGAATTGATTATGCTGCCAGCGTCAAGTTCTTGCCGTCAAATCCATCTTAAATATGATTACAAAGTAAACTAGAGGACAACTTTGAGTGTTTTAATTTTACTCTTTTCAAGTACATAGTCTTGTTAGCAAGTCGTCAAACGGGAAAAATTCGGGATGACAAAAATACGAGTATAGATCGGCTCAATGCAAAAAAATTACGTTTAAAAATTCAATCAAACATTCGAAAAATGGAAATATTGAGATTAGAAACTTCACATTCTTAAATATGTTGTCAAATTTTGTTAATTAAACATGTTTCCACCACGTTTTGTGTGCCAAATGTTTCAATAATTTATACAAAACACGTTTAAAAACTTCGCATGCTTAGTTTATATAGTGATTTCATGTTGATATATACTAGTAATAATAGTAATAAATTTAATTTTGGAAAGTAGTTTTTAAAATTAGGGTCTCAGAATCCCAAAGGTTGGTGCTCTTATAAAATTTAAGACTCAAAACTATTATAATTTTTTTTTACTTCCCAAGGTCATATAAGACGGTCGAATTTTTTCTCTTCTTCTCTCAAACTCTCTTTCCTCTCCCAAACCCTCTCCAAATACTCCCCCAAACGACTGCTTAAAATTATCAAAATGCCGCCGAAGAAACAACTACCGTCTCCGAAGGGGAAGAATCCACAAAGGGATGCGATACAGGCCCGAAGGGCAGAACTTGTAAGAGCGGCGAAAGCCAAAATTATGGTCGCTAGGGCAGAGGCCGAAAGGGCAGAGGCGGAAACAGCACGGCGGCAGCGACGACGAAAGCGGCGGCGACAGCCAAGCCACCTGAAAAAAAGGCTAAAAAACTTATTGTTCGACAAAGACCGAAAAATCTTTCTTCGATACAGAGTCGTCGAAAGACTCAACTTATGAAGATCGAAGGCGTACTCAAGCGAAGGCTAAGGTGGCAACGGATACAGAGTCATCAGCGTACTCTAAGAATTTTGAATCCTTATCAGAAGAGGAAAATGAAGAGAAAGAGTAATCATCAAATAAGTTCCAGGATGGAGAGGAGGTAAAAAATTTTACAGACTCTAAATCTAAGAAGATTTACAATAAACATTTCAAAAAAGGCTATTATGCCTGAAAGATCAATTAAGATGGATGATGTCGAAGACGAAGCTTTCCTGGATATATTGAAATTCTATCAGTTGGAGAAACTGAACAAATCCTTTCTTGAGAAAATCTTCGAAACAATAGTAAGAGGATTTTATTCAAATCTTTCGACTGAAATTAAAGAAAAAGAAGAGGATCAACAACTGGTGTTTCTGAGAGGAAAACTGATTAGGATAAATGCTGCTGTCATCAACGAATTTTATGGATATGATCAAGTTCCTGAGTTTGATATGAAAGATATTGATAACATTTTCATGGGGGATACAATTCATGAGATTACAAGTGTATCAGTGGGTGCCAAGACCCCTCAAATTGTATACAAATATCAATTAAAACTTTGTATAAATTATTGTATGCCTACGTATCTCAAAGGCACAACCCTACTGGACATGAGTTTTTCATCCATCCCGAGAGAGTAAAATTTCTTTATTATATGGGAAAGAAAAAAAGGATGGATATAGGTTCTTACATGTTCAGTAGAATGATGTATCTCGTGGGAAAACCAACTACAATGACAACTCTCCCTTTCGGAGGATTTGTACGCTCAATGACTAGTAAACATTCTGTCCCAAGCTTAGCAGGAGATATTTATATTAAAAACAAAGGCCACATGAGAAAACTAACCTTCACTCGAATGTTTAGAAAACGGGCAACAGCTGCAAGCAAACCATCAACATCTGAAAAACCATCAACTTATGGAATCCCAAACACTAAGGATAAGGTTGATGATCTATACAATTTTATTGCTGCAAACTTTAAGAATATCTTCAAAGAGATGAAGACTATATCCGACAACCAAAAATTGATTCTGCAAAAGATTAAACAGATAGAGGTTGAATTTGCTGACGAAGAATAAGATTTTCCTTCTCCCGTGAAGAAGGTAAATGGGGCTAGCCCAAACTCTTATGTAAAAATACGCACTGTGCACATTGACACTCTAACGCTATCTCTCGCTTTGATACTTCTATTTATGTTTCTGGATGTCATTTCTACATATACAGTGAGTCCGTACTGACCATAATTTTTCTTATTTCGTCCCTCAAGGTGTAGGTGAAGGATATTTTGAGGAAGAGAAAAAAAGAAGAAGAAGAAGAAGATGGAGATGGAGATGAAGATTCATCTTTTGAGTTTTGAAACTTTTATTTCAATTTGGAAGTAATATTTGAATTGTAATATGGTTCTGAATATTTGTTGGTCTTGGCGGTCAAACAAAATTTTGTGTTTGAAATATTGTAAGACTAAACTTTTCGCTTGTACTAAGCATCGTTGCGGTGCATGATTCGTAATTTGTTTGGAAAATATAATATGGTCTTAAATTTAGAGTAGGTCTGATATTTGTTTGGATTATTGTATTATGAATTATGCAGGTTCTACGTTGAATTACTAACGTGGATTGGGCAGATTACTGTAACGTAGATTATGCAGTTTATTGGACTTGGAATGAAGTATACTTAATTTGATTATGATTTTTTGGTTGAAGCGTTTATTTGAATTGCAGTTCGCCTTCACAGATGATTTTGATCTTTTGGTGTATTTTTTTGATTTGCAGAAGCCCTTCACAGATTTCATGAGTCCTGGGTGCATTCCTAGGGTTTACAGATGGCCTCATTACGGATGCAATCCTGGGATCACTAAAACTTTATTTGATTGTAATGCGTTTTACTTTTTGTAAATAATCAGTACATCGATGCCATCAGTATGAATTCGATGCCAGTATAATGCATAATGTAATCCTGCATGTTCATCCCTTGTTATTGCTGAAGCAAAGTATGTAATGTAAGAAAAATTCTGTTGGATAGTAGGTTAATTATATTCAAACACTCGCAAGCAATTTTGTGCAGCCATACAGTAAAAGCCTGATAAAATGATATTCAGATTTTTTTTGAACATGATTTAATATTAAATAAATATACTTTGGTAAATGATATTAAAAATACTGTAAATATTTGGTAAAAAAATGAGATACTTGAACATTTTTCGTTCTAAATGTACCATACTTTGTTAAAAGCACAGAGACTGTCCATTCTCCGTGTTAAAAGTACGGAGAAGGGTCATTCTCCGTGTTAAAAGAACGAAGAATGGCCATTCTCAATTTTAAAAGCAAGGAGAATGGTCATTCTCCATGTTAAAAGAACGGAGAATGACCATTCTCCGTGTTAAAAGCAAGGAGAATGGCCATTTTCCGTGTTAAAAGCAAGAAGAATGTCCATTCTCCGTCCAAATTGTACCATACTTTGTTAACGTAAAAATTCGAATATACTTTGGTAAATGATATTTTTTTTTAAAATAATGTAAATATTAGAAAGATGGTTAATATGACAAAATGTCACAATACAAAAAAAATATTAATTCTCTTCGAAAATATTATCATTAGAAAAGTAAAAAATATTTCGTCCGATCAATACAGATTTTTTTTAAAAAAAAATATGTGAGTAGATGATCCAATCTTCCTTAGAAGCAGGTTTTCTCAGTTCACCACCACCACCACCATGGCATGTAGCTTTATTACCAAAATATTAAATTTTTAGATTAAAAATAAAATTTCTGACAATGGCATGGATATTAAAAATTACTAAGCCGGGAGGCTGCAGGAGCGACGCCACTGGTACTTCTCCTTGTTCGAGGACGTCTCGACGACGTCCGACGCAAACCGAACCGATTCTTCTCGGCGCCGCTGGTACTCCTCGTTGTTCTAGGAGGGCTCGACGACGTTCGACGCAATTCGGACCGATTCTTATTTCCTTCTTCATCTCCGTTTCTCCTTCCACCACCACCACCAACACCACCGCCACTACTAGAATAACTCAATTTAGCGACGTAATTAGCGACGCAAGACAAAAATGTCGCTAAATTTTAATAAATTAGCGACGTAATATTAGGACGTCGCAAGACGTCACTATCAACATTGTTCGGCGACGTATGGCGACTACATTTTTTTATTAAAAAACGTACGTCACGGATATGTCGGTGAACGTCGCTAATATCATAATATTAGTGACGCTTACCGACGTACTGACTAAGACGTCGTTAATATCACTAAAGTTAGCGATGCTAAAACGACTTATTCTGGTAGTGCACCACCATGGCCTGTAACAAAAAAAATACATAATTTATACGTTGATGCACAAAATATTAAATTGGATGGACGAAAGAGAGAGTAAATATGAGTTAATTTAGGGTGTTCATTGAAAAAATTAAAGTGAAGAATGACCTGCTAAAGCAAGTTACCAAGAGGTCAAAAGTCAAAATCAGCATTAAATGATGTTTCTACTCTATTATTCAATCCGAACCATTGGATTAACATCCAATGGTCCAGATTTGGGATGTATCGATACATCCTTTTCCAGGGGATGTAAGGTAGAACGACCTATATATATATATATATATATATATATATATATATATATACTGCAGATGACCTCTAGCCTAGTGGTTAAGAGACATGCATACGGCCCGAGTGGTCAGGAGTTCGAATCCCAGTGGAAGCGATTCCAGAAACAATTTACCTAGTTCAAATATATATATATATATATATATATATATATATATATATATATATATATATATATATATATATATGTTCTTTCAACTTGTCCAGTGGAATTCAACTCACTCTGTTTAACTCCTTTATTGTCTGAAAGACTTACCTTAATGCCTCGTTTGGTTCGCGGAATCATGGAATTCAAAAAAAAAAAGTCATTACTTTTTATGTTTGGATATCAAAAGAATTGAGGAGGAAAGAAAAAGTGATTCCCAATTAATGGAAAGAAAAATTAGAAAAAAAAATGGTTTCATCCATCCAATCAAGGATTCACTTTTTCACATTTAAGTATTCACTTTTTCTTCCATTGTTTTAACATTTTTAAACACCGAAAGAAAAATCGATAGGATTGTAATTTTCTAAAGAAAATAAAACACCAAGGAATTGATTTCCATTATTTTCCTTTCTGCGAACCAAATGATGCCTCTAAGGCCTCGTTTGGTTTGCGGATTGGAAGGGAAAGGAAATCAATTTCTTGGCATTTTCTTTCCTTTGGAAAATTATAATTCTCATTGATTTTCCTTTCCAGTGGAAATGCCAAGGAATTTGGAAAGGAAAATGAATACTTCAATGTGGGAAAGTGATTCCTTGCTTGGTCGAATGGAATCACTTTCTCCTCTAATTTTTCTTCCATTGGAAATCACTTTCCTTTCCTCCTCAATTCCTTTGGCACCCAAACATAGGAAAGTAATTAATTTTCTTTCCCTACCCGATGATTTCGTGAACCAAACGCGGCCTAAGGGCCTGTTGTAAGTTTGGAAAAAAAGTTATTGCCACATTGGAATCACAAGTTTTCATTTAAAAAGTCATTATCTAATGTAAATGTCCAATAAATTATGAAGATGACATGATAAAGACATTATGAAGTTCGTTGTCGGGTTTTAGACAATGCACTTGACAATAACTTTACCTCAACATTATCAATTATGAATAAAAATATTTCTAAAAAAGACAGGAGAAGTTGTCTTGGAAATTAGGAAAAAAAATACATTTTTTTATCTTCTCAAGTCTATGAAGACATTGTTTTTGTATCTCATGCCAAAGTTTACAACCAATAATAGTTGTAACTTTTACAACACATTAGAACTGTGAGGTGTTCTTCTTACCGATACGAGACCCAACTCCCTAGAGGGAATTCGAATTCGTGCCTTCTGTGCCGAAACCCTCCGTTGCAACTATCAGGCTACATGTACACAACCATTATTAGTTGTAACCATAACATTGTCTTATTTTTATCTCCAGAATTCCTTTTGCTTTCTATGATAGATACAACAGGATTGGGACAACTAATCTCTCTCTGTCCGCAGGGCCGGCCCAGGGTTGTCCTAGTCGAACATAACTTTGGTCGTTCCTTGTCCTTGATTCGAGAAAAAGATATCAAAAAAATTATAACAAGCTGAAAGCTATAAAATGTTGAACTGATATCCGCTCCAGAAAAAGATACCTCCAATTTTGACGACGACGTGGAGTTCAGATTCTTAGTTCCACTCCTAACTCATGAGCTACTCGAGTCCTTCCCAGTAGGAATACAAAATATGGGACATGAGGTATTGCTAGTTCAATGTGGGGATGCCAGCCCAGATAGATGTCCCAATGGCTATCAACTTTCATTATATCTGGTATCTCCACAGTTGCAGTGGTAGCCATGTCATTGTCATCCGCATTGGGACTAATGTTAGTCTTTCCTTCTCGAATTTTTCTTTTGTAGGATCCCATTTTCTTATGATTATCAGTCTCACATCAAATGTCTAAGGTCCAGATTCTATAATCTCTAAGCAAAAGCCAAAATTTTATGTAGTAGAATCCGTTGTCTCTTAGGGTCTTATTGGTAATGGTGTTTTCACCGGTTTTGGGGTGTTTTTGAACCGACCGTTTATGAAAATCCATGCTTGTTAATTTTTTTGAGGCACTGGTTTTCGTCGGCTTAAAAATTTCCAAAAATCGGTGTAATGTATTTTTGGGTGGCTTTATAAACACTCCAAATCGGTGGGTTTTGAGCAGTTTTATTTTTTTATTCCATTTATATCCTCACAAAAATAGATATAATTATAACTACCGATACCCTTCCCTATTTAATTTATTCGTGTAAAAAACTTTCATAACCGCTCGTTAATGAATCACCAGGCATGGATTGGACTGGTTTAAAAGCCGCTACTTAAAAACCATCCAAAATCGGACCCCTCATAACCGCTCATAACCGGTACTCTAAAAATACCTCATAACCGCTACCCCGATAATTGCCAAGCAGACCCTTAAAAATATCTCCATTGGCGTCCTCTCGGTCCCCATTCCACAATACAAAAGTCCGCAATTGGAAGAAGAATGGACGACCCCCCATCATCATTCTAGTTATTACCCTCACCTTAACCACATTTAAAAAATTTGGTTCTATGTATTGCATGTTACTTCCTCTCTAGCTACCATCGACTTGCATAAATATGTTCAAGAAATTGACTTCGAAGGTGACCCTTCCCTCTACTTTGTCCCCCACCCTACCCATCGTTGTTAAACGGCCTAGGGTTTGGGCCATCTCCGTGTTTCCTCGAAGGTGTCCCTCTACTAGCTTGGGATTCAGTCCCTTTTCTCCACCCTCGCCACTTCCTCTCGACTGTCGTCCATCTATCTTTAGTTTCCTTCTGGCTATGATAATTATGTCCTTCTGCTACTTTCTTTCTTATTAAGGCATCTCCGAACGTTTTCGAAATAGCAATCGTTAGATTCATCTTCTTTGACCGTACACATTAGTTCAAAATTTTGCGAAAAATTGAATAATTTAATGATCTAATATGTACGGTAAAAAAATACTTACATCCAACGGTTGTTATTTTGTGAACATTCGTACATGCTTAACAGCGGGGATCCCTTCATGGACTACTCGATTTTTGCACTCCAAATTCATAAATTGCCATTTTGAAGTACATTTCATCAATTTTGAAGTACATCAAGACACTTCAAAAATATATCTTGTACTACAAAAGCGCAATTTAAATAATTTTATTGCAAGTTAATCTTTTAAAGTGGTTCTAATGAGTTTCAAAATCTTTGCTTCAAAAGAAAATTTTATAAAATTGGAATATAAAAAAATTGAGCAGTATAAAATTAGGCTATTTATAAGGGCACATCAGAAGTTTATCAGGGCTAACCAGGATTAGGGCTAGCCAATGTTTGAGGAGATTTTACTTGGGCTATCCAAATATTCCACTCAGGGGGCTGTCTAAATCCCACACTCCCCCAAACACCAAAAATCAATCTCATTTCTAAATTTCACTCTATCTCTTCACAAACCCTATTTTCCCTCCCCCTCTTCTTCTTCTTCTTCTTCTTCTTCTTCTTCTTCTTCTCCACCATTTCTCACTCATGAAGCTACATATTATTTTGGATCTTCTTCTCCACCATTTTCCAACTCTCTCTCCCTACGATGGCACACAAACGTTCCTCTCAATCAAGGTAAGAACCCTAATACTTAAAGTCGTCAATTTTTTCCCGAAATCCTAATAATTTAGTTCGAAAAACTCAAGTATACATTGTAATGGAATGATAGTTAAGATGACGGACAGTCGTTCTAGATGATCACGAATTTGTTACGTACATCTTGCCAATTCCAAGAGTTTAGAAAATCTCGAGTCGACTAGGACTGCCAATGTTTCTAGCAGTCCTATGTACTGTTAGGACTGCCTGAAACTGTGATAGTCCACTTGTACAACAAGTATAACACAGGACTGTCGTACTTTGTGGCAGTCCTTTATACATCTAGGACTGCCACAAAGTACGGCAGTCCTGTGTTATACTTGTTGTACAAGTGGACTATCATAGTTTCTGGCAGTCCTATGTATTGTTAGGACTGCCTGAAACTGTGGTAGTATACTTGTACAGCAAGTATAACTCAGGACTGCCGTACTTTGCGGCAGTCCTTTATACATCTAGGACTGCCAAAAAGTACGACAGTCCTGTGGTATACTTGTTGTACAAGTGGACTGCCACAGTTTCAGGCAGTCCTAACAGTATAAAGGACTGTCAGAAACATGGGCAGTCCTGCATTGCACTTCTTGTTTGCTGTTTGCTAAGTATTCTTCGATTGATATTAAATATTCGTAGTCACGAGCCGAATCCGAAGACGAAGGACGTAGACGTCGAGCCTAAAAGAAAATGTCCTACTGCATCGGAGCGGAAGGCACGTGAAGCTGAGCGGGTTCGCGATAAACCAATAACGATAAGAGAACCGGAGGCACCCACTCAGACTACAACACGTCGAACCAAACGCGTTGCAAGTAAATCGAAGCAACATAAGACTCGCCCTGATTCTTCCTCCTCCGATGATGATTTGGCCATTGTTCACAGAGGAGGGGACGATGGTTCCGGACCTTCTCACGAGAAGGCCGCTTCTGATAGAGCTGATCGGAAAGTGAGCCCAATCGATTGCTCACTATTGAAGTCTCTGCCTAACCACATATCTTACCAAATTTAGAAGGATCTGGCAAGTTCATTACCTTAGATGTAAATTGACTTTTTAAAATAGTAGTTATATTTTATATTTATATATTCTTTATCTTGTTTTATTTTAAGAAAAGCTTGCGTATCTTGTGGGTCATTAACCACGCTAAGATGTACAGTACATAGGATTTTGATAATTTAAAAGAAGGTGTGAAGGTGTCACGCCCCAGAACCAGAATACTGAAGAGCGGGGGCGAACATAGCCAGCTACGTATATTGAAATGGACACCACCTTGCTATACGGTCACGGCTGTCTAGATATGAGGGTTTACTACAAGCCAACGGTCTCTTAAGGTCAAGCCTATTGTCTCAATCTCAAGCAAGTAATATATTTACAAGATGTTAGACCACCAAATATACAATAAAAGGCGTCCCAAATATTACATATTCAGCTGATCATAAAGCTAGTCGTACAAAATACGAGGACTAGCAAGAGTTAAGTCATACATGATCAATCCTAGGATTTGTTAATCATGTTTACAGTCCGTAGGCAGACAGTAAGTAAATGTGCATCGAGCTAACAGGTGCTCGTCGGCTAAACGCCTCAAAAGAATAATTTTACAATAGAGTAAGCGAACAAAATAGAAAACCCACTCGTAGCCCGGATTCCTTCTAGTCGCCACCATCGGGCTGGAGGTTCGGTAGATCCTCGGGAGCTGTTCCGAATTCTGGCCACACAAAATCAGCTGGGTCAAACCCCAGAAAGAGCAAGTGCCACAAGGGAGGCCACGAAATAAGAACAAAACCAGCATATCAGAACATAAGAAAATAGAAGAAAAGTACAAGTAATAAAGAGTGCAACAGGACAATAAACGACTAGGGACTTAGAACCATCTCGGGAGCCAGATTACAACTCGTAAACCAAACAAGGTCTGTTACGACCCGTACCCACTGTTTGGGTACGAGAACGTAACAACGCCCAGCCTACGCCGCAGTGTCGACGGTAGAACGCTGTCCTAGGTCACAACATCTAACAATATAATGCTAAGCAGTTATACTCCCCGAATGGGGGTGACATAGCAGATACAGTCTCAATCACATCTAAGATAGAGCATGATAATGATAGATAAAATATGAAATCCAAAAGAGATATAGGAAATAGAAGTCTAAGTGTCTAAGATACATAAACCCAGGAATACATCTCAAAACTCAAATACAGTAATCCACAAATCAAGTACAACTCCAGACAAATGAAATAACTATCTAAACATTCTCTAATGTGTCTCCTCTAGGCTAGCAGGTACCTCCAGGCTATCTGTAAAATTTATCAACAGGTCTAGTCAGGACTGGAGCGAGTACAGTACATCTCAACAGATCATAGCAGGTTAAAAAATATAATCATGCAGTAAAGTAAGATACAGGTACTGAAGGAAAACAGTATGTAAACAGAGAGAGAACTGTAATAGAAATATCTACTATACATAAAGAACTAGCAGTGACTAGTGAGTCAGAGTACAATATGAACATGTAATACTCTCCCGTAGCCCCAATTAATACACAAGGATCCAGCCAGGTTATGTTATATGATGCTATGTAACAGCCCCCGAAGGGTGGTAAGCCCCCGAAGGGTGGTAGCCCCCGAAGGGTGGTACATAGTAGTCTCATAAATAGGGATTCTGGGGGTAACCCAACAGTGTAAGTCCCATAAATGGAGATTATGGGGGTAACCCAACAGTGTAAGTCCCATAAATGGAGATTCTAGGGGTAACCCAACAGTGTAAGATTCCAGGAAGACTCTACGATCATAAGAGTATATGTCGTAAGTGATCAAAGAACCAATGAAGCATAGTGATACGCCATGTAAGTGAAACGCACAGAACATATAGTACCCGATGCTCCCTAAGGATAAACCGAGCTTTGAGCTAAAAACGGAAGATTAAACCGAGCTTTGAGCTAGAAGTTATGACATTTCTAAGTTAGGGCTAAAATTAAAAACGTGGATAAAAATTATGACGGATTTGGGTAGTTTGAGACAAAAGAACACAAATATATAACATAATATATCAAGAACTCACTCTCTACACTAATATATATATATATATATATATATATATATATATATATATATATATATATATATATATATATATATATATATATGAGACACTATAGAACACACCTCCAATACAAAAATATGAGATTAAACATGTAATAATTCATTCATACATAACAACAACACATAGTGTGTCCAAATTTGAGATTTTCCCACATGGACACAACCACAACACAAAGGACACTCCTATGACCTCCAAATAGACACGAAATGGACACAAATGGTGATACAACCATGGGGGTCATTCCTGTGGGTTCAAAATAGACCTATATACATGAGGAAATAAAAAGGAGAAGGGATTTATACCTCCCGGTAGATCAAATCGAAGAAAAGCCTTCCCGGAGCGACACCGACACGTAGAGATTCCAAAAGGACACGAACGAGCTCCGAATCCTCCCAAACTTGGGTAGCTTCCTCCTTGGCTAGAATGGAGAAGGAAAGAAGAAGATTTGGTGGCGAAATGGAAGGATTTGGTGGAGAAATTGCTAGGGATTGTTCTCTAGGAATTTGGGGAAGAACAAGAGAGAGAGTGTGGATGAGAATAATGAAATGAACTTGAGCCTATCCTCTCCCAAAGTGGCTGGCCATATGGGGATATTTGTCCTATTATGGTACGGTCCAAAATGCCCCCACTAACCTATTCTATGAGTATTAGGAAAGGGCTAATTGGTTGGGGCTAAATTAGTCATTCTAAAGTCTCTAATCACACTAACCTTATCCATAATAATTAGTCTAACCTCTAACTAAAATATTTCTATCATGTGGACTAAAATTAATATCATGTGGGCCATGCATAACTAGTGTGTGGGTCCCACTAGAGTCAAACTACCCCCGGGTCCCCGTTTCAAGTCGGATTGAGTTAAAATTCGAACCCGACTCAAATAACCCCAAAACAATATCATAAATAATAAAATAATATCAAAATAATTCAAAGAGGTCAAATGCAAAAATATCCTTAGGCCAAAAATGACATTAAAATATCATAATCACATGGTTAGGCTCTAGGTCAAACAGTCTCTAGGGTTTCACTAGCAAAACGTCAAAACCACAAGTCATTGATTTAAATAATTTTAAAATGATTTAAAATCACCAAAAATTATATTATGAATTAAATATCATTATTAAAATAATTATAAACACGAAATTTCAAAATTACCCTCATTTGGGAAACTGGGTGCTACAACTCTACCCACCTTAGAAAAATTTCGTCCTCGAAATTTAAGATCGATCGTACTCCTTCTAGAGCCTCTAACCTACCCAATATCTAAGGTAACACTTCCTAACACTGGAATAATAAACGGACATCTAAAAAGTGTCAATCTAGGAATACCTCCAATACTGCTCTGTTGTACGGCGGTAATGGAACTTCAATAAAATATGGACTGGAACCTATATCCAAGGGACTGGACCTATTTTAAAGTGGTCTTAACTAAGGATGAAAAGGAACTGATCATAGGCTATAGGTATGCTCAAACTATTATCTTCCTATTAACCATCTATTAATACATTCTATTACCATAGGAACGATACATTACTAAGACATATAGGCCCCTATCTCTCATAACACATTTATACTCACCAAAAGACTAGTACATCCTATCAAGGCTGATACTATAATCTCTCATAAATCTCATAAGCTATATGTTTATAGACACACATTCCCACATCCAGGACTAACCTATATATATCTACAACTGATACTAATGGGATGACGTCCCTATTTCTCAACAATCAAGGTCTAAATTTTTTTTTCTAAATCATGCAATTTGAAGGAATAATATACAAGGTCAGGGCATACCGTAGCAGTTGAAAGTCTCACCTAGGTGCACTGGTCATTCTAGGTCAAAACAGTACTATGGTATCAACACACAAACAATCTAGGGTGTCTTAATTGGGAAGGTAAGGGAACAACAATCATCAAGGTTGTAGGACTGTCTACCATCCTATATAAAAATTGGTCATTATCAAAATAAAATAAAGGCAACTACCAATTATTTAAAAAAAGGTACAAAAAATCAAATTCAAAAATTAAGGAATTGAAAATCACTTGCATTGAAATCCAATCACAATATATATAGAGAGAGAGCGTTAGAGAGGGAAAAGCTAGCATTGTGTGTATGGGGACGTGTTCATATGGTTAGATAGTAGGCGTGTGTGTACGTGAATATACATGAAAGTGTATATGAGGATTTGGATTTCAAACAATAACTATCAAGTTCCACTAATCATGGCATATGGGTTAACAATCTACAATATACAATCTATTTAATCACAACTTGCATGGCTAACCATATATATATATAAAAAGGTAGAGACTTAGTTATGTATTTATATATTATAACATGTATGCCTAAGCTCTATATATATCTATATAGATATATAATCATAACATAGAGGGGAAAAAGGGTTAGGTTACATGACAGTGTATACTAAGTTAGGGTGTGTTTGTCCTTGTACAGGGTTATAGCTTAGTATTGAAAGGTTAAACCCAGTTTTAGTTCAACATTTACATACAAAATCTGAAAAGATGCTAACATTTAAACCAGTGCAATATTAACATAACACAGTTTCAGATTTTAGGATTTTGAACATCGCAACCAATCTCAATGGTCCCAATACATCCTAACATGATAGAAATGAAACCCTAACATACTATCCATACATTTATCTACGCATACAGTTCAATATTACATGTTAAATCTGAAATTGAACATTTGAAATCAATGTGAAAATGTTAACATATATTCAGTTTTCAGGATTTTGGAGAAATTTGAACATCAAAACCAACTCAATGTTTATCACAACCTATCATGTAAGAATATGAAACCTAACATTATATCCCTACAACAACAATATACAAAGCTCTAAATATTACATTTAAAACAACAATTTGAACTAACATTTAAAATCCAGTATTAAGGGTTAATATGCACACAGTCTCAGATTTGACAAATTTAAACACAAAACTCAACAAATTTTTTTTTTAAAATGAAACTCTTGGTATGACATACATGTGCAGTGATGTAAACATAACTAATAACATGAAATTTATATTTAACTTACGAATTTAAACTGGAAAAGCAGAAAACCAGAAATATTGGGGTTTTGAAAATTTAACATCAACGACATATTAATATTTATTTAGATAGGTAGAAATCATGTGTAGCATGCATAAGTGTCAGAAAAATATCCACTATATATATTCATATATATATTCTCATGTCCCAATATAAAAATCAGATTCTATACCAAGACCAACATTAGATTCCTACCAATATTGCAAAACAGGTGATTGGTGTAATCAAGACGATTTATTATTATTTAATACAAGAATAATAGCAAGAAGGGAATAACGATAAAATCTATTTTGCTTATCTGTTTAAAAGAAGGAACTATTTTGAAATCCAGAGTTAAAATATCAAATCCAAGGTAAAGTCTAGCAAAATCATCGATTCATTGTATTAAGAAGAAATTCATAGAAGAAGTTACACAAAGGTTTATAAAATAGCTAAAGTTACTCCTAAGCTAAATAATGAGAAGCAAAACAAAACAAAACAATTAATAATTCCCTTTTTTTGAAGGACTGAAACAAAGTAGAGAAAACATGTTCGAAAATATTTAAGGTACAATCTGATAATCATATACGTCTATCCACAATCATGGTACTCTAAATCCTCGTCATACTAGTAAGCAAGGCTGCGATAATCACAGAGCCCTTGACTTATGCACATATCTCTAGAATCATGGTATTTAACATTTTCGCGGTGCCGCTAGCTTGGCTGCGAAAACCTTAAATTCCCACACCCGAGAAATATATCCAGAGTCAGACTATATATCCTCACCATGCTGGCTAATGTGACTATAGAAGACTAGATTCCATAACATAGATGAACTAGCCCATATAATTTCATCTTGCCAAAAATTAAATTAAATCAACAATGAATACCCAAAAATCAAATCAAATTTATTAACGAACATCAAACTCAAAAATGAACAAAATCCTTCAATCATATAAATACAAACTCGGATGCTACAGCTAATCGTCAAGATTCAAAATTCAACAATCTTCCATCAAAATCAATAAATACAAACCCAAATTCAACAATAATCCATCAAATTCAACAACAGAAAATAAAGATAAAACAATCAAGGAAAAAGAGAGTTTTTAAATCGAAGTTAAAATAAGATTCTCAAGGGTCATCCCAGGAATCTCTCAAGGGTTCCTAACTGTGATTGAGTACCTTCAAAATATATCCTAATCCTACTGCAGGCTGTAGTGGTACTCAAGTTCGAATACCACTACATAAACTCGACCTGCATGGGCCACCACTAAAAACGTGTCACGACCCGCACCCACTGTTTGGGTATGAGAACGTAACAACGCCCAGCCTACGCCGCAGTGTCGGCGGTAGAACGCTGTCCTAGGTCACAACATCTAACAATATAATGCTAAGCAGTTATACTCCCCGAATGGGGGTGACATAGCAGATACAGTCTCAATCACATCTAAAGCAGAGCATGATTATGATAGATAAAACATAAAATTCAAAAGAGATACAGGAGATAGAAGTCTAAGTGTCTAAGATACATAAACCCAGGAATACATCTCAAAACTCAAATACAGTAATCCACAAATCAAGTACAACTCCAGACAAATGAAATAACTATCTAAACATCCTCTAATGTGTCTCCTCTAGGCTAGCAGGTACCTCCAGGCTATCTGTAATATTTATCAACAGGTCCAGTCAGGACTAGAGCGAGTACAGTACATCTCAACAGATCATAGCAAGTTAGAAAATATAATCATACAGTAAAGTAAGATACAGGTACTGAAGGAAAACAGTATGTAAACAGAGAGAGAACTGTAATAGAAATATCTACTATACATAAAGAACTAGCAGTGACTAGTGAGTCAGAGTACAATATGAACATGTAATACTCTCCCGTACCCCCAATCAATACACAAGGATCCAGCCAGGTTATGTTATATGATGCTATATAACAGCCCCCGAAGGGTGGTAAGCCCCCGAAGGGTGGTAAGCCCCCGAAGGGTGGTAGCCCCCGAAGGGTGGTATATAGTAGTCCCATAAATGGGGATTCTGGGGGTAACCCAACAGTGTAAGTCCCATAAATGGAGATTCTGGGGGTAACCCAACAGTGTAAGTCCCATAAATGGGGATTCTGGGGGTAACCCAACAGTGTAAGATTCCAGGAAGACTCTACGGTCATAAGAGTATATGTCGTAAGTGATCAAAGAACCAATGAAGCATAGTGATACGCCATATAAGTGAAACGCACAGAACATGTAGTACCCGATGCTCCCTAAGAATAACATCTCAAGAAAGGATCCATATAGTACCAATCCGTGTGACCATCGTGACAGTACAAGTAAAGTAATCTACTGCAGAAAATAATTCTAAGCAGGATATAAAATGATCAGAGAATGTACTCGCCTGATATCTGAATGTCCAAGATAAAGATACTGTCCGAAGAGAGGTGTCTGGCTCCTAATTAGAACAGCACAGGTCACAACATATCCAGAAGGGTAATATAAAGTACTATAATGCATTCTACATGAATCTAGGTCAAACTAGGCCAAAGTCAACCCTTGGTCAACTCTGGTCAACTGCACTAGTCAAACTAGGTCAAACTAGGTCATGTCCTAACCCAGCAAGTCTTACTAGGCCTAACCAAGACTATCCTAGCAAGCACACATCAATACAAGGCTATACAAGCCAATATACACCCAACTCTATATAGCATGCAATTATTCAATACTCAAATAGGCAAGAATTGATATTGGATATATACTAGGTAATCTATTACTTTAAGCTATATATGTCTACACATATATACACATGCATATATTGGTATTCAATATTAGGTCTATAATCATGGCATTTCAAATGGTTATATAAACTTATATATTACAACACAATATGCTAACATATATATAATATACATACATAGCTAAGTTAACTGTATTCATAAATACTTATTTAAGAGGCTATGTGTGTGTATGTGAACATGGCAAAGGGGCAAGTGAGGGTTAAATGGGCATACATAGTGTATACATATCAAAGAGTGTCAAAGTGTAAGTGAACAAAGTGTCAAGTGTGATAGTGTCAACATAGTGTAAGGGGTACATGAGGTAATATAGGATTTGTGTTAACATAGAACATTACATCTCATTAACTTGTATATTGCATACATTACATCTATTATTACATTACATTCATGCTTGCATTCATTCATCATTCATTTATTCTCTTGCACTACTATATGCACCATACATTACATACTATGGAACCTACATATTCATTACAAGCCATACTTATACATGCTTACATTAGATAGGATACTTACACCACATACAACATTTATTTAACCATTTACTCATGCTTGCATTCTCTATTTAATTACATAATGTATATACATTAACATGGGTTAAAATCAAATAGAACATTATATTACACACAAGGGTGCATAAAATGCATATACCGAATAGTAACTCCTACTAATAATCAATACTGTACCATCTCAGCATGAATTAAAATCTAGGATTAAAGTATGTTATAGATCTATGTTTTAGCTTTCCGAAACTTCAAACGGATCGCGTTTTCGTTTCCGGAAACTCCCGGAATCGCGAAAACACCGAGAACGCGTTTGTCTTTCGTACCGCTGACACTCAAATAATTCTCCAGAAAGTTACAGAAAGAATTAGGCCTATTATATATATTTTTGGAAAGCTAACTTCAATACGCTTCTTTTAAAAAAACGGAAGATTAAACCGAGCTTTGAGCTAGAAGTTATGACATTTCTAAGTTAGGGCTAAAATTAAAAACGTGGATAAAAATCATGACGGATTTGGGTAGTTTGAGACAAAAGAATACAAATATATAACATAATATATCAAGAACTCACTCTCTACACTAATATATATATATATATGAGACACTATAGAACACATCTCCAATACAAAAATATGAGATTAAACATGTAATAATTCATTCATACATAACAACAACACATAGTATGTCCAAATTTAGAATTTTCCCACATGGACACAACCACAACACAAAGGACACTCCTATGACCTCCAAATGGACACAAAATGGACACAAATGGAGATACAACCATGGGGGTCATTCCTGTGGGTTCAAAATAGACCTATATGCATGAGGAAATGAAAAGGAGAAGGGATTTATACCTCCCGGTAGATCGAATCGAAGAAAAGCCTTCCCGGAGCGACACCGACACGTAGAGATTCCAAAAGGACACGAACAAGCTCCGAATCCTCCCAAACTTGGGTAGCTTCCTCCTTGGCTAGAATGGAGAAGGAAAGAAGAAGATTTGGTGGCGAAATGGAAGGATTTGGTGAAGAAATTGCTAGGGATTGCTCTCTAGGAATTTAGGGAAGAACAAGAGAGAGAGTGTGGATGAGAATAATGAAATGAACTTGAGCCTATCCTCTCCCAAAGTGGCTGGCCATATGGGACTATTTGTCCTATTATGGTAAGGTCCAAAATGCCCCCACTAACCTATTCTATGAGTATTAGGAAAGGGCTAATTGGTTGGGGCTAAATTAGTCATTCTAAAGTCTCTAATCACACTAACCTTATCCATAATAATTAGTCTAACCTCTAACTAAAATATTTCTATCATGTGGACTAAAATTAATATCATGTGGGCCATGCCTAACTAGTGTGTGGGTTCCACTAGAGTCAAACTACCCCCAGGTCCCCGTTTCAAGTCGGATTGAGTTGAAATTCGAACCCGACTCAAATAACCCCAAAACAATATCATAAATAATAAAATAATATCAAAATAATTCAAAGAGGTCAAATGCAAAAATATCCTTAGGCCAAAAATGACATTAAAATATCATAATCACATGGTTAGGCTCTAGGTCAAACAGTCTCTAGGGTTTCACTAGCAAAACGTCAAAACCGCAAGTCATTGATTTAAATAATTTTAAAATGATTTAAAATCACCAAAAATCATATCATGAATTAAATATCATTATTAAAATAATTATAAACACGAAATTTCAAAATTACCCTCATTTGGGAAACTGGGTGCTACAAGGACCGGGGTTGTAACCCTTCGCCTGAATAGCACTTGTCCCTATCCATTTCTTGGTCAAGATAAGTAAAACAATCATGTACAGGAGTACCAGGTATAGGAACTTAGACGAGACTTAGACCAGGCTGGACATCATACATTCTCAAGCGGCCAAGCAATTACTACGGCTTACTACTTTAACTAACTAGGGTTATCACAAGCCTAATTACTAACAAGATGCAAGTGAGAATTCTCCAGTCCCAAGCCCTGCAGACTATCCAGTTATCCTTCCGCGGATTGAGAGTATGGTTGGGTACATCGCCCAGGAGACGATATACCCTTAGGTGACTTAGAGGGTGCAACACATGACAGTGTACTGGAAATGTGCTCTACTCGTCGGCAAGCTACAAGTCCAATTAAAGCGCCCAGATAACGAGATTACCTGTGACTAAAAATTCTCCATGAACTATAGTTAGATCTAGTCATTAGCCTAATTCCATATTCAGTGCGAATCCCTGACCGTGGGAACCAGGGAGTCACGTCCTAGACATGATGTAAGACAAGACAGGTGGATTGCACAAGCAAGCAAGCAGGAACACCCACGGTGTCAGAGTAAGTTACAAGAGTCAAGTTTAGTCTGCTGTCGCAACAGCATCAAGTCAAGCCAGGTCAAGTCAAGTTACAAGTTCAAGTTACAAGTACAAGTCAAGTCAGGTACAAGTCAAGAGTGCGCCGCCACGAGCCACTATCAAGTTATCCAGTTACCAGGGTTAATATGAATCACAAGTTACAAGTTAAGTGTGTACCCCATCGGGTCACTATCAAGAAGATCAGAGGTACTAAAATCATACTTCACAGAAATCAGGAAAAACATATTAGTCATAAGCAAAATCATCGAAAATCGTGCCAGGTCGTGTTGGGTCAAGATAGTCGTGCTGTGTGGAACAAGATCTCAAAACCCAACCCACAAATGAAAAGCCAAGTCCAATAAATAAACCAAACCATCATGGGCAAGTGGGTTGCGCAGAGGGTGGATGGCGTAGGGGTCAAGTGCACCGGGGGCAGATGGCGCAGGGGCTAAGTGCGCAGGGGTTGGATGGTGCAGGATGCAGGTTGCGCTGGGTCAGATGGCGCAGGGTCGGATGGCGCAGGGGATGGATGGCGCAGGATGCAGGTGTACTGGAAGCAAGCGCAAGTCGACCCAGCGCTAAGGAGCACTGGACGGGGAAGTGTTTGCGCAATCAGGCCTTGCGCTAAAGAGCGCAGGCCGAGGGGTCTTCTTCTCCAAGGCTGAGATGAACTTCTCAAGAACACCAAAACTTCAAATCTTCATATCTTGTCCAAATCAAAACCAAATTTGGATTTTCAAAGTTCTAACTTGTATAAAATTGAATTCTCTTCCACATGGAAGCATCAAAACAAACAAAAATCAAAGTTTAATAGATCAAAACCAAGAAATTCCAAAAATATTTAAAAATTAGATCTAAAACAATGGAGACTCCAAATCACAAAATACCAAGTTCTAATGTTGTTCACCATGGCCTAAACTAGCTAATGGACAAATAAAAAGGGGTTCTCATATGGTGGCAAGGTGCACTTGCCTATGGGTGGAGATGTTGTGTGGAGGAAGGAAGAAGAAGATGGAGGAAAAAAAATGAAAGTAAAGAGGAGAGAGAAAAGTTAGGTGGGATTTAATGGGGGTGGTTATGGGGGAATGAGAGTGGAGAATAGGTTAAGGTGTTCCATGCATATTAAACCAAACCAAACCAATCATACTCCACAAAATAAAACCAAGCCAATTAAAATCGAGCCGGGCCGAACCCCAAAATACGGGAAAACCCAAAATTCTACAAGTCCAAAAAAATAAAATACGTGCCAAAATCCAACTACGAGTATTAATACGAAATACGGAAAATGGGGGTGACAGAAGGCCAAAATCATCTCCACTGGGTTACAACATATTGCGAAACACTCATATAAGATCTTGGATCACGCACTGATCTCTGTGTTTGTGGAGCAGTGGCATCCAGAAACAAACAGTTTTTATTTCTCGTTCGGGGAGTTGACGTTCACCCTCGACGACGTCCACCATATTTTGGGACTTAGAGTTGATGGTCGTCTAATGCTGATGAATTATACTACGGGTGACTTTGAGATGTATGACGAGAAGGTGGAATTGGTCGCCAATTCACTCGGTATTGAGACAGAGAATTTTGTCAGTCTCTCCGAGTTTAAGAAGTTCTACGGAGTTCCTTTGAGTTTTATGAGGAATACACTCATTGATGATGATGACGATGAGGACGATGAAGATGACGATGAGGACGACGACGACGACGATGTAGTGGCTCGGGCATACATGTATTTCATCTTGGGAGCCGTCTGTATTTCGGACAAGTTCGGAACCTCGATTCATGCCAAATATGTAAACAATTTTATGAACTTAGGCACTGTGGACCAAATATCCTTTGGAAGCGGTATACTAGCTCATCTCTACCGCGAACTTGGGGCTGCATCTCGAGTCGGATCGAAGGCTATAGCTGGTTGTCAAACTCTGCTCCATGTGAGTCAATTAAATCGTACTTTATTTATAGTTTAAATCAAATTAGGTCGATTAATATGTCTTTATTCTACATTTTATGTACAGGCATGGATATACGAACATTTTTCGACGCTAAAGAGGGCTACTCTTAACAAAGACTATGATGAGCAGCTACCTAGGATGCGTAAGTGGAATCCAGTTAAGATAGATAGCAGACATCCGCATACTTTGGCTTCCTGCGTGTCGAACTTGAAGATATGAACGAAAAGGAGGTGAAACAATGCTAACTTAAATTATCATTTACTTATGATTTCATTCTAGTGAAACAATACTAACTTCTTAAGTCTTGATTACTTATACTATGATGTAGATTATTTGGCATCCATATCGGGATCTTCGAAATAGTTGTCGTCCGTTGCAAGGAGTTTCACTATTTCAAGGTCTGATATCCTGTCATAAAATTGAGGAGCCTCACATGCCGGACAGAGTGCTTCGTCAGTTTGGCTACGTGCAAACTATACCGAGCACATTGAATTTGAGGACTTCTTCAAAAGAGACCAAAGCATCAACCTATGTCCCGTCGGACTACCGTTGGGGCTCTTACTTTTTTACTGAGTGGCAACGTCACGTAGTCGGTGTAACCAAACCACTTTTGGTGGTGCAGATGTGGGATTGTACTGATGACTATATGAATTATTATGTAGAGGCCGGACATGGTATAATGTTGAATCTAGATACGAGGTGATGAAGTGCCGGTAGCTGCTCCTCTACCAAACAAGGCAGGCCTGTTTGATGCACTACAAAAGATGGCAAGTAGTAGTATATCGAATTAATGTTTACCAGTATATTAACCTCGCTAATTTTAACCCTTATTTTTCCTTCAGGGTTCAAAAGTAAGAAACTACGTGGACGTTGCTAACCAGATGCAGAACATCGCATCGGACTATCCATTTTTCGAAAATGCGCGACGCACTAAGATGCGTCATGAAACAAAATGACTTTGTTGTATTAGTTTGAAAATTTTGTGTGTCGTTTTTGTTGAACACCAACAGTTTGTTGTAATATGTTTTGAATACTTAATGTCGTATAAGTATCATATTGCGTTTGAGCATCCTACTTGATTGAGTATCGTTTGAGCGTCGTATTTGATTGAAGTATTAGGTATCAAGTATCAAGTATCATGTATGACAAAGTATCAAGTATCATGTATCACACAAAGTATCAAGTATCACAAACTTTTAAATAGGACTGCCCAGTACTCTGGCAGTCCATCATGCATGAAGGACTGCCAGGGAACTGGGCAGTCCTAGTTAAAACTTTCTGTAAACAAGAACTTCCCAGTTTTCTGGGCAGTCCTAGTTCACAACAAGTTTTAACTAGGACTGCCCAGTTCTCTGGCAGTCCTTCATGCATGATGGACTGCCAGAGAACTGGACAGTCCTAGTTAAAACTTTCTGTAAACAAGGACTGTCCAGTTTCCTGGGCAGTCCTACTTCATAGCAAGTTTTAACTAGGACTGCCCAGTTCTCTGACAGTCCTTCATGCATGATGGACTGCCAAAGAACTGGAGAGTCCTAATTAAAACTTTCTGTAAACAAGGACTGTCCAGGAAACTGGACAGTCCTAGTTCACAGCAAGTTTTAACTAGGACTGTCCAGTTCTCTGGCAGTCCTTCATGCATAAAGGACTGCCAGAGAACTGGGCGGTCCTAGTTAAAACTTGTTGTGAACTAGGACTGCCCAGTTTTCTGGGCAGTCCTTGTTAAACCTTGCTGTGAAGTCAAATGTGATACTCAAACCGATACTCAAATATAAATGTGATACTCAACTCCGCTTTATATTTTCTAATAAGATACTCATACCAAAACCGATACTCAAATGTGATACTCTAAAATAAAGTTTCCAAGTAGTAATATAAACTTCCTTCTTTCTGTTTACAAAATGTGACAAAAAGATATAAACTTTCTTCTTTCTGTTTACAAAATATGACAAAAAAATTGCTAATCACAATTACAAATACAATATGAACAACTTCAGGACTGTCAAGGAAAATTGGCATTCCTTCAGGACTGTACAACAGGACTGCCAGATAGTCTGGCAGTCCTTCGTGTTTTATAGACTGCCAGAAAGTCTGGTAGTCCTATTTTACAGTATTTATACACATAGACTGTCGCGTACTCTGGCAGTCCTTCGTGCTTTATGGACGGCCAGAAAGTCTGGCAGTCCTATTTTACAGTATTTCTACACATAGACTGTCGCGTAATCTGGCAGTCCTAGTTACTTCTTGGACTGCCATGTTTTGTGGCAGTCCACCTTTACAGACTGTTTGTTTCGGGACTGCCACAATATGCGGTAGTCCTAGTGTCCAAGTCTTCGGGAGAAGTCTATGTGTCGACTACGTATTTGGTCGGTCGAAAATTTACCGAGAGTTCTTTGGATGTTTTGTCGTGTTCTTCGGAAGGTCCGAGTTGCTCGATTGATAGACGTGATGATCCACTTTCTTCCATAATTTCTACATTGGGACAAAATATAAGATTATTTCAAAAGAACAAATTATTTAAGAAAATTTTTCGTTTAGCTGACGTAATCATACCGTATATACTAAGAATCTTCCTTGGAGAATCTTCTAGGGTTTGAAGAAATGTGGGGTTGAGGAAAAAGTTGGGACCACAAGTAGAAAGAACTAGGGTTTGGAGAAAAAGGGGGAGAGAGAATGGAGAGTGAGAAAGAAGACCAAAATTATAAGAGTTACCTTTTATACCTACCACTTGGATAGCCCTGAGTAAATTTTTCAATGGCAAACTTGTAAATAATGGAAAACTAAGACTTGGTTAGTCCTGATAAACTTCTGATGTGCCCTTATAAATAGCCTAAAATTAAGATGTCAAAAAGTTTGGAACCCTATAATTGAGGTATCGTTAGATAGGATAATTAGAGAGAGACTTCTTGTCTCAATCAAGTTATTAATCGCAGGTCGTAATCAAATTAAAGAGAGCCTATTTTCCGGATGGGAGGTTCGATTGATATAATATAGTGCAATGATATTGCGTTTAAATGATTGCTTGCGTCACCTAGATTACGTCCTAATCATGGGTCGTAATCATATTAAAGGTGGCCTATTTTCTGGATGGGAAGCTAACTAGACTAATGTAATGCCGTCCTCCTCATTTATTTCGTTCACAGTATTTTGTTAACTCTAGCCAGTCCATTCACATTAATTAACCGAATATATAATTATTTAGCAGTTGGAGATGATGGTGCTCCGGAATCAGTTTATTTGGAGTTAATTAGTTGTACCTTCTTATGATTTGTACGCATTTTAGTAATTGTTTTCGTTGTTTTAAAAATAAAGAACACTCCATAATTTATAGAGTTAATTAGTTGCATCTCCTGGTACACAGAAAAAAATGAGTGAAAAATTAAACAGCTAGGGAGTATTTTTTATTTTTAAAACAATGAAAACAGTTATCAAAATACATACAAACCATAGAGAGGTGCAACTAATTAACTCGTTTATTTGTCACGAACCTAAACTAACACGAGCCCTAACACTAGTAACACAGACACAAACTCAGACTCCATTAATTGCGTATCTAGCTAGTCTAACACCAAACATGATCGATAGGGTTCGAGTCTTCTCAACCATAAGGACGTATAGGTGTGTGTAGATTGTAATTAAAAAAATACGAGCCC
The DNA here is from genome assembly GCA_029216955.1 of Iris pallida. Taxonomy (NCBI): domain Eukaryota; kingdom Viridiplantae; phylum Streptophyta; class Magnoliopsida; order Asparagales; family Iridaceae; genus Iris; species Iris pallida. Next base: position 2,256,722 of record JANAVB010038617.1, on the reverse strand, counting down.
TAACGCAAACTCTATTTAATATATTCACCATTTCTTCTTTAAGTGAGCCGGGTTACTTTAGACGGATATTATTTTCTTGGTTTTAGCTTTTTCTTGCAACAATTAGATCATCAAATTAGGTAAATAAAATAAAATTCATTTTATGGAACCCAAGGAGTAGACTTCAATTATCCTACTATGACCAAGTTCCGGTGTTTGAATAATTCAAAGTATAGTCACCGCCGTCACGTTGACGGTATAAACTTTGTCAATTCTTTTACAGAGTACGATACGGAAGATGATCAACGTGACGACAATGACACAAACCTCGTATACCTGTGATTGCTCAAGACAAGCGAAAGATCCACATTACTTTCTGTTAATGTTGTTAATGTGGATTGTGAAATGTTAAGTGGATATTAATCGATGATAGAATATTCAAAGGTTTAATAGCTAGGCACATCACACTTTTAATGTTAATTGCTCTGCCACAAAAAATTGTTAACAATAAATGATTATAGTTGAGGGAATAGACGTATCGGTGCCTCCCCACTAAGGAGTAGATCTGCCAATGGTGTTGCAGCCATCTTCTGGTCCTTGTGCATCATGATAGGGAAACCTTGCATCAAAGATGGACAACGTTCCGACAGGCCATGCGCGCGGGACTCTCCACACATCAGTGGGAGAGATGTGCATGGTGTACGTAGCTAGCTAGAACCCAATCTTTAGATGGTCCTAGCTACAAAGAAACTTAGCACTCTCTTCCCTCATCAGTGGAAGAGACGTGCATGCATGGTCGCAAAATAATCAAGATATCCCACAAGCAGATTCTACCATCACGTTCAATGTTCAAGTACGATTGACCCTTTTTTCTTTTCTTTTCTTTTTTTTTATTTTTTTTTTTTTGCTAAATTACAATTTGATATCCTCAACTATCCAAAATGTTTAACTTGTTACCTTCAACTTTGATATGTGCTAACTTAATACCCTCAACTATATAATAACTTTTATGATGATATCCAAAAAATTTAAAAAGATAAAACTATTCCTCTCTTCCTAACCCACAACACCCTCTCTCCTCTCCTTCTCCGGCTCCACTACCCCTCCACAACTGCCCCCACACCCGTCCTCGCGTCCCTCGGCGAACCCCGCGCCTCCCTCGCGCCCCGCCGCCCCGTGCGGCACGTCCGACCTGGCAGCCCCGTGCCCCCACCTCCGGCTCCTTCCCCCGCCCGCGATCCCACCATCCCGTGCAGCTCCGAGCAGGCCCACGCCGCTCCCACCTCCTGTAGCGTGTTCCACCGTCCCGCGCAGCTCCGAGCAGGCCCACGCCGCTCCCACCTCCTGTAGCGTGTTCCACCGTCCCGTGCAGCTCCGAGCAGGCCCACGCCGCTCCCACCTCCTGTAGCGTGTTCCACCGTCCCGCGCGGCCACTGGCTACTGCGGCTCCTCCGACTACCCCGCTACCTAGCACGGCGTTGGGGGGGGGGCGCCGGCGGGAGGGGGTGTGGAGGGAAGAGCAATTTTGTCAAAACATTTATTATAGCACCAAATTAGCACCTATCAAAGTTGAGAGTATTAAGTTGTAATTTAGTCTTTTTTTTAGAACATAGTGTGACTTGATTCGGAGTCGATTTAAAAAATAATAAACGCACAAAAAAAAAAAATTTAACACGGTGTGATAGAACCTAATTTTTTCTTGAGGATGTAAGTTTCGAGGCCGGTCCGAAGGGTTGAGTTGTCCTAACCGGAGTCAATTTTGGTTGTATGTCAATATAGATTTAAGTTGAATTTGGATTGGATTGGAGTTACCTACAAAAGAAGTTGTCAAAATCTTGTCAGACTTATATCTAGGCCGGCCCTCAAAGTATGGCGACAACATTATGCTTGACCTGTCACAGTGACATCAAGTATCATTTCGAGGCAATTCATGCAATTCATTTTTAATTGCTGGAAGCAAACACCACAAAATGATCCTTGCCAAATGCGTAGCAGCTAGGCCGACTGGTTATGACTTTGTGACAAAAGCCTAAACTAATATCATTTTCCTTCGTCCCACAAATATAAGTATATATTAAAATAATTCATGGGCTTGGTACTTTTAGTGATGTATGTATATCCAACAAAAGCAAGATCACAATATGTATAGATAAGAGAGTTGATAGCATCCTTCTTTTACATGATCACACTTTTGACGAGTTCATCGATCGTGACATTGTCAAATATCGATAGAACCACAAATATACAGTAGAATCCATGCAGCATGCATGCACTTCAATCACACATGTCAGTACCAACTCCACAAGTTTATAAAAGAAATAAAAAGTAGAAGCAATGAGGAGCGGTCCACAGAAGTATATCCATCAATGTCTTCCTACCCTTTCTCTCTGTCTGCTCACGCTGCAGCTGCCTCAATTTCTCTCATCAGAAAATTGCTTATATATAACATCAAATTTCTTTAAAATTGTTCTGAGTGCATATAGTTTAGTAAAATTATAATTTGAGCCCCAAAACATCTTTCAGAAAGACGTTTTTTTTTTCCACAAAATATGCCCTGCTGAAGGGTTTTTTTTTTTTTGCATTTATATTTATTAGCAGAACTAATTTGCTCCTTAATTCTCCGGCTCGCTTAGGTTTTGATAATTAAGAATGTGAAAGAATCCGCCCTTCAGAAGGCATATTTTTTAATAATTAAAAAAAATTCACAGAGACAATCTGACGACTAGCTTGCAACGGCTATATTTTCATCGGCTATATTTTCAACGTCCGTTTTTTTTTTACCACCGAATAAATTCGGTCAATATGGATAGTTTACACCCTTCTGGAGGGCATATATTAGGCAATTTTTTTATGGCCGTACAACGGCTTAAAAAATAATAAATGTACAAAATATGCCCTTCAGAAGGGTGTTTTCGTACATTTTGTGCCCTTCTGAAAGGCGTATTCTTTGAACACAAATTTTATTTTATTTTTCAGGCCAAAATCATCGGTTACGTAACCCATCAGAACGGTGTTTTGGGACTGATATTGCGAATACCCCAAACTTTATGCAGTTGATGCAATATCACCAAACTTGGAAAATCTATGTTTCCTGTACTCTTCTTTTGTCTTTTGGGGGCTCTCCAAGGGTGGAATTAGAAATTCGAACTGGAGTGGACTAAGTGGAATAAGATGGACTAAAAAAAAAAAATTGCAGTGTGCTGGAGCCCACGTCAGCCACTACGTGGTTCCGCCTCTGCCGGTAAGGTTTCAGGCTCTCAAAAGCCAATTCCCCTCCCTATGGGCATTGACTTTGCCCCCATCCGGAGGTCGACCAACTGGAAGATTCATCAATGGCAAGCCTATTGCTGACATTGTAAGTCAATCCCAGTATTGTTCAAACTAAAGAGCGATAGTGTCATTGTTGATACACTTCTACTTCCCCATTCAGTGTTGCATCTCTCTCTCTCTCTCTCTCTCTCTCTCTCTCCACCATCACTACTGCCTCCTCTCATCTATCAACCTTGTGGCGAAGGACGGAACCAGAAATTAGACCTGTTGCGTTGGACTAGTATGAAAGAAAGGATAAAAAAAAAGGATAAAAAAGAAGATATTTTTTGGTGAGCCCACCCCAGCCCACAGTGGTCTACAGTGTGGCCTGTTCCGAAGAATTTACGAAGCTGTGGTGTTCTTCATAGCTTGCTGCATGACTCGAGTATAATTAAGAAACGGTTCTATGCTTTGTTGGATCCATTCTGAATGTAGACTATGATGTATATGTTAAACGGACGTTCACATTGAAGCATGTCAGACACAACCGTACCAATAATTGTTGATTTATTCAAAAGCAAAGACCGAAAACGTTTCGGAGCGGTACCTGGAAGAGAGGACTGGAGAAAATAAGTTTCAAGGGATCTCCTCCATGAGAGCTAATAAATATTGTTCCAATCTACCATCGGAGAGGGCGGGGAGAGAGAGATAATCCAATTGACAACTGCTACGTAGACGGTTATAAAAAAATTGTAAAATTTTTGGTTAAAATTGTAAAGCTTTTGGTTGCAATTCTAGAATTTATTGCAAACATCACAGATTCATATACACATTGTGTTTTACTCTATTCGCACGAGTTAGAAAACTGACAAAGAGTTCACCAATTTAGAAAGAAAATGAAGGGACTAGTTAACTAAATTTTAAGTAATTAACAAGGTGGCATTTTTTACATATTCTATGCGTTTGATTTGCAAAGTAAAAAATATGTAAAAAACATAAATTAATTCCACAAAATAATTTTACTAGGATAAATTTTCCATGAAAAATTAAAAAAATTCATAATACCGTTGTTTGATTGCAATTATTTTTTTTGTGAAAAATCAAATAAAATTTTATGAAAAACTTAATTTATGTGTTTGATTGTCATTATTTTTCATGAAAAATGATATTTTCTTATGGGTTGGGCTAGTTTTATTTACCGCTATTTTTGGGGGGGGTGGGGGGGGGGGGGGGGGGGTGGGGGGTGGGGGGGGGGGGGGGGGGGGGGGGGGGAATATATAACCTATCAAACACTACACGTAAAATTTGTGATGAAAATATTTTCTATGAAAAAGAAGCCCAATCAAAAACAGGCTAAGTTTGTTCGGACAACACTGAAATAATTTTTGGTGCACAAGTAGCAGGCCTTTTGGTTAGTTATAACTCGCAGCACTTAGATACAGAGATGAAAAAGCTTTTGGAAGTTATAAGCCTCGTTGAGGCAGAGAGACTGGTGAGCTAAAAGCTCAAGTACCTTATAACTTCCAAGAAACCTGGTGACACACCATTAGACAAAACTACAAGTATTGCTGATGAAACAAGACTAACCATAAGAAACTGCTGGCGAGTTCTTTACAAAATCATTCAGAGTATTATGATTCCAAATACATTTATCTGCTCTTTAGTGCAGCAGTGGTTACATTGGTGGTTTCATAAAGTACACTACGCCATTTCGATAGAGTAAATGTAAAGAACACATTGTCAATGTCGTTAAAAATAAAAGAACACATTGTCAGCATGTATAACATGACGAATAAATGATAAGTCAACGCGATAGTTTTTAACTTTTATTCATGACAAACGTGAGAATTAACTTCTATGCCCCTCCTTTTAGTTGAATATCATTGAGTTAAGAAGTACAGGACCGACAAGAACAGAACTAACGCTTTCTGCAGCCACAAATTCCTTGTAGATAAATCTGTTGGAATTTTTCAGGACAACTGCTCTTTCTCACAAGTGGAAATTATTAAAACCGTAAAATTCAATGAACTGTGTTAAATGCAACCCTCAAGTTGTTGCAGGAAGTGCAGAATTGCCAACAAAACTTCTGCAGTTGCAGAGTTTTGTAATAGCTTGTTCCTTGGCACAGTTGCCAATTGCTAAGCCAACACCGAACTCAAATTTACTAGGATGTCTATTTTCACTTAGGACACTGCAGTTTTCTATAGCATATCATCATTATAAGGGATTTCTGGAAACAGTTACAAAGCTCATTAGGAATATACTCAAGCCTAACAGAACTTTTATTATGAAAAGGAAACGTGATTTTCTTGCTAGACATGACTTATTTGATAAATCATACAGGACACTCATGAGTGATAACAGAACTTCCTTTGTAGATTGAGAGGGCACCATCTTTGTCCTTATGTCGGACTGTACATGATTTGATGTTTTACATTTTAAATTTCAACATGCTAAGAACAAGATTAATATAAACTGCACAGTTGATGAATGAGGTGGAAACAATAAAAAAACACAAATTTCTACAGGAACAAATAGATCATGACAAAACACCAAGAAACAGGAATCGCTTCAACGGCTTTTGATAAAAACGTTGGAAGGAAATCTGTGCGAAGGCTTTCTATGGTCAGGGAAAGGTCATCAAAGTAGAAGTCAGCAAACTACCATTAAGAGATAATTGCAGTTTATGAATAGAGAAAATATAATGTCTTATTTTCCCAACAGGAAAACCATATTCACCCAGTGGGGTATTGAGATCAAGAAGGGGAAGGTTTCTTTTGTCCTTCCTTTGGCGGCTTTGGAACGTCAACCTTTCCCCTACATTTTTCGTCGCCGCAATATGCCACCACAGGAATTGGGGGAATCATAGAAGACCCAAGAGAGTCAATACGAGATTGAGTAAGCCCATGATACAACAACGACAACAACAAAGCCTTTATCCCAAATTCTTGGGGTCAGCTGAGTAAGCCTATGATGCTTAAAGAAATATGTCAGCTAAAATATCACATAATGACAAACTATGATTCCTCTCAAGCCTTAGTGAAACTGGATTGCCTGCCTTCTCTTTTCTTCCCATTTGCATAAAGTAACGAAAAAAGAAGGGAGAAAATGGCTACCTAGTACCTACTTTGGATCTCATCAGTCATTATAGATGGGGAAAAAGGGCTCCCTTTGTTAAGAATTAGCTAAAAATCAAGAGTTCGGAAGGATTCTGACTGCTGAGCTTTTTCCTCAATAAAACATGATTTGAGGATAGTGGGTTATCACTAGCTATAAGAGAATATTTGACCACTTTTCTGATAATTAGGTCTTTTAACTTACCAAGTAGAGGCCATAAACAATGAAGGTATATATATATATATATATATATATATATATATATATATATATATATATATATATATATATATGGAAAAAGGGTAAATTTTATTTCAAAATCAGCTCAAACAATCATACAATCAGGAGTGGTCGTCCACCCATCAGGTTTCCATTGCAGTTACATCGAATTCTATATTATGTAGAATTCCTATAGGAGGGGTGGTTAGCCCCTCAAAAATGCGTCGGTTCCGTTCCCTCCAGACATGCCAGACAGAAGCTGCGAGCCGTACTCTGGCGGTCTTGAACCAAACCTATCCTCTCCTTCTGCGATCTCGGATCCCAGTGATAATATCTTCAATCCTCCGGCCTGTATCACATCCTCCCAGCGCTCTGCGGCTTTGCTCAGTACAGATAGACCATAACACCTCACACTCAAAGAACAAGTGTCGCATAGACTCATTGTCTACATCACAGAGCACACACTTCGGGTTAAGCACCTGGATCCCAAATGATATGAGTCTGTCCCTCGTCAGCAGCCGACCAAGAAGCAACCGGTAGACACACAGCTGCATCTTACGAGCCAGACCCTTGCACCAAATGAATTCATAGTCTGCGCTCGGAGGAAAAGTGCGTCGCACAAGGTTGTAGCAGCTATGGAACTGAAACTCCCTAGTGCCCCCAGTAACCCCCGACGGATCCCAGGTCCAACAATATGATGGTTGTGTCGGGTCTATCTCCACCTCACGAATGGCATCTCCAAGCTCCGTCGTATGTCGATAAACCTCTGGTCTCCACTCTCCATTTCTGATAGTATGCTGGCAGGTCAACCCCCTGCCAGCCTCCCTGTGGGTCCGGTCGCCCAAGATCACAATCAGAGATTGGCGCTCTAACCATGGATTCCGCCAGAGGTCAGTTCCAGCTCCATCCCTCATAGTCCTCTGGATGGCTGATTTGAGTACGGCTCTGTGACGTAGAATCTACTTGAAAGTGACATAATGGTTGTTGTTGAGAAAGCAGGTCCAGAAGTTGCCCCCCTTCACATACCAACTGTACATCCAATCAGTCCATAATGACCCACCCTTGATGAACCTCCAGGCTAGCTTCACAGCAGAGGCCTCCCTAACAGACAGTATGGGTCGAAGTCCTACTCCACCCTCCTTCCGAGGTCGGCAGAGCTGCTCCCATGATATCGCATGCATGCCCTCCCCTCCAGATGAAGTTGGCACAGATGTTCTCCACCTTCCGGATAGTGACGACAGGAACCAGAATAGACTGGAGCCAGAAGTGTGCCAGTACCGAGATGACCGATCTAACTAGCTCAATGCGCCCTCCAAACGACAGGCCAACAGTCTGCCACCCTTCAACTCTCATCTGAGCATAATCCACCAGACTGTGGCAGTCAAGGTCCTGAGCATAATTAACTGTTAAAGGTACTCCTAGATATTTTATCGGGAGATTGCTTCTCTCAACTCCCAAAGCTTCCGCTCGTTACTCCTTCAGAGAGCATAGGGAGCTGAAGTAGACACGACGACTCTTCTCTCGGTTCATTTGGGGCCCAGTAAGAGCCGTCATTTCTCCCATAATCTCATAGATCGTGGTCATTCCTCCCATAGAGGGGCGGAGGAAGACCAGGAGATCGTCAGCATAGATGAGATGAGTATCGGGGGGCTCAATCCTCCTGAATAGCGAGACCAGCCTCCCACTATGAACCACCTTATCCATCAAACAGGTGAAGTACTTCATGAAAAGTGTGAACAAGTAAGGAGACATGAGGTCGTCTTGTCGGAGTCCTCGGTTGCTGCGGAATAATCCATACGGAGTACCCTGGATGAGTACAGAGAAGGTAGGGGTCGAGATGCACTCCCTAATCCTCGCAATCCATCGCTCGTCGAAACCCATGGCTAGCATCATGTGGCACAGGAAGCCCCTATTGACCATGTCATAGGCCTTCCTCAAGTCCAGCTTCACACACGCCTTCTCCCCTCCTGGTTTATTGAACCCTCTCACCATCTCATGCGCCAGAAGACTGTGCTCAACAATCGATCTCCCCTTAATAAAGGTTGCCTGGTTCGGAGAGACCAAGTCCTGCATAATCCCCTCCATGCGTCGGCAATAAGGTGCGTAATTATTTTGTAAAGATCATTACAGCACACTATAGGCCGAAAGTCCGTCAGCGAGGTCGCTCCTTCCTTCTTCGCCACGAGGGTCAGAAAGGTATGATTAAGCTCTTTCAGCAACTTTTCCTCAGAGAAGAACTCATGGACCGCGTCTAGCAGCGGTACCTTCAGGGCATCCCAGTGGCGTTTGTAAAATCCACTACTGAAACCATCCGGTCCCGGAGCCTTGTTGGGATCCGCCTTCATGATGATAGCCTTCACCTCCTCCATAGTGACCGGAGCGAGTAACTGGCTATTCCTATAGGGCGTCACCAGCTTCTTTGTAATAATATCCAAAAATACAGAGAGATAGTCAGTCTGAAAGTATACCTCTGAGTAATAGCTGACAGCCTCCCCTTGGATCTTCGACGGCTCTCCAACCAGTTTGCCCTCACCATCAAGTAGATGGGAGAGACTATTTCTATGTTGTCTGGTCCGGATCACATCATGGAAGAACTTGGAGCATCTGTCCCCTTCCTTGAGCCAGGAGCATTTAGCACGCTGGGCCGCACTAATCTCCTTCTGCAGTCGGAGGATGTTGACCTCCTTAATCAGCTCCTTCTTCCGTGATGCTAAGGACTCATCTAGTATATCAGTTTGCATGGAGTTCTGGATGGCCCGGAGTTCCGCCTCCTTGTCATCCAGGGAGGGCTTGGGTATTGTCTTCACCAAACTCCGGATAGACTTCTTTGTGTGCTTGAGGATGTGGCGTTTGTAAAATCCACTACTGAAACCATCCGGCCCCGGAGCCTTGTTGGGATCTGCCTTCTTGATGATAGCCTCCACCTCCTCCATAGTGACCGAGCGAGTAACTGGCTATTTCCATAGGGCGTCACCAGCTTCTTTGTAATAATATCCGAAAACACAGAGAGATAGTCAGTCTGAAAGTATACCTCTGAGTAATACCTGACAGCCTCCCTTGGATCTTCGACGGCTCTCAAACCAGTTTGTCCTCACCATCAAGTAGATGGGAGAGACTATTTCTATGTTGTCTGGTCCGGATCACATCATAGAAGAACTTGGAGCATCTGTCCCCTTCCTTGAGCCAGGAGCATTTAGCACGCTGGGCCACACTAATCTCTTTCTGCAGTCGGAGGATGTTGACCTCCCTAATCAGCTCCTTCTCCCGTGCTGCTAAGGACTCATCCAGTATATCAGTTTGCATGGAGTTCTGGATGGCCCGGAGTTCTGCCTCCTTGTCATCCAGGGAGGGCTTGGGCATTCTCTTCACCCAACTCTGGATAGCCTTCTTTGTGCGCTTGAGGATGTGGACCATAAGAAACTGAGCTGTGCCCCCTTGCTGGCTAATCAAACCCTCTCCTACCGCCTCGGCGTAACCTCCAGAGAGAAACCAACTGTTGTTGTACCGGAAAGGCCGCGACTTCCAAGTAGGCCGCTCTGTAAAGCCGACATGATAGGAGAATGATCACTCATCCCAGCAGCCAGACCCTCTGCCACAAAATTTGGGAAGTACCGGAACCACTCCCCATTTTTCAGAGCTCTGTCCAGCTGACAAACCACTCTGTTGGCAACAACTTTGTTATGCCAAGTCCAGATGTGCCCCGTTCGTTCCAAGCCTTGAAGGTCCATCTGAAGAAGACACCTCTGGAAATCGTACAGAATCGGATTTGGAATAGGTCTGCCTCCCACCTTCTCCCTTCGGTGAAGAAGAGCGTTGAAGTCACCCATCAGGAGCAGCGGAAGATGCAATGAGTCAGCAGTAGCAGCCACTTTAGCAATATTCCGCCAAAGGTCCACCTGACGCCGCCTGTCATTCTGGCCATAGACCGCCCCTAGCAAAAACCTGAAACCACCTTTATTGGAAATGGAGACTACTATCAGTTGCTCCGTCATCAAGACCATATCTTCGTTCCAGCTGTTGCTATTCCATCTGACCCAGATCCTAGCCATGTCACACAGCGCCAAATTGTAAAGTTGGGCCCAATGGGGGGGAGTCCGTCGGGATAATGTCTTCTCTCCTTTAATCTTAGCCTCCAGCAGTACAGAGATGTCGCACTTCTCTCTGCGTAGGACCTCACATATCTCATTCCATCTCCCTAAGGAGCATGCACCCCTGACGTTCCAGAAGATTACAACCATTAATTATTAAGATGGTGGTTCCCCTGAACACCTTCTGGACCAATATCTGGGGATGGTACCACGTCCGTCAACGCCATGTCCTCCTCCACCCCAGACAAGATGGAATGCTGGTTCGTCGTTTGGGAGCTCATCAGAGCCCAAGCCAGGTTGTCCATACAAAGCGGCTCACCGTGGCCAGGTGACCGGCCCTCCCCCTGGGGGTGTCCGTCGCGTAGGGGGCCAGCTTGTCTCTTCCTGCTATACACTCTCTCCTCGGAAGTACCTCCCTCTCCTACATGCTCTCGCCCTGATGCCGACATGCCTCTGGTAACCATACTCCTCTGAGCGGTAAAAGTGATTATAGTCCCACTGGGGTGTACCAGATGATGCGGGACAGTCACCATAGCCCCACTGGTAGTCGTTGTCTGAGGTGAGATAGTCAGACTCAGCCCACTGGCATCCTCCATCATTCGGTCCCCCTCCTGCAGGACCCCCTCGGCGCTCACGTCCCCACTAGCAGTCTCCGTCACCCTGGATGTTCCAGGTTCCTCAACTGGCCCTGGTGGGATCACCGTCTTCTGTCCTCCGGAAGGGCAAGAACCAACGAGGTGCCCAAAACAGGCATAATGTGAACAGGTAGATGGAACCCATTCATACTCAACTTTCTGGGTTAGAACCTCTCCAGAAGGGACTTCATACTGCAACAAGCTCGGGAGCTCTCCACCGACCCTGATCTCTACGAACATCCGAGCATACATCAGCCTCGACCGAAATGTTGTAGCATTATCAGCCTTAATCGGTTTGCCCACCAAGCTGACGAGCCTCGTGAGCAAAGGGATACTCCAATACCTGACCGGGAACTCCGAGAAGCAGATCCAAACAGGGATAGCATTAAGGACTTCCTTCTCACACCGCAATTCCGGAGTCCACTCCTTCAGAATGAATAGCCTGCCATCAAACTTCAAGGCCCTCCCTGGATAATCCTGGTGACGTCTTCCGTCAGTCCGAACTTCACATAGTAGAAGCCATTCTCTCTCGCAAATATCTCCATACTTCCTTTAGGCTGCCAAACACGTGTCGCATACGTCCGGATCTGCCCATAGAAGGGCTTGTTCCCCAGCACGTACAAGACCAGCGTGTTCTCCCAGAAAGCTGTCACCTTTGCAATCTCCTCTGCAGGGAACGAGGCTCGAAAGTCACTCCCTACCTTCTTTGGTGGCACGTACTCCATGGATGCTGGACATTTGGGTCCCACTGGCTTACATATGTCAGCCCAGGACTTCCCCACATGACGGAGAAACGTTTCCTGAGACCTTGGGGCGGCACCAGGTAGGGAGGACCCTACTCCTTGATCCCCCAAGTCTACAGCTTTCCCTTTTTCTTTGTCCGACACCGACGTCTTGGGACGTCATCCAACCGTTCTCCCACCAGCAATATTTTTCGTCCGGGACGGGACCCCATGGTTTTGTGACGACTTTCGCGACCCCGCACCATCGTCCGTTCTCCTGTCAGAGGTGTAGCGCGCCTTTAGGTAGGTCTGCGCACTACCCTCCTTGCCCCCAGTCTTTCCTCCACAATGTCTCGTATCTGTCGTCCAGCCACCATTCTCCATCTGTCTACCCTGAGATCCAGACATGGATCCAGTTTGGAACTCTGGAGTTCCCGTCAGTTCTGGAATCCATCGATTCGTCCCGACCGCCGTCGACCCGCTCCTGCCACCGCCAGCGCCGGCACAGCCACCACCGCTGCCGGTGCCGACGATGCCACCGTCCCCGCCTGCGCTGGCCCTATCGCCGCCCGCGGCACAGTCTTCTCCAGCGCCAGCACCCGCGCCCGCGCCACCAGCTCCGCCTCCTGTGCCGCCGTAGGCGGGGCCGCCCGTGGCCGGCCAGCCCGCCCGCGCCAGATGCGCCGGGGTCCCAAGTTAGGGACCCCCTAGGGTTTCCCGATCGGGCGCTCTCCAGATCGCCTCTCTGCATCCTTTTTGTATATATATATATATTATCGCCAACATGAACATACCAAACTTTTCCCAACTGAATAGGATAGACTATGAAACACTACTAGACATTGAGAAACATCTAGGTTCCAATCGTTGATAGTCCCAGAAACAGTGAGCCTATATTACATGCAATAGTACCTAAAACTACTATCGGAAAATATATAGAAGATCAATGAGCAGGGAAAAGGCCAAGGATTTGGCATAATTGGTAGGAGCCTAGGAGGGAAAAGGACGAAAGCTACGAGAGAATGGAAGATGTCCTACTGTTGGTTGCAACTTTAAGAAACAACCGGGCTTTTATGGATGACTGGCAACTTAACAGAATCCGCCTATGAGTTGGTGACAATGGTGTGAACAAGAAAAAGAAGGCCTTGCAATTAAACCTCGAGGCCTTGTAGGCAGGTATGTAGGTTTTTTCCAGATCATGTATGTAGTTTTTTCCAGATCATGTAGTCTAAGACCATTCAACCAAAGAGCGCCTAATGGAATTTAAAACTGAGACCCACACCACACCACGTTCGCCTAATGACATTTGGTCCACTATTTTGATGAATGCAAGAAATTGGAAGCTATATGTCAGTCAAAAAACTAAGAACTTGGTAACTTGCATCACCCTATGGTGGTTCTCTTTAAAAAGAAAAAGTTTCACTTTGATGCTTTACTAATAGTTCCAGTAGGTTGCATGTTTGTTGCAGTTGGACCATGTCTCCATCATGTGAAAAATAATCAAAGCGAAATGACAGACAAATGAAATTTTACAAAGACATGGTTCGAAACAACTGAATGACAGAAAAGAACTTATGTAGGTGAACCCAATTTCTTTTGGATGAAGGCTTGGTCTCATTCCAGTGGCCTTAATTGGAGCAAACATAGAACCAAGACACAGATCATCCCCACATACATGAAAGTAGATGATAAAAAAGGGCGCCACAGTGCCACGAAGCTCCCCCGCTTACGCAGGGTCTGGGGAGTACCAAAATGTACGCAGACTTACCTCCATATATATGGAGAAGTTATTTTCGTGACTCAAACATGCATCCTCGAGGATGCAAGCAGCAAGCCTTACTGTCGTGCCAGGCGACGCCCTCTGGAGGAAGTAATTGATGATTATGATTATTTGTCCACTGTCATATCTTACATTTTGTAAAGCATTCTGTTGAGAATCAATAAGGGACTTTTAGTCCCACATCGGAATATGTTATATGTAGAGGAGCTAGACTCCCTATAAGTAGTGAAGTAGTCCATCAATAAAATTATCAATCCATTATTTTCTACATGGTATCAGAGCCATAACTCTCTCTCTCTCTCTCTCTCCACAAAAAAAAAAAATTTAACCTCCCCCCTTCTCCCAGCCGACCCTAGCAACCCCCCAAGCCGCCCCCCCCCCCCCCACAAGCCGCCCCCCCACCCCCTCCCAGGCCGCCCCCCCCCCCCCCCCAAGCCGTCCCCCCCACCCCCAGGCCGCCCCCCCCCCCCCAAGCCGAACCCCCCCACCCCCTCCCAGGCCGCCCCCCCCCCAAGCCGTCCCCCCCCCCCACCGCCAGCAGCCCTCCCCTCCACCCCCCGCCCCCCAGCTGCCCCCCCCCCCACGCCCCCCCTCCTCCCTCTCCCTCTCTTGACATGGAAACCCTAACCCTAGCCCTAGCAGCCCCATCCACACCCTAACCCTAACCCTAGCCGCCTCTTTTTTTTTGCAAAAAAAATAATAATAATAAAATAAAATAAATGGCGTATTTGGAATAGAGACGGCTGTCAAATGCTTTATTTGCACAATCTCTGTTCCTCGCTTACGCCGTTTGGATCTAACAAATGCTTTATTTGTTATTCCTTCTTCACATCGGGATCTATACAGAGACTGATCATGTCTTCTCTGGTGTCCTGACGTGTTCACTTTACATGCGCGCGCCGATGCTGGCCAAGTTAGTAGCGCATTAGTAAAGTCTCTGGTGTTGAAGAAGACGACGTAGACGAAGAAGATGACGTAGACGACAAAGACGACGAAGACGACGAAGTTGGGTCAGTTGCAGACTCCGACGACGACGAAGAAGACGACGAATAGGGTTCACAGTTGAAGACGCCATGGATTCGATCAGTGGCAAACTGACGGCCGAAGAGATGAAGGCCTTGGTTGATGATATCTTATCAAAGAGATTAACCGAGGCAACCCCACGTGTGATCCATACTGATGTGGATCCGTCACCTTACAAAATGGGGAAGCTGGAGACGAAGTTGGAAGGAACGTCCAACTACTTGAAGTGGTCGCGGCAGGCGATGCAGACGCTGAAGGGACGTGACTTGGTTGGCTATGTCACTGGCCAAGCCAAGGCGCCAGCCGATCACTCCGCAAAGGAGTTTGCTGTTTGGGAGATTGTCAACAACGTAGTAGCTGGATGGTTGACTGCCTCATTAACCGACCAGGTGTCGGGCAATGTCGAGGCAATGGAGGCTGCTGCGGATATATGGTGGACTCTAAAAGATATGTACTCCAGCTCGGGCAACCCTATGCGGGTCTTTCAACTACAAGATGAACTCGATAGGGTGACCCAAGACGAACGTACCATCTCTGAGTACGCAGCCCTGCTGAAGAAGTACTGGTCTGATCTGGATCATTATGATCCTCTTGGGATGGGAGATGCACAAGTCGAACCGGCGTTCGCTAAGTACTTTCAGACGTTCCTGGTTTATATTTCGCGACAGCGTATGATGAAATTCCTGAAGGGACTACACCCTGTGTTTGAGCAGAGACGGAATATCCTCCTATCCCAACCCACGCTTCCGACCTTGGAAGAAGCTATAGCCATCATGACACAGGAAGAAGCTCGACTGACGTTGATGCCCAACAAGGGCTCCTACCAGGGGGAGCGAGCCGAGGTTGAAAAGTCTGCCCTTGCTGCCTTCAATCAACCTCCATCTGTTGGTGGTGTTTGCCACAATTGTGGTGACTCCGGACATTACATCCGATTTTGTCCAAAACCCTTGCGAAGTCAGTCTACTGATCGAGGCCGGGGTCGTGGAGGCCGACGTGGTAGTAGAGGAGGATATGCTGGTAGACGGGGAGGACACAAAACGAATCTGGTGGAGGAAGGGGAAAAGTATCAACTGGCTGAAATAACCCCGCTTGAGCGGGAGTTCCTTGAGAAGTTGCGAGGCACAAAGCTGGGTTCGGCCGACAGTCCTGGGGCGTCTTCTACCTCGGGGGATCTCATCACTTGCTTTGCCCAAACCAGCACCGGTAATCCTGCACGTGCTCTTGCATCTGTCCATCAGCCAGGATGGATAATGGACTCTGGGGTATCTCGCCATGTCACGGGATCCCGTGGTGCGTTTCAGGACTATACTCACCTACCATTGCCGGAGAGTATTCAGACCGCTGATGGTACATCCAGCCCTGTAGTGGGTAAAGGCACTGTCGCATGCACCCCTTCCATCACTCTAACCAATGTCTTACATGCTCCATCTTTTCCTGTCAATCTTCTTTCCATTAGTGCCATTATACTTGATCTTAACTGTACTGTTTCCTTTGACATTCCTACGGTGACTTTTCAGGAGAAGGGGACAGGACGACGACTTGGGACTGGCACATGGCATAAGGGGCTTTGGTATTTAGACAGGACTGGACTGGACAACGCATTGGCATCCTTGGTCGCAGCCGCACCACCAGAAGCTTCCTGTCGCAGTGTTGAAGCCGACTTGCTACTCCACCACCAGCGTGTCGGTCATTCCTCTTTTCAAGTTATTAGTCGAATGTATCCGTCCTTATATCAAAGGGCTGATAAAGAGAAGTTATTTTGTGATGCTTGTGAGTTGGGAAAACATACCAGAAGCTCGTATGTGAGCTCGGAGAATAGGAGTTCAGCTGCTTTTGACATGATACATTCGGACGTATGGGGCCCTTGTCCTACAACCGGAATTAACGACTTTCGATGGTTCGTCACCTTTATTGACTGTTATACCCGCGTGACATGGGTCTACCTCATGAAGAATAAAAGTGACGTCCTTGAGGCCTTTCGGGACTTTCATCGACGGATGGAAACACAATATGGCGCTAAAATTAAGTGTTTTCGGTCTGACATTGGGACGGAGTATACTAATAAGCAGGTTGCTGAGTATTTTTCCACCCATGGAATACTACATCAAACTTCATGTGCTTATACTCCGGCACAAAATGGTGTGGCTGAACGAAAGAACAGACACCTGCTAGAAGTCGCACGGACGATGATGCTGGCTATGAATGTCCCGAAACACTTATGTGGGCAGGCTATATTGACGGCCTCTTATCTCATCAACAGAATGCCATCTCAAGTATTGGACTGGAAGACACCGTTGGAGATGCTTACTGGGGCAACTACATACACTGTTCCACCGAAAGTTTTTGGATGTGTGTGCTTTGTCCAAGATAATAGGCCAGGCGTTGGCAAACTGGATCCTAGGACAGTTAAATGTGTCTTTGTCGGTTACACGGCGACTCAGAAGGGATATGCCTGTTGGAGTCCAATCGAGCGGAAGATGTTTGTCAGCATGGACGTTACATTCAGAGAACTCGAACCATACTATGGTTCGGATGAAGGTTCAGCATTTGGTGACACACCTAACACAGATGGTGTTCGATGTGAGGGGGAGATATTAAGCCCAAATGTGGTCGTCGGATCGGTTCCGTGTCCGGTTGTAGAAAACTGGACGAAAGGGGAAGAGCACAGTGACTCAGATACAGAGAATGAAGAAGACGATACATATGTTACGCAGGGGGAGCAGCAGACAAGGGAAAAGGAGCTCCAAGTCTACAGAAGGAGACAACAGAAGTCCAATACTGTGCCTATGCCGTGCCCTGTGCCTACTGTACCAAGTCCCTCGTCTACTCCTGCTCCAACTCCTGAAGATGTTGCTCCCGCACTGAATCACTCGGATTCTGATGCGGATCTCTCCGACTCGGATGGTATGATCTCTCCACCACCTATTGCTCCCTTAAGGAGATCTTCTCGCATCAATGCGGGTAAGGTTCCTGCTCGTTTTGATGATTACGAACATGACATTGCCAACTTCTTGTCTTATTCTAACATTTCTTCGAATTATCGAGCCTTCATTGCATCGTTAGACTCTACTTCGTTGCCCAAGTGTTGGCAGGAAGCAAAGAAAGATTCAAGGTGGAAAGCTGCAATGATGGAAGAACTTGGGGCACTGGAGAAAAATAAGACATGGGAGCTGGTTCCATTACCCAAAGGGAAGAAAGCTGTAGGATGCAAATGGGTGTACACAGTGAAAGAGACGCCAGAAGAAAAAGTAGAGCGATACAAGGCGAGATTGGTTGCAAAAGGATTCACACAGTCATATGGAATAGACTATGATGAGACGTTTGCCCCAGTAGCAAAAATGAGCACCGTAAGAACTCTGGTCTCCATTGCAGCGAACTATGGGTGGAAGCTGTACCAGCTGGATGTGAAGAATGCCTTTCTTCATGGGGACCTGCAAGAAGAAGTATACATGGAGCTCCCGTCAGGGTGCTACGCGACGGAATCAAACGGAGGGACGTCGCAAGGAAAGGTGTGTAAACTGAAGAAGTCGCTATACGGGCTCAAGCAATCTCCTCGAGCCTGGTTTGACAGATTCAGAAAGGCTGTTACAGACATGGGATACTATCAAACAAATGCAGATCATACGGTCTTCCTCCAGCATGCAAGAGGCCACATCACTATACTTGCTGTATATGTGGATGATATAGTGATCACAGGTGATGATGAAGTCGAGATCACTAAGCTGAAGTCAAAACTCGCGAAGGAGTTTGAAGTGAAGGATTTAGGAGCGATGAGGTACTTTCTAGGTATCGAGGTGTGTGAAGGCGAACAAGAAATTGTTCTCTCACAGAGAAAATACACACTAGATCTGCTGAAGGAGACAGGGATGCTGGGATGCAAAGCAGCAGTCACTCCAATTGACCAGAAGTGCAAGTTGGGAGCAGAAGCAGGAGAGCCAGTTGATCGTGAAAGATATCAACGACTTGTAGGGAGATTGATTTATCTGGGGCATACTCGCCCTGATATCTCATTTGCGGTAAGTGTAGTGAGTCGCTACATGCATGATCCAAGAAAGGGTCATATGGAAGCAGTATTTCAGATCTTGAGATATCTGAAAGGAACGCCGGGAAAGGGGCTATTGTTCAAGAAAAATGGACGCATAGAAGTTGAGGGATACTGTGATGCAGACTGGGCGAGCTGCATAGACGACAGAAGGTCTACCACGGGATACTGTGTTTTTGTAGGAGGAAATCTGGTCTCATGGAGAAGCAAGAAACAGTCAGTGGTAGCACGGTCGACAGCTGAAGCAGAATACAGAGCAATGGCTCTGGGAGTGTCAGAGTTGCTGTGGGTGAAAGCATTGCTGACAGAGTTGCAGCTGGATAAGGGAGCACCATTGCGTCTTCTGAGCGATAGTCAAGCTGCAATAAGTATAACTAACAATCCAGTTCAGCACGACAGAACGAAGCACATCGAGATTGATCGATTCTTCATCAAGGAGAAGCTGGAACAAGGGATAGTGAAGATTGACCATGTCCGCTCAGAAGAACAAGTTGCAGACTGTCTGACTAAGGGTCTTAGTTCATTTAGTCTGTCAAAGCTATGTAACAAGATGGGGATGATCAATATCTATCGCCCATCTTGAGGGGGAGTGTTGAGAATCAATAAGGGACTTTTAGTCCCACATCGGAATATGTTATATGTAGAGGAGCTAGACTCCCTATAAGTAGTGAAGTAGTCCATCAATAAAATTATCAATCCATTATTTTCTACACATTCATAGAAAGCTGTTTATGGGCGATAAATGAGAAGAGTTCAATGTTTTTTAACAGACGATAGGAGAGCTGCAGTTTTTCTAACCTGAACCAGATCGACGGAGATCAATGTACCACCAATAGCTATCCTTGTTGAGATTTAATACCTCCAGACGCCTTTCTAGATGCTCAAGTCGCTCTTCTCTTTGGCTTCCACCAATAAGTTCACCAACCTGCAAACAGAGAAACAGTACCTTAGAGGAAACCAAAGTCATCCAAAAGTTCCAAACACAAATTTGAAGAACCTTGAGATATCAATAGAGAATTTGACTATAATTATTCGTAGGAGAGGTCATATACCATAACAAAAATAAAGACACCAGTCTTTATTCCAAAAAAAATTGGGGACAGTTTTCGGCAGTGCAACAAGAGGTCTTCTGAGATGGATCACTTTTCACTACTCACACAAGGATGCTGAGATATGTAATTATGATAAGATTCAGTACTCCATTCTTGCATGACCAAATTGGTCTTGTAAAACGTTTGAAATACATTGTAAATTAATTCGTGGGTAGTGCTAACAAAAGTGAAGGTCAAACTATAATATATCCTCCGGTACTAATATGGCAGCAATGCCCCAACAGGCAACTGCAAGTACTACTGCAAGTACTGCATGATCCAACCATCGTCTCCACTATAATGTTCTTCTAGATCATTGCCATTCTAGACACCTTATGCATGTCAGCTACCCAAGGGTGCAGAATCTTTTGAATCTTTCAAAAAAGTTTCCAGTCCTACACTTTCACAGTTTGACTACATTCAAGATATCAAGAAATTAACTAATATGCGGGTGAAAACTGCACAAAGAACTTTCCTCAGCCATTGTAAATGCCACAAATATCTAGTCGGTCCTGTAGCATAAGGTACACTACTAACGTGGAAATATCAAACAATCATCACTGACCTACTAATCAAGTTATTCAAAATGTAAAATCTCTCAAATGTCTCATATTATTTTGATGCAAAGAAAGTTAAAAACATATGTTCTCAACTGCCTGCCAGTATTGTTTGCACCCATTGAAGTTGTATGACACTACCCTGCTATGCCCACAGATAATTACCATAGTAACAATAAGTTAAAATTCCACAGCCTTCTTGGTTCATTTAATTTTGCAAATGCTTCCAAACACCCATGCTTGAATCCTTCAATCTCATTAAATGAAGTGGCTAATGCTTGATGCTTGGAAAGTGCTCAGCACCGACCATCCAGATGATGCGGCAGCATGTAATCTCCCTTTGCTGACAATTTGTGCGTTTGAGTGTGTGTTGTTTGATGACTGAGAGCACCCACCCTCCTATGCGCAGACACAAGTAAATGAAAAGCCTTCATACTTGTAGAGGATACATGTACAGAGAAGATCTCACTTGCAAAATAAGTGAGAACTACATTATGCTGGAATGTACCTAGTTAGGGGCAACGGATTGTTCACTATTGCAGTATAGTGAAACTAAGAATAACAATGACATTGTGTACTGATACTTGTGCAGCGATTTTTAATTGGAGTTCAAATCGCCGTATGCCCACTTTTTTGAAACATTCCCAGTAGTTTTGGTAGATGGAGACGGAATTGCGAGGGCCGATGTTCCTTTAAGAAGGGCAGAACCAAAGTATAGTGTTGAACAAGTAGGGAATGGGTTGTGAAATCCATTCTATAATATATTCCATCATTATAATGATCAGTATTGAACTAGCACCTCTATAATGATTAATGGTGTCATGTCCACATAGGATATGATACTTCTGAGCTGCACTTTCTCAAAACAATGAAACATCCATTTCACTAAATATTCGTACACGGACTTTTCGAGCTTACATACACTCCCCTGAAACATAAGCATTGCTTTGAGAACTGATGGTTTATCTTTCATGTTCAGGGTTAAGACTAGGATAGATAGTAATGAAAAAGCAAAGTGGAGCAAGGTCTAATTCCTACACGAAGTCATTGAAGTATAAGAAATAATGTTTGTCACGTGTAAACAAGACAAGAAAACTTATTAAAATCAACAGTATTCATTTATACTACTCAAAAAAATTACATAAGTTCTTCAGTTGAAAAGTATCTTGTCATACCAAATCCTACCCTATTATATTTACTATACATACATGTTAATATCATTTTGGGTCCATTTTGGTATACCAAGGTGAACACTACATAGGTTATAGACAATGCTTCCTTGTGAATTGAAACCGTTATTATGGTGTAGCATGTATATCAGTAAACCATTTGTCTAGATGAATTTGTAATAAACCATGCACGAATAAGAATCATAATGTTTCTTAAAGATTCAGAAAATATCATTTCATAATTATGCCTCAACCCAGAGCAGCCAAGGCTCGTCATGTACTCCATACACCATGCCAAGTATATATAGGGGCAGAGCAAAACGAAAGGTATAAGATAAGTTTAATCCAGCATATTTACTATATATAAACATACTTGATCAGTTTCAAGAACAACAAACATAGAAAGTTGCCTTACTGAAACCTACTAAGTATAAAAATAAAATAAAACAAATCTAAGAATGAAGGGATTGAACATCCATAGAACTAACACCAAGAACATGTAGTTTTTGCTTACTCCTTCCAACCTCAACTAAAGGGAGAGATACAATGCATTAATGTTAGGACTGAAAAATGTTAGATATCAATAAAAAACAATTTTAAATAAAAAGCAAACTTGAAATCCACATAATGCATTAATGTTAGGATTGAAAATGTTAGACATACATCAAAAGCAATTATAAATAAAAAAGCAAACTTGAAATTCACTGACAGATATATTTGATAAAGAGTTAGACCATACTGCACCAGAAGTATTTGTTCTTGGACGAAGATGTGCTACAGTTCTAAAAAATTCTCTGGTTGCACTCTTCTTCTGAATAGGATATGCTGAGGGATCAGTGCTCCCTATCTGTGTAAGGCACAAGCCACAGGCCAAAAAAAACAGTGGGCAACGTTTCAAAAAACAGAAGCTCGAAATGGACATACATGTCTTTAACCCAAAATAATTAGCTGCTAGGACAGCTGTAAGTTTCAAATGAAAAAGTGACGATCAATATTAGCATTTCCAGCTGATGGCCACTTTTGAGTTTTCACCAATAACCTTAAATTTCAAGGTTTCAAGGATACCCGTATGATCATTTCTGTTAAAGTTCTTGTCACTGCACCAAACCAAAGTTGTGACGAGGGTTGAGGGTAATATATATCATTCCAACAATAAATGTTACATGTGTCCATTTCCATATGATATCAAGGAAAAAAAAACTTTCTTAACTAAGACTAGTCCAAAGGGTATATAATTGTTAACAAATATTGACTAAAGTAAGCAACCATATGTTCCAGATAAACTGACCTAAGTTAAACCTTAGAAGCCAGAAGCGGAAGCGGGGACGGAAGCGGGAAAGGGAGGGGGGTGCGACTAGTTAGAAGAGTTTAAAGCAAGGTTCACAGTATCGGTATCGGAATCGGTATCGGACTATTCCTACGAGCATTGGTATCGGCGATATCGGTAGTATCGGCGGTTTCGGATCGGAGTATCGGATTTTTTGGTATCGGAGAAAAAAAATTATTAATAAATTATTTACATTTAAAAACATATATTTTATACATTTAGGCATAATTTAAGTATTTTCAGTGTTATTTCATAGTACTTTTGAAATTAAATAACATTGTAATCACCCATAGTAATTGGTTTACATATAATAGATTGATTTTATTCTTTTACATGTTTTTACAATCTTATTATGCTTTAAATCATTGATGATTTGTCTTTTTCGTTTAATTTTCTTTGCCGAATTGACCGAAAAAGAGACCCTCAATGTTGGTATCGGTAAGTATCGGGTATCGGTCGGTATCGGATCGGGACATGCCAAACCGTATCGGTATCGGCCGTATCGGATCGGTATCGGCCGATACTTTAAACCATGGTTTAAAGTTGGAAGCGTGCGCTAATGAAAAAATATGTTTATTAATTATTGTTATCAAAACTTATATATATCTTAATATTTATTATAATTTATAAAGTTTAGTTCAAAGTTACAGAGAGATCATTCGAATGCTGATTTTTATGATGTAAGGTAAGTAATCTTTAACTTTTGTGTACTTTGATAAACGTGTATTAAAAATCTTCTAACTTTCTTTCCAAAATTTATGTCCTCTTCTAAAATTATGGTCATATTATGGAAAGTGTTTATGTCGCAGAAGAAATGCGCTCCCTTTACCGGAGAAACGCGCTCCCGTCACTGGAGAAACGAGCTCCCGTCATGGGGGAAGCGAATTCCGAACGAGCTCTCAAGTAAGAACCGTCGAATCGAGGTTCTTACTAAGATTCGTTGACCTTCTAGGTTTCCAGCTTCTAAGAGTTAAACAAATAAAAAAAATTGTATAATAGTTAGTACCGTGGTGGTATAAAAGAGAAGGAGAAATCGCCAGGAATGTGTAGAACTCAAAAGAAAAAAGAAGGATAAATGCCCACCATCATTTGGGCATGCTGATTGAGCTGCTAGAAAGGTATTATCTATAATTCTTTGTAATAGTTTATACAAGAATTTCTGATCAAATCAAAAATGAAAATGGATACTTTTCTTTCATACAACTGCCTTTCATTGTACATTAAGAAATTCAACTCGCGACATATCATTTGAGTGTTTCCTGTTCAGTGATTCAGTGATCAACCGAGTTGGCAATATTGAGTTGACCTTAAACAAGTGCGGAAATTCATACCATGATGAGTTTTTCAACCTTAAGCTCCACTTTCTGCTTAGACCCTTGACTGCTGACGATAATTCCATGTACTAGAACAGATGCACCAGTTGCAACAGTACCAGCTTCCACCTATCAGCAAACCAGTATTGTTAAACACTTAACTTTCACAAAACTGATGGTAAGAAAGTCGAGAAAAACATTCAGGAAAATGGGAAGCAAAGGGAAGAAAAAGATGATAATTTAATATCATTACAAATCCAGTTGTTGCTTTATCATGGTAAGCTTATTGTATGGAAGAAAGCTTAGCACCCAGAACAAGGAGTTTCAAATACAACGATAAAGAATTCTTCTTTGTAGAAGTACAATTTACAATAAATGCTAGCCACTAGAAGACGAACAAGGTTCTCCGTCAGCAGTACCGTCATTCCCATCTAATGAGAATCTGAGATTGTCTGAACAGCGTAATCCAAAATCATAAATCTCCACAAATGACAACCAAATTTTCAAATCCACCCATCTTACTAAAGAAACAAAAATGGAGGCAAAAAATATCGTTACAGAAGATATCTACTAATGAATAAAATAAATAATAACATAGAAAGGCTCTCACGAAGTGCTTTCTGTACATCCAAGGTTCTCCATCAGCAGTACAGTCATTCCCATCTAATGAGTATCTGAGATTGACTGAACAGCATAATCCAAATCATAAATCTCCACAAATGACAACCAAATTTTCAAATCCACCCATCTTATTAAGGAAACAAAATATGGAGGCAAAAAAGATCGATACAGAAGATATCTACTAATGAATAAAATAAATAATACCATAGAAAGGATATCACGAAGTGCTTTCTGTACATCCAAATATTCCAGGGAAAACTATACTTTTGGTCACTGAATGTTTGTCTGACCAAAGTTTTAGTCACTCAAAGATATTTTCCAAAAATTTAGTCACTGAATATTTGGTCTTCCAAAAAAATGGTCACTCTGTTAAATTGTTGTTTGTTTTATTAACGATTTTTGTTGACATGGCATGTTATGTGCCATGTCAGTCGTCAAGTATGACGTGGCACATCTACGTGGGCTATTTTTGGGTTTTATTTTGCAAAAAAATTCGTTTGGGTATTAAGTTATGTGCCATGTTTCAATGTTTATGACATGATATTTCATTTTTTTAAAAAAACTTAATACCCAAACAATTTTTTTGAAAGATAAAACCCAAAAATAGCCCACGTAAATGTGCTAGGTCATACTTAATGACTGACATGACACATAACATGTCATGTCAACAAAAAACGTTAATAAAACAAATAACAATTTAACAGAGTGACCATTTTGTTGGATGGCCAGACATTCAGTGACTAAATTTTTGGAAAATATCTTTGAGTGACTAAAACTTTGGTGAGGCAAACATTAAGTGACCAAAAGTATAGTTTTCCCAAATATTCCATAAAAATTCCTTCATATAACATCACCTATATATACAGGACCGGCCCTGAACTCATAGGGGCCCGGGACAAACTTTCAAAATAGGACCCCATACATAACATAAAAAAAATTAAAAAACAAAAATAAAAGTAAATTAAAAAAAGTTACCACCAAGAATTGAACTTAGGTTATTTTATATACAAGTCTAAAGTACTAACAACTACACCACAATAACTTTGTGTCAAAGAGGGCCAATGGTATATACTAGTTCTATTTTAGATACAAAATTATTAACATATTTATGTTTAAGCTAATCCTTGTTTGCTCTCATGATACATGGGCCCTAGGCGGTCGCCCTGGCTGTCCTGGGCCAGGGTCGCCCATGTATATATAAAGAGACCCTAAGGACCAAAATCAAAGTTTACCAAAAAAACTACTCACCGACACATTGTTCTATGGCTCCAAGTCCATGACTCCATAAATAAGCCAAAAGGAAGTCTTTGTCAATATGACTCAAACTCCCATGCGATCTGTATTCACACTTCGACCTAGTTATTTATTATGATAAAGGTTAAACTAGTGAAACTCTCAAATGGGATTCACAGTACACAAGCAGATCTTCTAGACAAACACTAAATCATTCTACACTTGCTCTTTAAATCATAATAACGATGCCTCCCTTTTCGCCTTCCCATTTGAGAAAAGGAAAATAAATCATTCAGTTTCTAGATGAGTCAGCTTAGTAAGTTATAAACCTAAATCATTCTTATAATCCCCCCTTCTTTCCATCGTATCTCAATGGATTTGCTATAGTTTATGCACCTAGATCATGGTAAATATCCCCAGATGAAACAAACGATAGACAAGTATCATGGAGAAAAGGGGATGATGAATCAAAGAGAGACAATTATCTTAGATTCATAAATATTAGTAATCAAGTTAACAATGTTCTCAATTGGCAGGTTGGCATAATCACTCTCCTCTACAGTTTCGAGCAACTGCCACAATTTGCAACTAGTAAAACAAATCAGCATTTAGTAAATAGTGTCCACAGATGGCAGTCCAGACTTTGGAGAGAAAGTGACAAAGAAATTTATGTGCATCATTAAGTCACATTTTTCATGTTGCTTATCCTTGGAGTTCATTGAAGTCATATACAATATAAATGTTGTGTATCTTGTCAAACATTATATGGTCGTCGTAAACTTATATACCCTTATTCAAATGTTCTGCACTGCACAATTCCTCCTGCTAACACATAAACATAACATGCTACTTCTTAAATTTTATGGATACCACGCACCAGAAGTCTATATTCTTAAATCGATTGTCTTAGAGTTAACACCAGAAGTCTATATTCTATAATGGATTGTCTTAGAGTTATCCTTAAAAAATATATAGCATAATAAAGAAAATTGTTTCATAATTATACCTGATCATAGCCTTCAGCCTCTGAGCTCATCACACACTGCATATTGGATAGGCATGAGCCATCATTTACCTGTGTAGTGCAAAATGAATAAAAAAGCAAGTCAGGTACTTTCACATGAAGACTGAAACAACACAAAAGTGCATGTAGCTAACAGTAAGATATCTGAGCAGTAACAATACCTCAAAACCAACCAAAAGGTTATAAAATGATATCTACTAAAATTATAAATATACACAGGTCATACTAAAGTCGCCAGTTTATTATATTTTACCTTTTGATATGTGTAAGCACAAGCATGTCCGTGTGTTAGGTTGGTGATTTTTTTTTTTTTTCAAATATATAGAGTTGGCCTTAAATTATGGCACAGTATCTTCTGAGATTGCTCATAAATTAGAAAAGATTCAAGCAGGTTTGCCTAGATATTGGAATGTCATAGCATAATAGTAACCTATATATTGGAAGGGGATTGTTGTTCTTCACACTTTGGCGTATTGTGTCGTAGAGATGAATGCAATTCCCTAGAGCAAATTCTATCATCACACCTCTTTGTCTAGGCTCTTTATAGTCTAGGGGATCCTGGAAGGCACTCCTTGGTTGCAGAAGCTAATTGTAATCCAAAAGGTAGGTCCAACTTGTCACCTAGGTTTTATGGCATGGCCCTCTACCTTGGCTAGGAATTTGACACCAACATATAGGGTTGATGTCAGGTCGACATACGCCATAAAACTTTGTCATATCTTATATGAAGCTTTCTTATACTTCATAACCGACCACATTTTGATGGAAGAAAGTTTGGATGATGATCATGAGTAATCTAGATATTAGAATGTTATAGTATAATAGTACACACACTCCCCTTCCCAAAATTCCTCTTAAATTGGTATTCTAATGGTATTACAGATCATAACTATTTGCATGTAAAACATTCCACCATTACATTTTCTGAACATTAGAGATTCTCCTCTTCAAAATGGATGCAGGTTCTCGCACAATTCCCTCTTACGTGTCGGTATCGCTAGTCTACCCAAATGGCCATTTTTGGAACACTATAGGACTAGAACCTCCAAATAATCATGTTCAGGGGCTGATGCATTAAGAAGCCAAAAGGGACTCAACTCTGGATTTCGGAAAAATAAGAAACACGTTCATGGACTTGTACATAATTAGGAAAAAGTCCTATAAGTACATATGCTCTGTTGGTTGAATCCAACTCCAAGCCCCCTATGTACTCGAACACAAAGTAGAAATGTTTGAGGGTTTATTTGATAATTTTGCAAAAAAATGAAAAATCGATTAGGATCCAGACTTTTTTTCTCCTGTGTTCTCTATGTCTCCTACTGACAGCAGCGCCTCTGCCTCCACCTCCTCTCTCTCTCTCTCTCTCTCTCTCTCTCTCTCTCTCTCTCTCTCTCCTCTTATCTAAATAGATTTGCGGCAAATCTCAGGACTTTCCTTTTCTTTCTATTGTATCTACATCTCATTTTTTTTCTCTATGGAGACCCTAAAAGTTTTGTCTCTTTATCTTCTCTCAGTTGTTTTTGCATGGTGCCAAGTCCTGAAATCTTGCTATTATTGCATTGTTGAGTCATCAATAAGACAGGTAAGAAAATAAATTATCATAATTCAATTTCGTCATTTATGATTATATTATCTGTTTAATTACTTATAATTTAGTATAATATTGGTTTTCAGAACTTCAACCTAAAATTTGTCAAGTAATTCTTTGTCACATTATTCCTTTTTGACGGCTTATTTAATATTGTCTGTCGAAATATTATATAGATTATATATACCATTTTTCAACTGAGCAAGTACCAATAAACTTATAAACAATAAATATTTGCTAATGTTTTTGTATACGAGTGGTAATTAATTTTTTCAATCTACAGATTAGTCTGCAAATAGATTAATGTCCAATTTTCAAAGTATATGATGATTACTGTATATTATCAGAAGTCCCCCTTTGACTAAAGCTCCTGGATCCGCCCCTAACCATGGTAGTTTGTCTTGAATGAAATAGATGACTAGCTAAACGTCTACAGCGTGATCTTTCAGCTCCAAACGGCCTCCAAATGAAACGTTACGGGCTAGCTTAACTAGCCTTATTTTTCTTATTCTTCAATACCAACCAACCAACCAATCAAATTCAACTTCCCCCTCTTTTCTTCTCCTTTCTCTTTATTTACAATTTTAGGGCTTTTGAAGCTACAAAGTCTGTTTTCAGGTCTCAATTTCACCAAAGAAGGGTAAATTGCAGTGTTCTAAAAATCGCTAGACATAGTCGGTACGGCGGAGGCCCGCCTACCGCCTAGGCGGCCGCCTTCAAAAAAAATTAATATTTAAATTTGAAATTTCAATGTTCTAAAATCCAAATCCTATCTTAAAACCCAAACAAATATCCACAATACAACTAAAAATAAAAAACATCAAAAAATAAGCCGCCTAGGGCCGCCTAGCTGCCTAGACCACCGCCTAGGGGTTTTTAGTGCGGTGTGCCGGCGCCTAGCCCGATTTTTAGAACACTGGTAAATTGTTCATTTTAAGTTATTCACTCTCAGGACTAGTTTGCTTCACACTTCGGTAGGTGCATTTGTCATTCCCACCAACATTGTGGCAAAAACGGCAAACATAACCAACGATGGCAGACTGCAAATGCTCGAGAATCCCAGCAGGAATCAAAACTAGCGCCCATTAAGGTCCAACTGCACAAACTACCCTGAGTTTTTTATTTTCCTCTTTTTTTCCGGCCTATTATTTAGTTAATAATTTTCTTTGATTCGTAAATTGATGAGATTACAATTTGAATATATTGACTTCAATTCTCTCTAGCCACGTTAAGTTTATTTTACAATCATATTTTTAATCAAATTCTATACAATGCCCTCTTAAACACAATGTAGCTTCCTATAAGAATTACAATTTCACAATGTTGTTGTTGAAGGTTGAGTTCTGGATTCGCTCACCTCGATGAAGGTGACGCTACTCTGGGCACGGCAGGTTCGGACCCATCCGCGGACGGAGAGGGTCCGTCCGAGCCATTCGAGACCCTCGTCGGGACCACCCCTGACGTCGGCGATCCTGACGCCCCTCTAGAACTCCCTCGCGCTCTCGCCGACGCCTCCTCTGCTCTACTTGTCGACGGTCTCAGCCTCGGCTGAGTAGAAGTTGGCGGACAGGATCCGCCGCCTCCAGTTGGGAGAAGGGGCGGAGGGAGGACGGGAGATGAGGGGTCGGAGGGGCCGAGGAGTTGGTGGCACGTCGGAGGAGGAAGAGGAGGGGAGCGGCGGAGCGCGACCGGAGTATGGCTGAGGAGGCGGTGGTAGATGCCGCTAATATCACTCCACTTATTATCTGTTTTTTGGGGGGTATATGTGGGGGAGTGTTGTTTATTAGTTTCTCCAAACAAATATTTTTTATGTTCTCACCCTCCGTATTTATGAGTTTTAAATCAAAAAGTGGAACAAAAGTTATTTCGTACCAAATATTCTAAATGTACCCTCCAAGGCTCCAATTCAAAGCAGATATTTAAACCTTACTTTTGGGAAATAGAAAAAACAAGGGACCTCAGCCTCCGTCGACTCGACGAGGAGGACTCGACTTCAGCCTCCGCCATCCTCGACCTCAGTCTCCGTGGGCTCGACGAGGAGGCCTCAACCTCAGTCTCCGTCGGCTCGACGAGGAGACATCGATGTCAGTTTCCGTCCTCGAGCTCAGATCCACCGTCTGGAGCGGTCGTCGTCGTCCTCGACCTCAGTCTCCACCATCTCGAGCGGTCGTCTCGCAGCGGGTGTCGCCGTCCTCGAGCTAAGTCTCCACCGTCTCAGACAGTCGTCTCGCAGCGGTCATCGCCGTCCTGGAGCTCAGTTTCCGTCGTCCTCGTGCTCGCAGCAGTCGTCACCATCCTCAAACTCAGATCCCTGGAAGAGAGGAGAGGAAGAGAATCACGAGAGTGCGTGGGGGGTTGGTTGGAGGGGCCCACAAAACAGTGCCAAAAAAAAGTATTCTGAAAACAAGTTTGAAATGCTCTCCAAAATCAGTGTTTAAAAACAGACTTTCTATAAAAAAAAATTGAAGTACAATTTCTCAAAAAAATTGACCAAACGTTATTTCCTGCATCCCTTAGGTTAAAATCAGTGTTTTAAACGCAATATTTTACTTTTAAACGCAGCTACTGGAGGAAAACGCGTTTGGATGTTTACATCCGGAAAACCATACTTTGAAATCTGCTCTCCCAAATCAGTGTTTAAATGCTACTTTTGGAGTGCAGGTAAAACCTGCTTTCTCAAATCACTTTTGTAAAAATTGTGGGGCCCACCCCCCACCAACCCACCCCTCCCCTCCCCTCTTCTTTCTCTCTCCTCCAAGAAACATGCTTTCTCAACTTTGGGGAGAAGAGCCATGGGCAGATCTCGACCACCTCCAACAACCGGTTCTCCGGCGAGCTCCCGGCGAGCCTCGACGAGCCTCCAACAACCGGTTCTCTCGGCGATCCTCGACCTCTCCTCCAACTTCTTCGGCGAGCTCCCGGCGAGCCTCGACGAGCCTCCAACAACCGGTTCTCCCGGCGAGCCTCGACCTCTCCTCCAACTTCTCTGGCGAGCTCCCTGCGAGCCTCGACGAGCCTCCAACAACCGGTTCTCCCGGCGAGCCTCGACCTCTCCTCCAACTTCTTCGACGAGCTCCCGACGAGCCTCGACCGTGAGCTCGACCGCCGCGACCGTCGCGAGCTCCTCCGCGACCGGCCACGAGCTCCACCGGCCACGAGCTCGTGGGCTCGACTCCTCCGCGAGGTCCTCCGCCACCGGCCACGAGCTCGGGGACTCGAGCTCCACCGGCCACGACCCGCCACGAGCTCCGCCGTAGACGCGGGACACCGTCGTTGCCCCCCAAAAAATTTGTTTCTTGGACACGTGTGTCAGATCTGTAGACACAAAAAATTGTGGTGGACACGTGAGTCAGATACAAAATTTTGTTTCTTGGACAAGTTGGACACGAAACAGTATGGACACAGTTAAAAAAATCACTTTCTAAAAATATTTCACCAAACAAAATCTTCATTTTTTCTCTCTTAAAAATCACTTTCAAAATGAAAGTAACCAAACACAAAATTAAAATTTCTTTACTTAGAAAACAACTTTATAACTTACTTTCAGAAAACTGATTTTAGAACAAAATTTCAGAAAAGCCTATCCAAACGGACCCAAGTTTTTTTTCATTTACCTATTCAAAAGGCCTCACTTTCAATTCCCAGAATATGTTTCAAGAAAAACTGAATCCCGAAACATCTGAAGACCAAACTTCCTTAAAGCTTCTTTCTTTGTAATTGAAAGGGACCATGAAAACTTAAAAGAGAAAATTTGCTACATTTTTCTGGTTAAGCTTATGCTTAGTTTTCCTTGTGAAACTTTGCTTATTGGATTTTATTTGAGTTATGATTAAGCATCATGCATCATACTTGTTGAGAACTAATAAGGGATTTAGTCCCACATTAAAAAAATGTAGTATGAAGAGGAGCTAGACTCCCCATAAGTAGTGGAGTAGCCAATCAATAAATATACAACAATTATTCTCTACATGGTATCAAAACCATAACCACAAAAAAAAACATTTTTTTTCCTAACCCGTCCAAAGCCAACCCTCCCGGCCCCGCCGCCGACGCCCTCCTGCCGCCGACGACACCCCCCTTGCTGCCCCCCCTCCGCCCCCTCCCCTGTCACTTCCCATTTCCAGAATACGTATTTTTAGAATGCATGTATTGTTTAAATGTAAATATTTTAATATTTATCATGTATTATTCTGTATTTAAATCCCTTTAATTTCATGTTAATTTATTTCCTGCAATTATTGTTCTGCATTTTACTTTCTGCATTTTATTCTCTGCTTTAGCTTTGCTATGGGTTCGGCTCAGATTGGTTTAATTATGTTGGTTCATCATGAACCGAAATAAACCCCCACCTACCACCACTCCTTCATTTAAAAACCCCAAACCCTTTCTCTCTCTTCATTACTTCTTCTCATTACTCTTCTTCTTCCTCATAACTCTCCCACCAACCTAGGAGAGCAAGGAAGTGCCAACTTGCTTCTTGATGGATCCCCATTTTTATTGTTCCATCATCTTCCTTATTTGATTCTAAGTCTCTTTAGTACTTAGCATTTTCAATTTCCATAGCTTATTTGTTATAGATCTAAGTTTGATACATTTTTTGTTTTTCTTGGTTTTGATCTCTAAAACTTACTTATTTTCGAAAACTAATGGTTCTATGTTGTAGAGAATTCAATTTCATGCAGTTTTGGCTTTTGTTTCGCTTGATTTCGACTTCGGATGAGTAAGTTATGGCCATTACAAGTTTTCGAAACTTTCATGGCTGAACTAGCTGCTTGGGGACGATGAACCCCATGCGTCGGGAACCCCATGCGCCCGGGAGGCCATGCGCCGGGAGGCCATGCGCCGTGAAGTCCCGGCAACGCATTCTTTGACTCCGAGCGTGTCATGCGCGTAGGTTCCTTACGCGCATGTACTGAAGACGCAACGTGAGTATCCCATGCGCCGATTGTGCAGGAATCACAGCGCATGAGATTGTTTATTTCTCAATTATTTCCCACAGCGCATGAGATTATTTATTTCCCAATCATTTCCTCAGGCGCATGAGATTATTTATTTTCCAATCATTTCCTCAGGCGCATGAGATTATTTATTTCCCAATCATTTTCCACAGCGCATGAGATTATTTATTTCCCAATCATTTCCTCAGGCGCATGAGATTATTTATTTCCCAATCATTTCCCACAGCGCATGAGATTATTTATTTCCCAATCATTTCCTCAGGCGCATGAGATTATTTATTTCCCAATTATTTCCCACAGCGCATGAGATTTATTTCCCACAGCCGCATTCCTCAGGCGCATGAGATTATTTATTTTCCAATCATTTCCCACAGCGCATGAGATTATTTATTTTCCAATCATTTCTCACAGCGCATGAGATTATTTATTTCCTAATCATTTCCCACAGCACATGAGATTATTTATTTCCCAATCATTTCCCACCGCCGCATGAATCTTTATTCCTCAGGCGCATGAGATTATTTATTTCCCAATCATTATTTATCTCCCAATTTTATTTTCCAAATTTGACATTAATGAACATGGATGGTTATCTTGATTGAACTAAATGGAATAAGACACGTTCATATTTGCAATCGATTGACCAATCCTAAATATTGACATATAGATACATGCAGGCTACAATTTATTTACTTATTTCTCTACAAAAGTAGCATGTGTACTTTATGGTCAAGGCATGATTTATTCTATGGTTAGTTTTGATTGTTGTATTACGCTATGTAAGACCTACAACCTAACCGCACGGGTATCGTTGTAGAGTTGGGCATATCGTACTTTGTACGGAAGTACTCATTCTGAATGACCATGATCCACGGCATGGAATTTCACTTAACATAGAAGCTACTAAGTTAAATAAAATAATGATTGCATGGAGAGTATGGATTTCCGAGTTCTTACATGGCAGCCCTCTTGGGACTATTAGTGCCCGACAGGCCGGCTGGTTCCCACAGATACTACAAATCTGCCACACGGGCAGGGAGCGGTATCTGCTTATATTATTGTATATTGTATATTGATGACGGGCGTCCCGTTGGGACTCGTCTAATTCATGATTGGCGCAATTGATTGATTGGATAGACTAGCCTTGCTTGCCCATAGTAAGAACTGAGAAATCCTTATTGCATAATCCCAGGATAACTTGGGACTCACAGTAGTAAGCCGTAGGAGTTGGATGGCCGTTTGAGTTGATTTGTTTGTGTACTGTACCTACTCTGTTATCTAACTGAGATGATCAGAGCATCAGGACATGACAGGCCAACTTCTGTCCTTGTTTGGTTGGGAGGTTGGTTCGAAGTGTCATGATGTTACGTGAATCCCAGTAGCGAGCAGAGATCTATTATTATATTCTCTTATTTACTGGTTTAATGTCTCATATCGTGCTTCCTTGCGGTACTTGCTATTAGAGGTCTAACCTCTCTGGTTTTGCATGGCCAGATTTAGAGCCGGTTCCCGAGGACTCAGCTTACTTCTACCTCCAAGATGGTCAATACTAGAGGAATGATCGCAGGAGGACTCGAGTGGGTTCCTTACTTCCCCGCTCGTTTTGTTACTTACTTTATATTTTGCCGTTTGGCACCGACATGTTAGTCGGATTGTCTTGCACTTACTTTTACATAATTGTAATTAAGTCAGACTGCAGCTGATAACAATTGTGTATATGTTGCTATATCATCTGGCTATGTTTTGTAAAGCCAGATCTCAAGAACATTTTGATTAAGCGTTTGGGACGCCTTATTGCTTTATCTTAAATGTTCTCTGTTATTGCTTCTTGTTTGAATGATTGAGACAATAGATGTGAAGTGACCATAGCGAGACTTTCATGTAGTATGCACTCCCTTGTCTTTTAGACAGCATTGATCGTATTATACGGTAT
Source organism: Iris pallida (assembly GCA_029216955.1). Classification (NCBI taxonomy): domain Eukaryota; kingdom Viridiplantae; phylum Streptophyta; class Magnoliopsida; order Asparagales; family Iridaceae; genus Iris; species Iris pallida. The sequence goes on along the minus strand of JANAVB010038617.1, from coordinate 2,221,054 downwards.
TCATCTGCCCGTAATACGTAGCTGGCTGAGTCATTCTCCCGCTCTCCAGTATTCTGGTTCTGGAGCGTGACAAGATTTTAGTGGTGGCCCATGCAGGTCTGATTTCAGACTTGTGGGGTGTTTTAATTTATCGGATGTCTCAATCACACATGTTCCCCCTTGATCTCATGATTCGTTACTCTCGACTCTAGCTTGACATTCCGGTATCCTTTGACTTCATTGATCTTTCCTGTCCGATCGTTGATTGTTCTTTTGTCCCTTTTCTTAGGGGCACTTCGTCCGCATCTGCCAGGACTGGACAACAACAACAAGAGCAACACGGACAACCTGACCATGTTGGTCAGCAACAAGGGCCGGTACTAACTCAAGAGGCTATCCAAGAAGAAGTAATAGTGGAAGCGGCAACTGGATCACAGTATCCGGATGTTCCACCACCACCAACAGTTCTACCTACCCCTGCGGAAATGGACACGTCGGCTCTTCTGGAGATCATGAGAGGAATGATGGCTACTCAGCAACACCAGATGTTAGCCCAGCAGCGCATGCACGCTCAGTTACAAGAGCAGAATGTATTACTCAACCAAGGATTGCAGACGGCTTTAGAAAGAGGGGCAAGGACAGATTCAGGAGCGTCAGCCAGGTTTTGCAAGTACAACCCCCGCCGTTTTGAAGGCACGGAGGATGCCATCTCAGCAGATGCATGGCTTAAGGATATTGAGGCTATTCTGACAGCCGCTAAGGTGCCAGCAGAAGAACGTGTGGATCAAGTGAAGTTGTTACTTCAGGATCTCGCACGTGATTGGTGGAAATCAGAGGAGGTAGGCATCAGACGTCCTGTGGCTTGGGACGATTTTACAGCAAGATTCAAGACAAAGTACTATGGAGTTGTGGCGCAGTTTGAGCTACAACAGAAGTTTATCAACCTCAGACAGGCTGGCAAGACTGTAGATGCTTATGCAGCAGAGTTCTGCAGATTGAGTAGGTTCGCCCCAGAGATGGTAGCAACAGAGAGCCAGAGGGCTATGAGGTTCCAGCAAGGGTTTCATCTTGAGCTCTTGCAATTGATAGAGGGGCACAATTACCAGACTTTTGATGAAGTATTGACGGCAACTCGAAGGCATGAGATAACCGTTCAGAGGATCACGGCAAGGACTGGAGGTCAGAAGAAATCCCACAGTCAGATTGAAGGAGGAGGGGGAGCAGCGCCCCGGACAACAGCACCGTCCCTTGGCATCCGCATTCATGATGTGGCGATGCAAGGGCCAGCACCACCACCCAGGCAGCAGCAACAGCAACAGAGGAAAAACCAGCAACCCCCAGCGGGCTGCACTTATTGCGGGAAGATAGGGCACACTAGAGATGTGTGTCGGACATTGAACGGGCAGTGTTTGATATGTGGGAATCCAGATCATCGGGTTACCACATGTCCCATGAATTCGAGGTCAGGAGGACCAGGGCAACAATTTTCTACTCTGCCAGCGCCAGGGGCAGGACAGTATCGAGGACCAGCGGTAGCAGTGAGGCCGTTGGCACAGCGCCCGTTCATGCCACAGGCTCAAATGTATCGGCAGCAGGGACCGTCGATGCAGCAACACCAGCACAGACCACCCCAGCATCACCAGGGCAGGGGCCAACGGCAGCACCAGGCTAGGCCGCAGCATGGAAACCAGCAAGGAGGTCGAGGGCAGGCATTCACTCTGTCCTTGGAAGAGGCATTGGCATCGGGAGATGTTGTGGCAGGTAACATTCTCGTCGCCTCTTATCCCGCAGTAGCATTGTTTGATTCGGAAGCATCACACTCATTTATATCTGCACAATTTGCAACACGGCTAGAAATGGAGTTCGAGGCATTGCCAGGGTGGTTGAATATACTCACTGGTAATGGGCTCGTAGGAGTTAGTAGAGTTATTCTAGCGTGTAGCATTGTAGTTTGCGGGCATTCCTTACCCGCCCGGTTGATAGAATTTTCTGTTGGAAATTTCGACGTTATCTTAGGCATGGACTGGCTGAAAGACAGTCATGCCACAATAGATTGTCATAGAGGGAGTGTATCTTTTGATATTCCAGGCATGAAGAGATTTACCTTAGTCAGATCAGTAGCAACTCAACAAGAGCAGGGAGTAGTGACGGCAATGGAAGAAGTTCAAGTCCCGAAGGTAGTTGAAGAGTTTTTAGACGTATTTTCTGAAGAACTTCCAGGTCTACCACCAGTTAGAGATATTGAGTTCAGTATAGATTTGGTACCTGGAACTAAACCGATATCAGATCGGGTTTACAGAATGGCGGATTCCGAACAGGCCAAGGTATATCAGCACATAGAGGAACTGAAGGAGAAGAAGTTCATTCAAGCTAGCGTGTCACCATGGGCAGCACCAGTGGTACTTGTGGGGAAGAAGGATGGGTCATCCAGATTGTGCATCGATTACAGGAAGCTTAACGCGGCAACAGTGAAGAACAAGTACCCACTACCCAGGATCGACGACTTATTTGATCAGTTGAGCAAAGCTAGAGTTTTCTCCAAGATAGATCTTCGTTCAGGGTATCATCAAGTGAGGGTTCGGAAGGAAGACATTCCCAAGACAGCATTCAGGTCGAAGTATGGGCATTATGAATTCTTAGTAATGCCGTTTGGTTTGACCAATGCTCCAGCAATCTTTATGGATTTAATGAATCGCATCTTTATGCCGTACTTGGATCAATTTGTCGTTGTGTTTCTCGACGACATTCTTGTATATTCAACTAGTGAAGAGGAGCATGAAGATCACCTCCGGAAGGTGTTACAGGTTCTGAGAGATAACCAGTTGTACGCCAAGCTCAGCAAATGTGAGTTTTGGTCGGATCATATTTCATTTTTGGATCATATCATATCAGGAGCTGGAGTAGCAGTGGATCCCAAGAAGGTAGAAGCAGTGGAAAGTTGGCCAGTACCCAAGACCGTAGCAGATGTGTGGAGTTTCTTGGGATTGGCAGGATATTACAGAAGGTTTGTATCAGACTTTGCGAGGCTTTCAGCACCCATGACCCGATTGTCACGGAAAGATGTACCATTCGTCTGGTCAGCAGAATGCCAGACATCATTTGAGAATTTGAAGCAGAAGTTGATATCAGCACCTATTCTTACATTGCCAGTTGGACCCGGAGGTTTTACAGTATATTGTGATGCGTCAGGTAAGGGACTTGGATGTGTCCTCATGCAACATGGGAAGGTGATAGCTTACGCATCTAGGCAACTTCGGGACCACGAGAAGAATTACCCAACTCATGATTTGGAGTTGGCGGCCGTAGTATTTGCTTTAAAGCTATGGAGGCATTACTTATATGGTGATCGAGTGGACATGTACACAGACCACAAAAGTCTGAAGTACATTTTTACTCAGAAGGAACTGAACATGAGGCAGAGAAGATGGTTGGAGTTGATTAAGGACTACGACGTTGAGCTTCAGTATCATCCAGGCAAGGCTAATGTGGTAGCAGATGCTCTCAGCAGGAGAGACGGCGCATTTATGTTGACAACACAGAGGCATATCTTAGAAGACTTTCAGGAGATGGGCATCGAGGTTATATTTTCTAGTGATGTAGGAGTACTGGCGAGTCTACAAGTTCAATCTGACTTGGTAGACAGGATCAAGGCAGCTCAGGCACAGGACCCGAGGATTCAGAAGCTTAGAGCAGAATGTGAGTCCGGACTCAGGAAGGAGATGCAAATCCATGAGGATGGTACACTTAGGTTTGGATCGCGTCTATGTGTGCCTAGTGGAGATATCAGACAGGAGGTTATGACAGAAGCTCACAGTTCTCAGTATTCTGTACACCCTGGAGGGACCAAGATGTACCAAGATATCAAGCAGCACTTCTGGTGGAATGGGATGAAGAGGGAGATAGCTAGGTTCGTTTCCCGTTGCTTGGTATGTCAGCAAGTGAAGGCAGAACAGCAGAGGCCAGCTGGATTATTGCAACCGCTTCCTATCCCGGAATGAAAGTGAGAGCATATCACAATGGACTTTGTGACCGGTTTACCGAGATCACCAAGTGGTAAGGATGCTATTTGGGTAATCGTAGCTCGGCTTACGAAGGTGGCGCATTTCTTTCCTTTTAGAGTAGGACAATCTACGGAGAAGTTGGCAGAAATATATATGCAACAGATAGTCAGGCAGCATGGAGTCCCTGTCAGTATTGTGTCAGACAGAGATACCCGTTTTACATCACATTTTTGGAAGAGCTTACATCATAGCTTGGGTACCAAGTTAAGATTTAGCACGGCTTACCATCCACAGACGGACGGACAATCAGAAAGAACAATTCAGACTTTAGAAGACATGTTACGAGCTTGCACCCTAGATTTTAGAGGATCTTGGGAGAGCCACCTACACTTGGTCGAGTTCTCATATAACAACAGTTATCAAGCCAGTATCCAGATGGCGCCATTTGAAGCACTATATGGTAAGAAGTGTAGGTCGCCACTAGCATGGGACGATATCGGAGAGAGAAAGATGTTAGGCCCAGAGATGATTGTTCAGACAGTAGAAGTGATTAAAGGAATTAGAGAGCGACTTCGAGTTGCGCATGATCGGCATCGTCATTGGGCGGACCAGCATCGTAGGCCGCTAGAGTTTTCTGTTGGGGACCACATGTTCTTGCGGATCTCACCTACCCGTGGGGTCATTAGGTTTGGCGTTCGCGGGAAGTTGAGTCCGCGGTACGTAGGACCATTTGTTATTCTTGATAGGATAGGCGATGTTGCTTATCGTTTATCCCTTCCACCTTCGTTACGAGAGGTGCATGACGTATTTCATGTATCTCAGTTACGAAGGTATGTATCGGACCCAAGCCATATCCTTGATCATTCTGAGCTGGTTGTTGGTACCAACCTGTCTTACGGGGAACAGCCTGTGTCTATTTTGGACCGAAGAGAGAAGATACTCAAGAACCGAACAATTAGCCTTGTCCGGGTTGCTTGGGGTCATCACTCTTTAGGAGAGTCAACGTGGGAACGTGAGAATGATATCCGTTCACGGTATCCGCACCTGTTTGACTCACAAGGTATATTTCCTTCTGTATACCTTGATTGTCTTAACTCCTCATGCTTGTCACCTTATGAGTAGAATTACTTAATGTTGTAGATTGTTATATGTAGATACATTACTTGTTATTATCATTGTAGAATGATTGCTTACTCAGTTGTTTATACTTAGAATAGTTTAGCTTCGATATTTCTATCATGCTTGGATCTGAAATTCCGAGAACGGAATTTTTCTAAGGAGGGTAGAGATGTCACTTCCTATTTCCAGAATACGTATTTTTAGAATGCATGTATTGTTTAAATATAAATATTTTAATATTTATCATGTATTATTCTGTATTTAAATCCCTTTAATTTTATGTTAATTTATTTCCTGCAATTATTGTTCTGCATTTTACTTTCTGCATTTTATTCTCTGCTTTAGCTTTGCTATGGGTTCGGCTCAGATTGGTTTAATTATGTTGGTTCATCATGAACCGAAATAAACCCCCACCTACCACCACTCCTTCATTTAAAAACCCCAAACCCTTTCTCCCTCTTCATTACTTCTTCTCATTACTCTTCTTCTTCCTCATAACTCTCCCACCAACCTAGGAGAGCAAGGCAAGTGTCAACTTGCTTCTTGATGGATCCCCATTTTTATTGTTCCATCATCTTCCTTATTTGATTCTAAGTCTCTTTAGTACTTAGCATTTTCAATTTCCATGGCTTATTTGTTGTAGATCTAAGTTTGATACATTTTTTGTTTTTCTTGGTTTTGATCTCTAAAACTTACTTATTTTCGAAAACTAATGGTTCTATATTGTAGAGAATTCAATTTCATACAGTTTTGGCTTTTGTTTCGCTTGATTTCGACTTCGGATGAGTAAGTTATGGACATTACAAGTTTTCGGAACTTTCATGGCTGAACTGGCTGCTTGGGGACGATGAACCCCATGCGCCGGGAACCCCATGCGCCCGGGAGGCCATGCGCCGTGAAGTCCCGGCAACGCATTCTTTGACTCCGAGCGTGTCATGCGCGTAGGTTCCTTACGCGCATGTACTGAAGACGCAACGTGAGTATCCCATGCGCCGATTGTGCAGGAATCACAGCGCATGAGATTGTTTATTTTCCAATCATTTCCCACAGCGCATGAGATTATTTATTTCCCAATCATTTCCTCAGGCGCATGAGATTATTTATTTTCCAATTATTTCCTCAGGCGCATGAGATTATTTATTTCCCAATCATTTTCCACAGCGCATGAGATTATTTATTTCCCAATCATTTTCTCAGGCGCATGAGATTATTTATTTCCCAATCATTTTCCACAGCACATGAGATTATTTATTTTCCAATCATTTCCTCAGGCGCATGAGATTATTTATTTTCCAATCATTTCCCACAGCGCATGAGATTATTTATTTTTCAATCATTTTCTCAGGCGCATGAGATTATTTATTTCCCAATCATTTCCCACAGCGCATGAGATTATTTATTTCCCACAGCACATGAGATTATTTATTTCCCAATCATTTCCTACCGCCGCATGAATCTTTATTCCTCAGGCGCATGAGATTATTTATTTCCCAATCATTATTTATCTCCCAATTTTATTTTCCGAATTTGACATTAATGAACATGGATGGTTATCTTGATTAATTATTGATCATGCGTTCCTAGATGGAACTAAGAGACTGGCTAGTCGTCTTATTGAACTAAATGGAATAAGACACGTTCATATTTGCAATCGATTGGCCAATCCTAAATATTGACATATAGATACATGCAGGCTACAATTTATTTACTTATTTCTCTACAAAAGTAGCATGTGTACTTTATGGTCAAGGCATGATTTATTCCATGGTTAGTTTTGATTGTTGCATTACGCTATGTAAGACCTACAACCTAACCGCACGGGTATCGTTGTAGAGTTGGGCATATCGTACTTTGTACGGAAGTACTCATTCTGAATGACCATGATCCACGGCATGGAATTTTACTTAACATAGAAGCTATTAAGTTAAATAAAATAATGATTGCATGGAGAGTATGGATTTCCGAGTTCTTACATGGCAGCCCTCTTGGGACTATTAGTGCCCGACAGGCCGGCTGGTTCCCACAGATACTACAAATCTGCCACACGGGCAGGGAGCGGTATCTGCTTATATTATTGTATATTGTATATTGATGACGGGCGTCCCGCTGGGACTCGTCTAATTCATGATTGGCACAATTGATTGATTGGATAGACTAGCCTTGCTTGCCCATAGTAAGAACTGAGAAATCCTTATTGCATAATCCCATGATAACTTGGGACTCACAGTAGTAAGCCGTAGGAGTTGGATGGCCGTTTGAGTTGATTTGTTTGTGTACTGTACCTACTCTGTTACCTAACTGAGATGATCAGAGCATCAGGACATGACGGGCCAACTTCTGTCCTTGTTTGGTTGGGAGGTTGGTTCGAAGTGTCATGATGTTACGTGAATCCCAGTAGCGAGCAAAGATCTATTATTATATTCTCTTATTTACTGGTTTAATGTCTCATATCGTGCTTCCTTGCGGTACTTGCTATTAGAGGTCTAACCTCTCTGGTTTTGCATGGCCAGATTTAGAGCCGGTTCCCGAGGACTCAGCTTACTTCTACCTCCAAGATGGTCAATACTAGAGGAATGATCGCAGGAGGACTCGAGTGGGTTCCTTACTTCCCCGCTCGTTTTGTTACTTACTTTATATTTTACCGTTTGGCACCGACATGTTAGTCGGATTTTCTTGCACTTACTTTTACATAATTGTAATTAAGTCAGACTGCAGCTGATAACAATTGTGTATATGTTGCTATATCATCTGGCTATGTTTTGTAAAGCCAGATCTCAAGAACATTTTGATTAAGCGTTTGGGATGCCTTATTGCTTTATCTTAAATGTACTCTGTTATTGCTTCTTGTTTGAATGATTGAGACAATAGATGTGAAGTGACCATAGCGAGACTTTCATGTAGTATGCACCCCCTTGTCTTTTAGACAGCATTGATCGTATTATACGGTATTCATCTGCCCGTAATACGTAGCTGGCTGAGTCATTCCCCCGCTCTCCAGTATTCTGGTTCTGGGGCGTGACATCCCCCCAAGCCGACTCCCCCTGCCCCTACCCCCCACCGACGCCACCCCTGCCCCCGACGTCCACCCCCTGCTCCAACATACGTGTATGTTTTGTCCAAGGTAATAGGCCAGGCATTGGCAAATTGGATCCTAAAGCGGTTAAATGTGTCTTTGTCGGGTACACGGCAACTCAAAAGGGATACGCATGTTGGAGCCCGGTTGAGCGGAAGATGTTTGTAAGCATGGACGTTACATTCAGAGAACTGAAACCGTATTATGCTTCGGATGACGGTTCGGCGTTTGGTGACACACCTAACACAGAGGGTGTTAGATGTGAGGGGGAGAAAATAAGCCCATCTGTGGTAGTCGGATCGGTCCCATGCCCGGTCGTGGAAAACTGGACGAAAGGGGGAGAGAGCAGTGACTCCGATACAGAAGATGAAGAAGATACATATGATAAACAGGGGGGAGCAGCAGACAATGGAAAAGGAGCTCCAAGTCTACAGAAGGAGACAGCAGAAGTCCAGTACTGTGCATGTACCGTGCCCTGTGCCTACTGTACCAAGTCTCTCGTCTACTCCTGCTCCAACTCTTGAAGATGTTGCCCCCGCACAGAATCAATCTGATTCTGATGCGGATCTCTCTGACTCTGATGGTATGATCTCTCTACCACCTATTGCTCCATTAAGGAGATCTTCTCGCATCAATGCGGGTAAGGCTCCTAGTCGTTTTGATGATTATGAACATGATATTGCCAACTACCTGTCTTATTCTAATATTTCTTCGAATTATCGAGCCTTCATTGCATCATTAGACTCTACTTCGTTGCCCAAAAGTTGGCAGGAAGCAAAGAAATATCCAAGGTGGAAAGCTGCAATGATGGAAGAACTTGGGGCACTGGAGAAAAATAAGACGTGGGAGCTGGTTCCATTACCCAAAGAAAAAAAACTGTGGGATGCAAATGGGTGTACACAGTAAAGGAGACGTCAGAAGGAAAGGTGGAACGATACAAGACGAGGTTGGTTGCAAAGGAATACACACAATCATATGGCATCGACTATGATGAGACATTTGCTCCAGTAGCAAAAATGAGCACCGTAAGAACTCTGGTCTCCATTGCAGCAAACTATGGGTGGAAGCTATACCAATTAGATGTAAAGAATACCTTTCTCCATGGGGACCTACAAGAAGAAGTGTACATGGAACTCCCGTCAGGGTGCTAAGCTACAGAATCAGACGGAGGAACGTCGCATGAAAAAGTGTGCAAATTAAAGAAGTCGCTATATGGGCTCAAGCAATCTCCTCGAGCCTGGTTTGACAGATTCAGAAAGGCTGTTACAGGCATGGGATACCATCAAGCAAATGCAGATCATACGGTCTTTCTTCAGCTTGCAAGAGGTCACATCACTATACTTGCTGTATACGTGGATGATATAGTAATCACAGGTAATGATGAAGCCGAGATCGCTAAGCTGAAGTCAAAACTCGCGAAGGAGTTTGAAGTGAAGGATTTAGGAACGATGAGGTACTTTCTAGGTATCGAGGTGTGTGAAGACGAACAAGGAATTGTTCTCTCATAAAGAAAATACACACTAGATCTGCTGAAGGAGACAGGGATGCTGGGATACAAAGCAGCAGTCACTCCAATTGACCAGAAGTGCAAGTTGGGAGCAGAAGCAGGAGAGCCAGTTGATCGTGAAAGATATCAACGACTTGTAGGAAGATTGATTTATCTAGGGCACACTCGTCCTGATATCTCATTTGCGGTGAGTGTAGTAAGTCGCTACATGCATGATCCAAGAACGGATCATATGGATGCAGTGTTTCAGATCTTGAGATATCTGAAAGGGACGCCAGGGAAATGGCTATGGTTCAAGAAGAATGGATGTATAGAAGTTGAGGGATACTGCGATGCAGACTGGACGAGCTGCATAGACGATAGAAGGTCTACAACGGGATATTGTGTCTTTGTAGGAGGAAACTTGGTCTCATGGAGAAGCAAGAAACAGTCAGTGGTAGCACGATCTACAGCTGAAGCAGAATACAGAGCAATGGCCTTAGGAGTGTCGGAATTGCTGTGGGTGAAAGCGTTGCTGACAGAGTTGAAGCTGGACAAGGGAGCACCGTTACGTCTTCTGAGCAATAGTCAAGCTGCAATAAGTATAGCTAACAATCCAGTTCAGCACGACAGAACGAAGCACATCGAGATCGATCGATTCTTCATCAAAGAGAAGCTGGAACAAGGGATACTGAAGATTGATCATGTTCGCTCAGAAAAACAAGTGGCAGACTGTTTGACTAAGGGTCTTAGTTCATTAAGTCTGTTGAAGCTATGTAACAAGATGGGAATGATTAATATCTATCGTCCATCTTGAGGGGGAGTGTTGAGAACTAATAAGGGATTTAGTCCCACATTGAAAAAATGTAGTATGAAGAGGAGCTAGACTTCCTATAAGTAGTGGAGTAGCCAATCAATAAATATACAACAATTATTCTCTACAATGCTTAATATGCTTTCTCAAGCTAATGTTAATCTTTGGGATGGAGTCTTAATTATATGATCCTTATCTACTGGTTTGTTTGCTGCGGAATTGGACTATGACCACCACCACCACTTTCATTTCATAGCAATGTTGTGAACTTTTCTACAGACCTGTCATGCATTGAGATGCTCAGACTTGTCATAGATGGCTCTAAACGAAGCACGAGCCGTGCTTGGTTGGAGTAGTTTAGGCTCAACTCTCAAGTTCTGTCAGAGGACGGACACTTTTCTACAGATTCTGGATCAGAAACTCAAATAGATCGAAACGAATTTCAAATGCATTCAACATTGGAGATGTTCAACTGAAGTAGTGCAATTATTTTCATTCAATTATTCGGTTCCGGCAAGAAAATAATACATGAATCTGTAAGGCTTGGGGTTGGTATTATACTGCTGTTGAATCTTTTGGTACAAAAAAAGAATCGAGTGTAATGGACTCTATCAGAGAGAAGCACTGGTGGTGGTGGCGGCGGCGGTGGCGCAGGTCAGGCATCCGAAGGGCCCAGCCAGTGCCTTCCGTTGACGAAACTCTTTACAAGGAAGGGCCGAGCGGACCCGAAATCGAGCTCCCGAGCCCAGGCCGCACCGTGCACCGCCTTGGCGCCGGGGCCCCAACACCTGTAAGAACCAAAGAACGCAGTCCTGCAGCAAAACAAAGTACAACTCTCAGAATGAATCGAACTCCCTTTAACATTAATTACTCAATGGCTGTAGTCTTTACTGGTTCTTGTTGCTGTTGTGGTCCCAGTCATCCCAGCCGCCGGGTGCGACGACGTCGGCGAAATACGTGTAGGCGAAGATGATCCGCGAGTACTGCCCCATGGCCCGACCCACGTAGAGCTTCCCGGTGCCCGTAACTCTGCAGTTCACGAAGGCGAACCCCGTCTGCTCGCAGGGGGTGCGCCTGTCGTGCGCTGCGATGGATCCGAACCGCTCCGCGATCGAGTGGAGCTCGCAGTCCTGCAATCACACATCCCCAAACTAGTCAAAAACCTGCATCATAGCCATATATGAGGAGTACTAACTAGGTAGAAGCATCTACAGTAGAGATACTCTATACCTTAGTCCAAAAAAATTAAATATCATATAAATTATTATTTTTTGGGTCTCTTTCATATTGGAACATAATAATTTCATTTTTTTTTTCTCTCTCCCTTTTTCTATTATTTTTTCCTTCATTTTTTTTTTCTCTCTTGGTGGTTCAGTTTGATTATTATTTACGAGCTACCACACGTTCTAAATTTGAAGTGTCTCTTGACTTTCTACTATCTCCACACCAGTAAAAACCTGCAGCATAGCCATATATCAGGAGTACTAGCTAGATAAGAGCAGCCACAGTAGGAATACTCCGTACCATAGTCCAAAAATTTTAAATATCATATAAATTATTACTTTTAGAGTATCTCTCTCATATTGGCACATATAACCTCATCATTTTCCTCTCCCCTTTTTTTTCTTTCTTTTTCTTCACTTTTCTCTGTTGATGGGTCCGATTTGGTTACTATTTACAAGCTAGCACAAGTTCTAAATTTGAAGAGTCTCTTGACTTTCTACTATTTTTAAAATGCGTACAAAAGTTAAATGCAGCTTCTAGGTACTATAAATTTTGACTAAAACAAAAATGTAGCACTTTAGACCACTACCACTATGGATGCTCTGAGTACTTGAGTGTGTAATATACCTTGTACATGGACCGACCGTTGCCGAAGATGAAGTCGATGGAGCCTTCGATGTAGCAGTCTTTGAAGTAGTGCCGGCCGGCGTCGTCGCAGAGAGTGTCCTGCGCGCCGTAGAATCCGCAGCCGTAGAAGTAGGCTTTGTCCCCGGACATCCGGAACGCAGCAGCTTGCCATCCTTCCATGCCTGGCAGGGGTGCTGGAGCTGTGTTCTGTACGTTTGTCAACAGAGACACGTTCGTCAGTCAATGTCAGTCGCCATTTTTATTTTCTATTTTCTATTTTTGCAACGCAATAAAGTTTGTGTTACTGCACTCGATGGTGTCAGAACTGTCGCATGCGAGTCCCCGGCCGGGGTCGAATTAACTAGGAGTTGGTCATGTAAGTACCGACTCACCTTGAAGCTGATATTCTTAGCACTAAAATAACTAGCAAAAACAGTTACGGATGCGGTGTTGTAAGTCCGTAGCTGCTGCCCGTTGGGTCCTCGGTCGCTCGCGCGGTCGTGCCACTCGATCACGGTCGCGTCCCTCCCCTCCCCTTGGAAAGTGATGTACGGCTTCGTCGCCGGCACGACCACCTTCTCTCTGATTGAACCCAACCAACAGTACAAGTTAACGAATGTATGTTAGTCAGGACAGGACATATATAAAATTTGTACAAGCTAGCATTATACGAAAGAAGCTAGCTAATTACATGTAGCATCCGGCATTGATCTTCAGTACGATGCGCTCCGTGTTGTTCACCGGTATCGAATCGACAGCCTCCTGGACGGATAGGAAGTCACCGAAGCCGTTGGCGTCGACGACGATCGTGCGCTGGCCGGTTGGCCCGGCCCATTTGCGGTGGTGGTGGGGGTGCTTGGAGGTTGAATTGAGCTCACAAGCATCTAGGAGTGTACAACCAAGCAGAAAGCTAACGAAGAGTAGAGTGAATGGTACTATAGTTGGAGCTCCCATTGGAAAGGAGCTAGAGAAATATGTGAGAGAGCTCAAGAGTGCAAGTGAGAGAGATGTCAATGAGCAGAGGCAGCTATTTATGCATGCCACTGAAGGAGTGGAGCAGTGCGCATTCTTTTGGCATGTTGGTTGGCCCAACGGTCATGGCTGAGCTGGCAGCCGTGGGGGGGTCCCCTACGATGAGAAGGACTTGACAGTGCGGATAGGACACGGTGAGCTAGGAGGTCCACTTAGTTGGCAAATGTCTCTCTGTCTATATAGAATGGGCAGAAGAATATATTATGAGCATAGTAACATGTTCTCCATTATTATTACGAGCAACTGATTAAAGGTTTACGTAGAGGAACACTTAGAAGTACAAAAAATAGAAAGAAAAAAAAAAAGGGACCTAGTAAAAGTGTGGGGGCTTTGTGAATGCAAATTGTGAGTGAGAATGGGAATGTAACTTGAGTGAGTCACGGGACATGCATTGGTAGAAGAGAAAGGCTAATCGAGAGGGAAGTAACGGTCATATAGTACACTATGAGCTGAGCTTTGTAGGGGTGGGGCTGGGGAGCATGGAGCGTAGTGTTTTTGTATTGTAGTTGAAGAAAGAAAGAAAGGTGCTTTGTAGTATAGTGAAGTTGAGGTGAAAAGAGAGGGGGAGGGAGGGAGGAAAAGGAGGAAGGAATGGAGAGGGAGAGTTTAAAATTCTGTTTATGAACGTTGGGGAGGAGTGACATCAGGAAAGCAAACTTCTGTTACGGTTCGTAGGACATAGGTACTGTGGGCCCACGTCTTGCAACGGCCAATACGTAGGACTTGGGCGATGCAATCAGTGTCGAGCAAGGCCAGAAGCATGTAGCCAAAATCTACTTACTATATAATTCTACTGTACAATAAGAAAAGTTGTTTCACCATAATTTTTTTTTTCAATATTAAAAATAATATAGATTACTATAGGATAACTTTTGCTCTTTTAAGTAAAAAAAAAGTTAATTAAAAGTAGATAAACAACACGTACAACAAACGGACATATATGATAGTATAAGTTAGGTTGTAAAATAATATTTTAAAAACTGGTTCGACACCGCTACTTTATAAGTAGAAAATATATTATTATGGCATATTTACTGATTTATACACTAGGAAACGAGTTTGATCTCAAATAGCAACTTACAATATGGTTATGACACGTGACATCATTTTTGTGTTTAGGTCATTGATTTTTTTTATGTGTATGTTTTTTAAAAAATTAAAAGATAAAGATGTATGTAATCCAACGACTATTAATGGTCGATTTTTAAAATTAAAAACTCATGACCAAGAAATTGAGGGAAATGACAAGTTAGCAACGGTTTGAATTCCTGAAATGAACTCGATTGCAAATGGAGGTACTGATTATCCATGTGTGCAGCGTGGTGCTCTAACATTATGACCTGTACTGTAGCCTTTGGGATTTGAAGTTGGGATGCGGACGCCAACTGCATCATTACGCAGCCGATCGAGACCCTTCCTTCGTTGTGTAATTTCATCAAATGGCTTCACTGCGATCGGGGTGTCTGCTGCTGGTGCAGGCACCGCAGGCGCAGGTGGGTTGTTCTTGCCTAGCCCTGACTCTTGAGTTTGCGCATTATATCAGGCGGTTGCTCTGTTGCTTTCTTTCACCCGAAACAAGTCTGCAGCCTACACACATTCTTCCTTAAACATCAGTCTTAGATAAGGGTGGATTCAACCAAACCGTAATTTTTGAAAATGGAACTTCAAAGGAACTGTTTTATTGAAAATCGAACCAAACCAAACGGTCTGGTTATCGGTTAATTCGATTTTCGAATAGTAGGCAGGGACTAATGGTTAATTTGGGCCGGTCTAGAATTTATACTAAATTTTTCATAAGAAAAATTTCAGTCAAATTTTATAATTTGACAGTCAAAATGTAAATAAAGTAACAAAATGTACAAATATAGTAAAGCCAAATAAATAATCTTATAATATTAAACACAGCTACTAGCCTACACGCACAAATTAAAAAAAAAAACTCAAACTCCATTCTCAGAATATATATATGCAAATGACCTGTAGCCTAGTGGTTAAGATAGATGCATGCGGCCCGAGTGGTCAGGAGATCGATTTCCGGTGGAAACGTTCGCCACAATTACCTTCTTTCAATATATATATATATATATATATATATATATATATATATATATATATATATATATATATATATATATATATATATATAATCCTCCCTCCCTAGTGCACTGTTGGATCGAGCGGGATGCGTGGGGCCCGCGGGCGCGTCCCCTCGATCCAACGGTGCAGTAAGAGGAGGGCTTTTGGGAGGCTCCCGCTAGGGGGCTCCCGATCCGGACTCATATATATATATATATATATATATATATATATATATATATATATATATATATTGTGCTGAAGGTAGATAAGCAATTACAATTTAGTTTTCGGTTCGGATTTGATTTTCAAAGCCTTAACCCAAAACCCGGACCAAATAAATGAAATTTTACATTGCCAAAACTGAAAACCGGACCTAAATTGGAAAAACCGAACAGGAACGGTTTTCGGATTTTGGACAGATATGGTCAGCCCTACTGTACAAATGCATCCGACTCTGACATCAGACTCCAAATTTCTTCAGATTTTGCATACTTTCGACCCTAACACGATTGGCCAGCTTATTAGAAAATAATCTTACTCGCATTCTGCAGCTTCTCCATCAGAAATTCCGAGTTCAGGCCTCAGGGAGTATATATGCATTCTGGACTAATCAATAGCTTTCTAGTTAGTAACACACATTAGACATAGGACCCCAATATCCTACAATTGTAGCCACCGGCTCCGATAAGGTCATAAATAAGAATACAGTGATTATAACTCGTAATAATAATACATAAAAGTGAAGAAAAAGTAAAAACTAGCCAAAATCCTCCACAAGTAAACAAACAAGACTAGCCCATCCATTCTCTTTAATCCGTGAGTTTTCTTTTCTAGTACAGCTTGCTGAACTCTGGGGGTTGTGTGGATTCTCCCAGTCTGGGAAAGAAGGCATCCCTTTCGAGCAACTGCTGCAGGGATCCCACAATCTTCGTAAAGGACGCCCAGAGGAAAGGGGCACAGCAGAAGGCGTACGCGAACACCGACAAGGCCCTGACGACGCCATCCGAGTACCAAGGACACGCCATCACCGACAGTGTGCCGACGATTGCTATCCAAGGTGTGAGCACTGCCACCGCCGGGAGCAGGAAGGCATTGATCACGATGGAAGCAAAGGCGGCCGAGCCGAGCAGGTAGACAGACCAGCCTAGAAGAGGGTGCACCGTCCTGGGGATGAGGAAGAAAGGGACGGTATAGGCTGCCAAGATGGACCACATGGCTGCAGCCTTCAGCACGGCGTGCAGGAAGGACAGGCTTTTCTCTGGACGTCGGTTATAGCAGAGCTTCGACAGGCTGGGACGAGCCATGCGGGTGACCGCCATAATGACAAGATACATTGCAGACTGGATCAACATGACAGGCAGCTCTTCGCCATACCTATTTCACAGTGTAACTCAAAGCTTTTAGGAAACCCTGAAACTACTTCGTAACTAATAAACTCATCCACCTTGAGTAGTATGTCTTTATACACTAACAAAATTTATTCCCAATAGCTTCATTACAAGTTTATAACACAAGGCTTAGAGATTGACATCTTACCCAAGAGTCTTCCAGCGCTGCTCGTGCCATGTAAGTCCCAATGGCAGTACCGGCCATGACCACCAATACCAAGGCTTCAACCACGGCGCACTAGGGAAAGTTATTACACTATTTGGTCCACACGGTATGCTCCAACGAAGCTTAAGATCTGCGAAAGAAACCAACTCACATGAGCTTTCCATCAGGGCCGGCCTAGAGAAGGGGCGGGCTAGGCAACCGTCCCAAGGCCCCACAATAGGCAAGGCCGATAAACAGGGCCCAAGGTTACTTACTAGCCCAGCCAGAACTTGCAATGGGAAGGTCGAAACATGCTATAAACCACTCAAGTAGTAGTCAGTAGTAATGGCTTTAGTAGGAAGGTGGCCCAAGAGGGCCTACACCTACTTATACAGCTCTAGTAAATTTTATTTGTGAGAAGATTTCATTTGTTAAATTGATTGATAAAACTGGCATCCGAGAAAAAAGTTCATAAAATACGTCTAGAAAATTCGGTGTTTTTCCATTTACCTTGTCAAAAGGCCTCACTTTCAAACCCCGCCCTAGGTCCCGATAATTCTCGGACCCTTTCCTTGAAGAGAGTCGCTTAGGCAGTATTCACTTCCCAGACAATTAAGATGTTTCAAGAAAAATTGGAAACAATATTTTCTCGTCACAGAATAACCCAAAACATCTGAAGACCAAACTTCCTTAAAAAGCTTATTCCTTCAAAAGTGAAAGGGATTATGAAAACTAAAAATAGAAATTTTGCTACATTTTTCTCCAGACTAGACTATTAAATAATTTTCCCACTTTAATTTGCAAAACCATGATCATATTTTTTATATAACAACTATTCTCCCATATCTAAAAACAAAAATAAACACGGTAAATTGAAAAGACACTCGACTCTGGAAAAAAAGTGAAAAGTACACAGTTGAAGTAAGAATAATGAATTTTATATATTGGACTTACAATAATATGAAGCATCCATCTGATACCCTAAGGGAAGCCGGTAGGTCCCGTCAACCTTGGTACCATTGGCAGGGGGATGGAAGATCGGCTTGTCAAGCAAATCAGGGAAATACCCGGTAAGAAAGCCCTGATCAGCACCATCTGGGTTTTTTCTTCCAACATCTAGCTCGTGAAGCATGTTCTTGAAAACATCCATTGAAGGCTGCATCCCAGCATGAACGTAAAATAAGTAATGAAGTCCATAAGATACAAAGGTACACTATAAAAAATTTGGCAAGCGCTTAACAAGGAAATGTTAGATTGAAATAGTTATTTAAAAGTGACAATCTGTTGGAACAAAGTACAGTTAAATGGCTTAGATACACCAATAGCTAGCCCATCTCCTCCAGGCTCATCTTACAAAATGACAATTTGTTGTAACTTGACTCCATCAGTTGGGATATTGAACACTCTCAGTTTTCTGCAAGGACTTCGTAAATAGATTAAGTACCCAACAACTTCCTCCTTGGAAGTACCTAGCGTTGACCAGTACAGAGTTCTTAAAGACATTAAAATTAAATCTGACATTAGTCACATAATACGCACAGCTCAAAGTTTAAAATGGCATCATATCAACCTCTTTGTCATTTTGATAAGAGAACTCAAAGTTACTCCAAGGTGTTGTAAGATCTTTCGTTTGTCAGTATAAATAGGATACCTAACATTTCAAAAAAGTAAATTTAAATTTAACACACCTCTCACAGTTTTACTAACTCGGCTGTTCCTTATGCCATCTACATCATAGTGCAAATTTCCTTTCTTTTTTTTCTTTTTCTTTTTTTCAATCATCACCGCAGAACTGCTTATTGATCTCCAAACAGAGCTCAACAACTTGCAGCTAGATTTCAATAGTTTGTGAAAAGTTAACTTACCTTTTTACTCATTAAACCTACACATGTTTTTGACTTATTCTATTATACTTGATAAATCATTAGAGTTTTGCAAACTCTACTTCTCATTGCTTGTGATGACATACGGATTAAAAGTCGGCATGTTCTTCTCAGGTCCACACACCAACTATACAAATTCAATCAGAGAACGAAGCATGTAACACGATAAGGAAACTAGTTGACTTTAGGATTTCACATAATCCATCAGAAAGGTTTCGATAATATAAATACTTAACCTACAACCCTCATCGTAACTCTAGAGTTTTGGTATAGTGATAGGAGCTTTAACGTGATATCAGAGAAACCCAAGTTCCTATCTTGTCTAGCACACATTTTAAGCGGATTTTATAAAAAAATGCAGTTGCGCAAATCCAGCTCTCATACTATCAAATGGCCATTCTACCTATAGGCACTTATTGGAGTAATATAAATATCTAACCCTCAACCCTCAGCAAAATCTAAAGTTTTTGTGCAACAACGGGTGCTTTAAAAAAAGTCACAAGTAGATAATTAGTTTCCGTAAACGATTAATTCAGGAATGCTGATTAACGTTTAAAACTATAAATGTCCAGGAGATTCCCATTTACAAGCCATTGTAGTCGTATAACAGGGTTAATTAACTAGGATTACGGAGAAATATATAAGAAATAGAAATTAAGCTGACATTTTTGCTAGATTTGAGTTCATAGCCAAATCCAAAATAATAAAAGAACACTGATAAGCAAAATTGAGCCTAAGAACAAAGTTCTTCGACTTGGAGCTACTTGCTTAAACCAAGCACGAGAACAGTAAATCTGCTTCCAATTTGACCCTGAGGCAGTTAGTTTAGTTACATCGTTCTTTATTAAAGAATTTCAGCTACTAAACTATGAAGCTGGATCAATTTTCCCAGGGCCGTTTCTAAGCACTGCAAATGGGCCCCAAAAACCAGAAGGCCCAAATTTTTTAACCTCCATATACATTACAAATGTGAAATCTCCATTTTTAGATTTAGGCCTTCCTATTTTTTTTAGAAACTGCAGTAACATAGTCCTTAAAATGTCAGAAAAATGTCCTTTTTAGAGTGGTTAAAAAAGGCTATTTTTAGTATTGGTATATGGCCCTTAGAATGTCAGAAACGGCCCCAAAATTTTCATCAATCACCATCAGAGCATCACCATTGCATGTTGTTTATCACCACTCTGTTCAGGTCATCCATGAAAATGATTCCTCTCCATTTTTTCCTACTACTAGGCCAATCAAAACACTTAACTTTACATGTCCCATGTTTATAGGTGGAATTCTCTTGATAAAATCCTAATATAAGTTATTTGGCAGTATAAGCAAATATCAGAGGAGCAAGTTGCAAACAAGAGCATGCAACTGGCCATTGGAGGGACATAAAGGGAATATCCTAGGTAAATAAGGTTCACAATTTGTATTCCAGTTTTACGACGAAACTTCACTTCATAAGTAAAAGCCTATTTGATCACTACTTCTGAATCCATACCAGCTCACATGACAACGAAAAATGTAAGACAGTAACGGTACCATCCAATAATTACGATATTACCGAATCTTGACAACGGAAATGCAAAGAAAAGTGTACCTGCAGTACAAAGAGGCCCGTGTGGAAGATGCAGGGGTTGATGAACACGGCGCAGAACTGACCGCACTGGAATAGCTCATCGGTGCTCTGGAGGAAGAGGTTATCGGAATCTAGCATGACAACCCTGTCGTAATCCGTCAAGCGCCACGCGTACAGCTTGTTCAGCGTGAGCTTGAATCTATTATTGAAGTTGCCCTGCTTCTCGTATGGGTTCTTCAAGTTCTTCACCGTCACCACCTTCACTCCATCCTCCTCTTCCCTGTTCATAAGAAATCAAAATAATCAAAGTCTAATCTAACTTATGGTCGATTCCGAAGATGAATCTTCTTAACGAAATAGGTGCCTTCTGTGTGTAACGAGCTATATATTAAAGCTGTCGATTACGCATTATGTCTTCCATCTCTGTCTATTATTCTATAGCTTACCATTAAAACAGATGAAGTTGTGCTTTATTCTGATCGGTAAATTACCATTCAACTATTAGTTATGCCACAATTAATTCAACCTAAAAGAGAAATTTGCGACCATTAAACTAGAACTATGATGCACGAACGGTTTTAGCGTGTCCTGGTGTATTTGGAGAGTCGTTTTAGCGTGTCCTGGTGTGTTTGGAGAGTCTTTGTCGTGTCCGATACGACGTGAAGGCAGCTGATTTCGGACTCATATGCACAAATTTCTTAACGAATTAACCAAAAGTCAAACTCATTTCGCGCTCACCTGCCCAACTTTTCCACAAAAATATCTATAATAGACCAACAAATTAAACATTTTTTAATTTTTTTTCCCCAAAAAAATGGCCAACAGTAAACGACAAGATGATAAATCAGATAATTTCCGGATTTCTTGGTAATTTTATTATTCATTTCGAAAAGAAAAAAAATTGGAAAAAAGAAGTTTTTTTTTTTTTTCTTTTTCATTTTTGACAAAAGAAGAAGTTTGAACTCGTCTTCCTCCTGTCAAATGAACAAAGAAGTCAACATACTCAGAACTACCAAAGAAACGGCAAAAAAAAAAAATATCCAAAAAAAGAAGAAAAAATTGGGACTAAAGACAAGCAAAGAAACACCCCCAAAAAACAGAAAAGTCAAAATCAAAGTTCGTCGTCTCCAATGATAAATCACCAAATCTCGAGAATTAAGTACCATCAAAAAAA
Source organism: Iris pallida (assembly GCA_029216955.1). NCBI lineage: Eukaryota > Viridiplantae > Streptophyta > Magnoliopsida > Asparagales > Iridaceae > Iris > Iris pallida. The sequence continues at coordinate 2,199,463 of JANAVB010038617.1, read as the reverse complement.
CATTAAATGTTTCGAAAAGGACAAATTTTCCCGCTGGCATAGGCAGAGAGAAATTGAGAAAGAATCTAGAGCCGCCAGATCGAACGGGTTATCGGGTGCTTACAGGGTGCGGACCCACCGCGCGGGGACGTCGGCGGAGGCAATGACGACGAGATCCGCGTCGACGCGGAGGGTGGAGAGGGATCTCATCATGACCCGCGTGGCGACGTAGAACTCGTAGTCCCTCGGCGTCCCCATGTACATCATCGCCGCGTACGCGTGCCTCCGCTTCTCCGACGCCGACGCGGACGCCGCCGCCGACGTCGAGACGACCGACGCAAGAACCACCGCCAGAAGAAAAAGGAGACTTATTTTTCTTCTTCCGTTTCCGTCTTCCATTTCCTCGATCGGAAGAAGATAAAAAGAGACCAGGTTTTGGACTACTCCGATCGGAAGAAGAAGATAAAAAAGGAAGCGGCTTTGGACTACTCCGATCGGCTCCGGCGGGCTATGGCGGAGAGGGTCTGTCGCATTGCCGGAGTATTCGCCGGAGAGGTGAAAAGGCGGTGGCTTTTTCTTTTTCTCTCTTTCTTCGTTCTTTGTTGCAAGACACACAGATAAAGTGAGTGCTAGAAGAAGTGCTCTTCTGATATGGAGATGCCAACTATTTTAATAGTGCAACTTATAATATATTTTTAACCGCTTTATTTTTCATATAGGTACCTTTCTTTTGCGTATATTTCTAACTAGTTCTCCAACTATTGCTATTTGTTTTGAGAATGACTTTGAGGTAGACTATTTGGTTCGCGGAAGTGGAAAGGTGATGGAGAAGTGATTGTGCAAAATTTGAAAATATTTTGCATACGCATTTGAGTTTTTTGTTTTTTTAAAATATACGATTTTGAACATTTGGATAGATGATGTGTTGTATCCGAAAGTTTACTTCTTTATATGTCAAATATAAAGGAGGTCAAATATATAAAAACAAAAATACATTATAATAAAAACAAAAAATAATCTGAACTAACTAAATTGATAATGTTTACTAATATTAATTATTTACTAGCACCAATTATTTACTAATACTATTCTCATCGTTATCAACACACACTCTCCACTACTTTATATTTATTTATTTATTTGTTTATTTTGAATTATACATGATGGAGTTAAAATGTATTTAGCTTGCGTTGATAGAAGTTATCATGTTATCAGATTAGAAATTGTTTCAATTGGATACTCATATGCTAGATTTATAAACGATAATTGTACATGTATGTATCAGAATATTCGTAAGTCGTGTAGCTTAGAAAATTTTGCGAATCTCGACTTGTTGTTTTCTAAGAGCGGAGGGTGGCAACTAGTTGGTCTATAACTAATATTGTCAGACATGTTTTATCTTGTTAGCACATATTTAAAGTTACATGTCTTTCGCTTCACTCGAGAAAATCAAAATATCTCATGAAATTACAAGATAATTTAGTTTTTAACATTGATGCCACCAAGGACAAAATAAGATCCAACTAAGAAGGAGAACAAAATACTACAAATTTCTTTCCATAAAAGTTGGGAGAGAGTGAATACATGAATTATTATTTTCCGAAGTATAACTAGTGTTTTTTTTTTTTTTTTTGTGTATGTGTGTGCCTATGGCATACGCATAATCTTAATTATTTCAAACAATTTTAATAATTTAGTAAAACTCGTTAATATTTTCAAGATTTTGGAAGAATGTGACAATTGATTGAGAAAATAACAAAGTTTGGGAATTCATATCCAAATAAGATAAGTAGAGAAAGGTATGGATTTGGCCTTTCAAGTAGGAAAGAGTGATAGGAATCCATCAACTTTCTTATCCTCTACTAGGAAACAAAAGTGTTTGGTTATGATAAAGAAGTGAGAACTGAGAAAGTATGTAATAATATTAAAAATATATGATAATTATTTTAACTAATTAATATTAATAAAAATATTTGGTTAATTAGCTAATAATTCTAATTATATAATCAAATATGTAATATTAAATTAATACTAATTAATATTAAATAAAATACATAAACTATTTATAGATATTTAATATTAGTTATTAACTATATTAATTATATTAACCCATTAATATATGAAAGGCTCCCTTCCCCTCCCCAATAATTAATTCCAATTCTATAAATAGTTTATTAATTATATTAACCAAAAGGAGCCCGAAGGCCTATAATAACTATAGTAACGTTTGGGAATATGAGCCTTTCATTTCCAAAAAAAAAGATATAATTCATGTGTTCTCTTCTTTTCCAGTTGTTCTCTACCTCAGCGGCTATCTTTCCTTTCCAGTCCAAGCCAACGTTCAGATCTGTTATCTTCTTCATGGCTCTCTTTTTCTCATGGTCTCCCATTCCTTTACCGGACGTTGCAGTCGACGAACTCCGAAGTCGTCGTTAAACCCACCGCCGCACTCGCAGAATCGTCGACAATGGCATCACCGTGGTCAGTTGGCAGTGGCGATGGGAGCAGATCGACCAGTTCTAACCCACATCCTATTTTTAGTGGAAGATGTGTGAACTATGATTTGGATGGGAACATGTACTGCATTTCTTCTGCCTCCCTCTAATTCATGTGAACCAAACAAATGATTCGAAATCCCTCCTTCTAATTCCATGTGAATCAATAAATTTAACCCTAGTTCACCAAACAGACCCTAAAAGCAAGGAAGTTATACGAAAAGCTAACTAATTTTAAAAACATAGGAACTAAAATAGTACGCGTTAAATAAATAATAGAAGCAGCGAAAACGCTCATCTACACTTGCTGGTGGGCCGATGACCGGGAGCCAGCTTGGACGCTGACGTGGCGGATTATAATTGGGTTGGGTGATTTAAAAGTCAAAACGGATGTACTATCGTGGGTCCCAGGCAGTGGTTTCTCCGGTGGGTTCGTTCCGTCTCCGGTCGGTCCGCGTGGGTGTACCGCGTGTACGTACCACGAACCGGTCCACGGCTCGTGGCGTTTTCTTTACAAATGAACCCTCTCCAGAACTGAAATTTGCACATGTTAAAGAACCACAAAATGGAAAAGAAACGAGGAAATTTTTGTACAATCGTCCTCAACTTTCTCAATCTTGGTGGCCAAAACCATGCTACAAATCTTTTCCTTACCAAACAAACAAACAAACCCCATCACCCTAGCCCATGTCATTTCACAATTAATTATATTTTAAATTTGCATCGCAAAAATTAATTAATTAATTAAATTGAATTGACATTTGTACCATTCATTTTTTTTTAATCTGACCATGTATTGTGCGAGTGTTGTCGCGCACACTCTCTTTCACATCCATCTAAACTTATTTATAACATATCTAAAAATAATAATAATAAATACATAAGAATCAGTGTGTAAAAATGCATGAAATTTAGTAATTAGATAACATGAAATTTTATCTCCCGGCAATGAAAATGAAAAAAACGAAGTGTTCTTTCGAGAACTTAAAAGATATCATGCATGACATATCATCACATAAATTTCTAACTTGTCACTTTATTTTTATTTTTTATTTTAATTATTATTATTATTATTTATATATATATATATATATATATATATATATATATATATATATATATATATATATATATATATATTTTGAAGCAATGGTTAATTGTGGTGAACTCGCCTCCACTGGGGCTCGAACTCCCGACCACTTGGGCCGCATGCATCTCTCTTAACCACTAGGCTAGAGGTCATTTGCATTATTATATATATATATATATATATATATATATATATATATATATATATATGTGTGTGTGTGTGTGTGTGTGTGTGTGTGTGTGTGTGTGTGTGTGTGTGCTGCTATTAGCACTCCCAAAATATCTTTCGGCACACCTCCTTAATTTTTTAGCATTCGTATTCCAGATTTATTCCTGCATTAACATTATTGACACTCCAAAAATGTCATCCTGCACTCCTCCCTCCATACATACACAAATTAATGTCATATTTAATGCAGGAGTAGATTTGGAATTCGAATCTAAAAAAATTAAAGAGGAGTGCCGAATGACATTCTATGAGTAATAATAGCAATACTCATTTTTTTTTTAAGCAATGGGTACTTGTGGCGAACTCGCCTCCACTGAGGCTCGAACTCTCGACCACTTGGGCCGCATGCATCTCTCTTAACCACTAGGTTAGAGGTCATTTGCATATATATATATATATATATATATATATATATATATATATATATATATATATATATATATATATATATGAGTGTTGCTATTAGTATATATATATATATATAAAAAATTAAAGAGGAGTGCCGAATGACATTTTAGGAGTACTAATAGCAACACTCATATATATATATATATATATATATATATATATATATATATAATGTGAATCATCTAACATATTATATTTGATATGATCCATAAAATTTAATTATAAAATATTTTGTCATTTATTGACAAATACATTTTCTCAAACAATTCAGCTAATTATAGTGAATTACAATAATATAGTAAAATAATACCAACTATAACCATCTAATTAAAGATTTAATGAAATAATTTTTAGATTTTTTAAAGTTTTTAAAATCTGTGGTAAATTATAGGGATGTTTAGTAATATGGTCCCAAGTATATATATGTCAAGTTGTTATCGGGCCGGTCCGGTCCGGCCCACGGTCCGAAGGCTGCGGGCCTGACCGGTTTCGGGCCGGTCCAGGACCGGCCCACTTTCATTTTCGGTCCGGGCTTAGCCCGGCCCGGTTTTTTTCGGATGGGCCCAGCCCGGCCCAGAGGACCGGACATTATTGGGTCGGGCCGGTCCGGGCTTGGACGGTTCGGGCCGGTTCGGGCCGGTTTAACCGGACCGGCCCGGTTTTTGAATTATATATATATATATATTTTTTTTAAGTTTTTTTTTTACAGTTTTTGTTTTTAATTTGGTTTTTTAATCATTTTCTTTTGTATTTTAAATTTAAAAATTTGTAACTTAAATGTTTATAAAATGTTTATACAAAATATTTATAAAATATTTATAATTTTATGTTTATAAAATGTTTTCTTTTTAATACAAATGTTTATAAAATGTTTATACAAAATATGTATATAAATGTTTATAATTTAGTAATTTAGTTTGTAATACAAATGTTTATATATATTTTTATAAATGTATATAAATGTTTATAATTTAGTAATACAAAAATGTTTATAATTTAGTAATAGTTTGTAATACAAATGTTTATACAAATATATAGAAATGTTTATACAAAGATTACAAATATTTATAAAAATTTATAAAAATTTTAAAAAAATATTTCTCCCTCTTCCTTTATCCGGACTTGGGACCGGCAAATGCTTGTTTGGCATAGGCGGAGTTAAAAAATGTTTTTTTTTAAAAGTAAAAAATAATTTTTGAAAGTATAAGTTAAAAAATTTGAATAGTATAAGTTAAAATTAAAAATTTGAATAGTATAAGTAAAAAAAAAAATAGTTTTTGAAAGTATAAGTTAAAATTTAAAATTGAAATGTATAAGTTTAAACGTACATACCTAATACCTTGCACCGTAGCCTCATTGTTGTTCGCCTTCATGCAATGAAAGCAATTCCAAATCCAGCTCGTGGATGTCATGATCTTCTTCATCTTTCTGGTTTTGTGTTCTTTTATCGACAGCCATCCAATCTTGTACGCACACGATTGCTTCCAAAATATCGGGCTTCAAGCGGCTCCTCCTATCGCTCAACATCCTCGAACTTGCACTAAAACAGGACTCCGATGCTACCGTCGACACCGGAACTATCAGTAGATCACGTGCTATGTTAGAAAGCACAGGAAATCTCTTGTCGTGTCTCTTCCACCATTCTAGAACGGCGAAGTGATCTGGAGTCTCATCTTCGTCTTGATAAGAGTTAAGGTAAGCAGACAACTCTTGAGTAGGTTGGGAAGATTGCTTTTGTTTCTTCCTTTGTAGTATGCGACTGGCTGCTGATAGCTTAGACGCCAAGCCGGAGCTACTACTAGCCCCCCCTGAGTTGGTCGGGTCGACGTTGCTCCTTCTTCGTACAGTATAACTAACCTTTCCAAAGCCACTTTAACTTCTGCCTTCATGTCAGAAACGTCTATACCCATATATTCTCCATATCCTTCTAATAAAACCTCTACCCCATCCAATTTGATTGTAGGATCAAATATGGAAGCCAAACAATATAAAAGAGGTACTTCACCCCAATATTTCCTGAATTTGGCTTCCATATTTCTCACCGCAATTTCAAAATTTGGATAATCTCTATATTTAGAAAATAAATAAGACATGTTACAAAGTTCACGTAAAGCTAAGCAAGATGTGGGATAATAAACACCAGAAAGTGTTAATGTAGCATTGTAAAAAACTTCTAAAAATTCACAAACACTTTCAGCTGCTACCCAATCATCATCAGTAACCTGATAGTCAAAGGTGGCATCCGAAGTACAATAATATGTAATAGCAGTTTTAAAAGGAATTGCAGATTTTAACATCAAGTAGGTGGAGTTCCACCTAGTTGGTATATCCTTCACAAATCTTCTAAAAGTCATACCAAAATGTGCGCAAGTGCATGCAAAACTTTGTTGTCTACTTGGAGACGAGTTTAGGTGGAGCAAGCATTGTCGCAGAGTGTCTAAATGGGATTCAAAAAATTTTAAACATTCTTTAACAACTAAGTTAATTATATGGCAAGCACACCTAACATGCATAAGTCTACCTTCTAAAATAGGCTTAAAAATTACTGACAAAGAAGACATAGCAGCATTGTTGTTTGATGCATTGTCCAAAGAGACAGAAAAAATTTTAGCGTGAATATCATATTCACGCACGTGTCTTGAAATCTCACTTGAAATTACAGCGCCCGTGTGTGGACATTCTATAAGTTTAAGACAGATGATGCGTTTTTGCAACATCCATTGTGCATCTATATAGTGTGCAGTAATACAAATATAAGCATAACTCCATTTAGTAGTCCAAATATCAGAAGTAATAGCTAACTTACTAATATTTTCAAAATCCGCTTTCATAGCGGCTTTCTGCTCGTTGAAGAGACGAATGGCCTCCTTTCGAGCTTGTTGCCTACTCACTTTAGTAAAGGAGGGGTTTAGAGAAAGTGATATATAATCTCGTAAAGATTCGCTTTCACCCATCGTGAAAGGAAGTTCGTCACGAATAATATGTTTTGTTAATTCGGTTTTATGCCTAGCAGCTGAATAAGTAAAGTTACCAATTGAAGAACCGGTGGCGCCGAAGCTTATTTGGATTTGGGACGCTTGAAGTGTGTCCTTCCCGTAGCAAGTGTCGTAGTGTCTGGATATAGTCCCGGTGCCACCGCCCTTCTTCCATGTGTACTGGTTGCAACACTTCTTGCATTGCGCCTTGTACGGTTTCGGTTCCCCCTTGACATCTAAAACAAACGAACCATCAGGATTAGTTTCAAAAATTAAAGTAAAATAATCCCAATACTTAGACCTTTTTTTTCTTTTCAGGACGTTGGGTGGTACTAGCTACTTCCGGAGGAGATGGTTGGCACCCCTCCGGAATCGGATGGGTGGCTACTTGCTCAGGTGGAATTTCATTACCGTCAAAAAAATTACTAAAATAATGGTAAGTCTGTCCAGCAAGATCAGGTGGGTTTGAACCTTCACCAGCCATATATAAAATAAAATAAAGTAAACTACGCTAGAAGAAAGTAAGGGGTTGAGAGGAAGATCGGGAAGCCGTAGAGCCGGAATGGAGTTGGGAGGGAGATCGGGAAGCCGTTGAGCACCGGGGAAGGAAAGCAGTAGAGCACCAGAGCACCGGAGAAGGAAAGCAGTAGAGCACCAGAGCACCGTAGAGAAATGTAGAGAATTTGTGAGGAATGAGTTGTGTTTGAAAATTGGGATTTTTGGACTATTTATAGGAATTTTTTGGGGTTATTTTGGTAATTTTAGGCCAAAAAAGACCAAAATACCCCTCCCAACGTTTTAATAACGGCTATATGGGAGGGGTATTTTGGTAAAAGAACTCCCCCCAAAACGGTCAAAACTTTGAAAAAAAAAAAAAAAAAAAAAAAAAACCCCTCCAACGGTCGGCTGCAGCTGGACCGGTCCCAGCGGGCCGGGCCGGTCCAACCGGGCCGGGCCTATTTACTAAAAAAAAAAAAAAAAAAAATTAAGACCGGTCCGGGCCGGGCCGGGCTCGGGCTGTGGGGGGGGGGGGGCCGACCCGAACCGAATGAACGTGAGGGGCCGGGCCGGTTCGGGCCCACGGCGGGCCGGTCCGGGCTTATAGGGGGGCGGGCCGGTGCGGTCCACAGACGGGCCCGGGCCGAACCGGCCCAGTGAACACCATGATATATATGTGAAAAGTTGGATTTGGAAAAATGACCAACGTTAAATTTCGGGTCTCAACATCATTGTTGACGTAGGCTCATGAACAATAATATAAATAGCCAAACTCTAACATTGATTGTCGTCCCACTTATTAATATAATTTTATACTTATATCTAATAAGTATTTGTTTATCATAAACATTTTTGTTTTGTCACAATTTTTTTTTGGCCAAATGTAAAACGTAAATCTATTAAACAAAAAAATTAAAATGTAAGTACAAATTTATATTAATAAGGGTACAGAAATTTTTTTTTTTTTTCGTATTCTTCAAAATTTTGATATTGTCGACTGTCATGACTGTGCCAAGGGAAGGAAGATTTGATAATTAATAGTTAGGGATATTTAGTAATATGGCCTCGTATAATAGTGGATATTAGTGTTTGGATCTCGAAAATGACCGAAGTTGGAATTTGAGTATCCAAATCACTGTTTATATAGACAAACGAATAGTGATTTGGAGATCCAAATTTTAATTTCAGTCATTTTCGAGACCCAAATTATAATGGTTATGGTTGACTATATTAAAAATAAAAATTGGTTTCCATGATTATATCCTCGAGTTCTCTGGCATTCTAAATGTCTCTTTTCTTTATGGCTTAGAGCATCATTAGTAGTTGGGACTCTCCAATGTAATTTGGAGTCTAAAATTTCAAAAAAAAGGTAAATGTAGAATGGGTTGGGTTTGTATGAGAATAGTAGGAAATGATAAAGTGAGCTCCGGTCCCAAAAATTGTGTGGTCAAAAATTAATGTAGCAAAAAAATAATATAAAGTTTAGAATCTAGAAAGTTGGACTCCAAATTGGAACTTACTATTCTACAAAACGAGTTTCTACAATCTAGAATCTAGAAATTGGGAGGCCCAACCCTTAGAGCATCCACAGTGGTAACACTCCAAATCACTTCAAATCATACTCCAATAATTAATTTTGGAGTATTTTCTTCATGTTGGTACACAATGGTATAGTCTAAATAAACACTCCAAATTGACAAGTGGCAACACTCCATTTGTTTTCCTCCTTATTTTTCTTTCATAATTGACAAGTGGCAACACTCCAAAAAAAAGAATGAAGGCGAAAAGTAAATATGGTGGGCCCGCAAGTAATATAGCTCAACTAGTGGACTCTCCAAATTTGGAGAGTCTTTTAGCTTTCTACCATTTTTCATGTGTGGACAAGAGTCCATTGGAGGCATCAAGTGCTACAAAATTTGGCTAAAGATCAAATATAGCACTTGAAATTAGTCCCACTTTGGATGCTCTTAGAGCATCCACAGTGGCAACACTCCAAATCTTACTCCAAATTATTTCAAACCATACTCCAAAAATTAATTTTGAAGTATTTCCTTCATGTTGGTACACAATGGTATACTCCAAATAAACACTCTAAATTGACAAGTGGCAACATTCCATCTTTTTTCTCCTTATTTTTTCTTCAATTGACAAGTGGCAACACTCAAACAAAAAGAATGAAGGAGAAAAATAAATATGGTGGGCCCCAAGTAACTATAGTTCCACTAGTGGACTCTCCAAATTTGGAGAGTCCTTTAGCTTTCTACTCTTTTTCAAGTGTGGACAAGAGTCCATTGTAGCCCTGAAGTGCTACAAAATTTGACCAAAGGTGAAATATAGCACTTGAAATGAGTCCCACTGTGGATGCTCTTAGCACCCATGGATGGATTGGAATCGAAATTGTAGAAATTAAAACTAGGGATGAGACTTATTATTCTACAAAATGAGCTTCTACATTCTAGAATCTAGAAAATGGGATGGGCCTTACTAATGATGCTCTTAGATGATGATTTCTGCTGAGCCGTAGGAATACAAATATCAAGTGTGGACAATATTTTGGTGACAAGTGCATGTTGGGTGACCGTACGTATGCCACAAGCGAGCAACAACTAGCAAGTGATACATAACTGGAAACATCAAATCCCTAGAGGTTACGTTACGTTTCCACTGTCTGGAGGAGTTACAAGGAACCACGATTGTACTCGAAAGTTGCCAAAGATGCGTCAACTTCAACTTGAAGGGACAATTGCACTCGACAACCTTTTGCTAACGGGCCTCGTTGGTTACAAATTTGGTCGGCACTTGACGCTACGTATACAAAATGAAAGTATTTAAATATCAATGCTAACATAATTTGATTAATAACTCATTTAGCAAACTGAACAAAACGTTCAGCACCAAAAATTTTGAGAGGCACACAAGGTTATGTATAATGTAGCATTTAAATGAGAAATTTTGAATTGTATCCCATATTATTTAACCATATTCAAGGTGCACTCCACTGTTTTACCATAATGTATAATACTCTCACTTTCGTAAAAAAGTAACGGTCAACTCCGTTGTTCTTTAATTTTTGACCGAAATACCCCTAACAAATCACCATTATTACTAGTTCTCCCTCGTCAGCTTGAAAAAAGGGAAGGAATATTTCGGTCAATAATTAATGGTCAACGGAGTTGAACGTCAGTTTTTGACGAAAGTGAAGGATATTATACATTATGATAAAACTGTTATGATTAAATAATGTGGAGTGCAATTCAAAATTTCTCTATTTAAATATCAATGCTAACACAATTTGATTAATAACTCATTTAACAAAGTTGGTTTTTCCTTGCACATCTTACATAAAGAGGCACGAGGTCAAGCCACAGTGGTTTGATGTTGTTATTTTTACTAATTTTTTAGTTTTTATTTAACAAGTTAACAAGGGCATCATTTTAATTTTTGTTCTGACATCAAAAAACTTAGGATCGGCTTTGTTGGCCAGAAGTGAGCGTTCCGTTTATTCGTTTCAATTGGATCGAAATAGTCAAAACCGAATAAACTAAACTTCTACAAATTCAAAATCAAAGTCGAACCGAATTTAGTAGGGAACCGATAATCTGTTCAGTTTTTTCGGTTGTTTAATGAGTCGGACCTAAAATTTAAATTATGGTTAATTATAAATTATAATTATTTATACGTTATATTTTATTCTAAAATTGAGTCCAAAGTTTGACTAGTTATTAAATAATCAAAATTGGACTTTAGAACACACCAATAAAATTATTATTTTCAAAATATATACAAAACTGTACCTATTTTTAATCATAAAATATACATAGAATTGATGGTAATTATAATTGTACAAGTCTTATTTGTTTTCCAATTTTGGACTTTAACCGAAATTCAAAATCAAAACCAAATAATTTTTTTTAATATTTGTAAAATCAAAATTGAATTGACTTTTTTTCAAGTCCAACAAAATCTCTTATTTAATTTAGTTCGATTCTGGGTCCAAAATCGATGACCCCTTTTGGACTATATGTATATATATTGGAGGATTACTACTAGGGGTGAGCATTCGGTTTATTCGGTTTAAATCGAACCGAATAACCCAAAATCGAATTGGACCGAAACCGAATAAGTAAAACCGAAACCGAACCGAATTGGCCCAAAACCGAATCAAACCGAACCGAATTAAATCGGTTCGGTTTATTCGGTTAATTTATATTTTTTTTGAGCTTTTTTTGTTAATATATATAGTGACTAAATATACATAGACATATTTAGTATATACCTATATATATTTAGTATATACCTATATATATTAATACTTATATATATATAGTACACACACACACACACACACACACACACACACACACACACACACACACACACACACACACACATATATATATATATATATATATATATATATATATATATATATATATATATATATAAATAAATAAATTAAATTTTCTTATAAGGTTTTCGGTTTTGGACCGAAACCGAAACAGAAACCGAATAAAAAAAATTAGTATTTTTAAAATCGAAACCGAACCGAATTTTTTTAAAACCGAACCGAACCTCTTATTCGGTTCGGTTCGATTCGATTTTCGGTCCAAAATCGAATAATGCTCACCCCTAATTACTACGATGGATCACAGAGGGATCACAGAGGTTCTCATTTTATGGTAAACAAATGAATGGATATGATGCAGACCTCAGATGTATGATTAGATTCCGGTCCATCTTTAATTTGGTTTCGATTTTGTTTTTTGTTTTAACAAAGGTTTATTTGTTGGGTTCTTTTCGTCATGAGTGCTGACTCTTCCCGGCTTAAATTGTTGTTTATCTGCCCACTTGATACAACGAAGCTACTATTTTTTTTTATTTTTGGTTTTCTTTGACCTAATTCTGAATGCAAAACCTCTTCTATATCCCTCACCTGTAGCTCCCCACCAGCTAGCCAACTCCTTATATGACTACTGAAGCTACTAATTGATTAATCATTAATTTTTTTCTTCTTCTTTTTAATACTGATTTTAATAGTCAAAACATATTCCTAATCTAAGCTAAGCTGCAATGCTTAGGTGTACCATGTGATCAACCTTCTCCTTCAAATAAATAATGCTATACGAATATATAAGGTCAAGTACTAGTCAGATGTCATCAAAATATCTTATGTTAACTTGTCAGCAGCAGATGTTGTTGTTTTGACCACCGCGCCGAACCCCGAGTGGCTCACGCGGTCGGGAGGGAAAGACATAAATTTTTTTTTTTTTTTGGCTTAATTGCACTTTGCTACCCTCAACTATTCCGCCTTTTCAACTTGATACCATAAACTTTTTTTCGTAACAAATTGGTACCTCAACTATTATTTTTTTTCAACTTGATACCTAATTTTTCAAAAATTCCGAAAATGTCATTCCCTCTTCCTTCCCTCCACCCCCTTCCCCACTCCGGCCACCCCCCCGCTAGCTCTGGCCGCCCCACCCCCCCCTGCTAGCTCCGCCCCCCCCCCCCCCCCCCCGCCCCCCACCCCCCCTGCTACCTTCGGCCACCCCCTGCCCCGCCTCCCGCCCCGCCCTCCCTCCCCAGCCCCCCTCCTCCCGTGCTGCCGCGGCCTACGGGAGAGGCGGGGGCGGGCGGGCGGCCGGAGTGAGCAGGGGGGGGGGGGGGCGGAGCTAGCAGGGGGGGAAGGGGGGGGGGGGGGGGGGGGGCGGCCGGAGTGAGCAGGGGGGGCGGCCGGAGCGTGCAGGGGGGGAGGGTTAGGGGTAGGGGTAGGGGCATTTTAGTCCAAAATAACATCTGGGTACCAAATTGTTACAAAAAATAGTTTAGGGTACAAAGTTGAAAAATGGTAATAGTTGAGGGTAGCAAAGTGCAATTAAGCCTTTTTTTAAGACTTTTTCTATGGGCACCACAACAATTACTTGGGACTATTCCAAGATATCATATAAATACCAACCTAATTTTATTTCCCTTCTTCTCTCTGTACTCTTTTATTCTCCTCCACTCTTTTCTCCAACCCTAAGAATTTCTAGGTCATAAATTTGTAAAGCCTAATCCAAATTGTCTCCCAACCAAGACATTGTGAAGATTTAGGGTCCAAATTTTTGTTACAGTGTCATCGACTTGATCCGTTAATGGGCATGTCATCTAATTAATATATTTGTAGACTATCTCACAATAATTTCACATATAAATAATAATTTATATGTGTTTAATTTAGAAAAAAAGGAACATGGAAGAACCCGGGTCATCGAATGTAGCAGACTCTCGTCCCGATATGTCCGAAGAACACATTCTTGCTTCGGATGCACTCTTGGTAAGCCAATTGTAACATTCATGTCGGGTGAAATTCGGGGCTGTTACGGACAGGACTGCCAATACTCTGGCAGTCCACCTCTACATACATGACTGCCCAAACCGCGGCAGTCCTTTAAAACATAAGGGCTGCCAGAGTTGTGGCAGTCCTGATTATTGAAAGGACTGTCAGTGAATTGGCAGTCCTGATTATTGCAAGGACTGCCTTGCCTTCTGCAGTCCTACATTTTGGCAGCAGTTTGCACATTTTTGGTGTTGTGTTATTTTCTTTTATTAACTTTAAGTTATATTGTAGGACTTATCATCTTCCGGTATCGAGGTAGCTGTTCCAATTGGCGTCGATGTAGGTCATTTATTCAGGACCGATATGTGTTTTGAATCATACGAAGGTGCGCTAAATTGGTGTCGAGAAGTTGGACGGACAAACAACATAGTTCTTGTGATATCAAGATCGGCTCGAAACCGTCCGGGACAACAAACCACTGTGGTTTCATGTGAACGAGGTGGTGTGTTTAGAAGCCATAAGAAAGATAAAGTTATCCAAAGTAAAGTTTCAAAGAGAAATGTTGGAACGAGAAAATGTGGTTGTCCGTTCAAAATCTATATTAGAAAGGATGAAGAAGCGAAGTGGACAGTCCAAGTCATGAATGGAATCCACAACCACGAGATTGCCGAAACACTATTGGGTCATCCGTATGTCGGACGGTTGAACATTACGGAGAAGAAGATAGTGGAAGACTTGTCTAATTCCGGAGTTGCACCGAGACAAATATATTCCGTCATACGACATGAAGATAAGAAGAACAAGTCTACAATGAAGTCAATATACAACGCCCTATCTTCTTCTAACGCCATTCGGTCGAAATCGAGAATGGCGATGCAAGAAGTGATGAAGTTGCTTGGAGATAATCATTATGTTGAGCACCATAGAAGACATCCCCAGAGCAATGAAGTCATTTCACTCTTTTGGTCTCATCCTGATTGCACACATTTGGCTCGGTCTTTCGCCGACGTGTTAGTTCTTGATTGCACGTACAAGACCAATAAGTTCAAGATGCCTCTCTTTCATGTTGTCGGCTTCACCTCTACATGGAAAAAGGAGAAAACGGATATTGCAAACGAAGATACTGTGAAAAGTCAAACGTTGCGTTTGTATATCCACAATTTTTATCCTGAGATTCGCAGTTACATCTGGTCTATTGTTGATGTCCCGGGGAATGGCCATTGCGGATTCATGTGCTTGCAATACATCTCGGTTATTCTGACAAAGACGGATTGAGGCAAGTGCAGCAGGAGCTGTACGAGGAATTAGAGAGTCGTCTTCCATTACACTCCCGCATCCTAAGCGAAAAAACAGTTGCAAGTTTGTTGACAAGTATTCCTTGCACTGACAGTGTTACCGGGCCAGACCACTACATGTCCGTCCCGTCTGCCTTGTATTTATTTGCTAATCGGTACCGGATCCCTGTTGTACTTTTTTCGGCGGGGATTCGCAATACTTTTTTCCCGATGTGCACTCCTCCGACGGAGCACAGACAAACTAATCTATGTACTATAGGTCAAATCAAAGATCACTTTTTCATGCTAAGGATGATCGGTCATTCTCTGATTCCTCCACCTACAACAGTTTGGTACAAACTAGCACCGACAGAAGCGAAGTCCTGGACCAGACCTTTTGATCATCAAATCAATCATTGTAGGAAACTGTTGCAGATGGAGGAGCCAAGAGACTTACCAGTTGGCCACTACCACGTCGAAATCGACTGAATGAAGTTTTCACATTTTGTATATGGATGACCCATTTTGTAAATATTTTGTATATGGATGACCCATTTTGTAAACATTAAAGTATATCATTTTGAAATATGAAGCCAAATATATGTTTTTTGTTTTTTACTTTTTCCTGTCTGCTATACGTGTGTGTGTGAAATATCCTACTTGTGTAAAATATCCTACTTGTGTCAAATATATGTGAAGTATTTGTATGAATTGTGAAGTCAAATATATGTGAAGTCCTGTAAAATAACCTACTTGTGTAAAATGTGAAGTCAAAACTCACACACAGTGAGTTTTCATCAGGACTGCCAGACCACTGGCAGTCCTCATTCACATTAGGACTGTCAGTGGTCTGGCAGTCCTGATCAAAACTCACTGTGTGAGAGTTTTGAACTCACACACAGTGAGTTTTCATCAGGACCGTGTCACGCCCCAGAACCAGAATACTGGAGAGCGGGGGAATGACTCGGCCAGCTACGTGTTACGGGTAGATGAATACCGTATAATACGATCAATGTTGTCTAAAAGACGAGGGGGTGCATACTACATGAAAGTCTTACTATGGTCACTTCACATCTATTGTCTCAATCATTCAAACAAGAAACAGAAATAGAGAACATGTAAGATAAAGCAGTGAGGCATCCCAAATGCTCAGTCAAAATATTCTTGATATCTGGCTTTACAAAACATAGCCCGATGATGTAGCAAAGTATACACAATTGTTATCAGCCGCAGTCTGACTTAACTACAATTATGTAAAAGTAAGTACAAGACAATCCGACTAACATGTCGGTGCCAAACGGCAAGGTATTAAGTAAATAACAAAACGAGTGGGGAAGTAAGGAACCCACTCGAGTCCTCCTGCGATCATCCCTCTAGTATTGACCATCTTGAAGGTGGAAGTAAGCTGAGTCCTCGGGAATCGACTCTAGATCTGGCCATGCAAAACCAGAGAGGTTAGACCTCTAATAACAAGTACCGCAAGGAAGCACGATATAAGGAATTAAAACCAGTAATAAGAGAATATGATATATAGACATCTGCTTGCTACTAGGATTCACATAACATCACGACACTTCGAACCAACCTCCCAACCAAACAAGGACCGAAATTGGCCCGTCATGTCCTGACATTCTGGTCATCCCAGTTAAGTAACAGAGTAGGTACAGTACACAAACAAATCAATTTAAACGACCATTCAACTTCTACGGCTTGATATTGTGAGTTCCAAGTTACCCTGGAAATATGCAATAAGGATTCCTCAGTTCTTACTATATGCAAACAAGGCTAGTCTATCCAATCAATCAATTACGCCAATCATGAGTTAGACGAGTCCCAGCGGGACGCCCGTCATCAATATACAATATACAATAAGTAATATAATCAGATACCGCTCCCTGCCCGTGTGGCAGATTTGCAGTATCTGTGGGAACCAGCCGGCCTGTCGGGCACTTAATAGTCCCAAAGAGGGCTGTCATGTAAGAACTCGGGAATCCATTCTCTCCATGCAATCATTATTTTATTTAACTTAGTAGTCTCTACGTTGAGTGAAATCCCATACCGTGGATCATGGTCATTCAGAATGAGTACTTCCGTACAAGTACGATATGCCCAACTCTACAACGATATCCGTACGGTTAGGTTGTAGGTCTTACATAGCGTAATGCAACAATCAAAACTAACCACGGAATAATCATGCCTTGACCATCAAGTACACATGCTGCTTTTGTAGAAAATAAATAAATAAATTGAAGCCTGCATGTGTGCCTGTATGTCAATATTCGGGATCGGCCAATCGATTATAATAGTTCATAGTTAATATGAACGTGTCTCATTCATTCAATTCAATAAGACGACTAGCCAGTCTCTTAGTTCCAACTAGGAACGCATGATCAATTATTAGTCAAGGTCACAATCAATGTTAATTAATGCCAAGATAACAATCAATGTTAATTAATGTCAACTCGGGACAGAATCAGCCAAAAGACATTATGGGCTACATTGCTCATGCGGCCAGAAATTGCTCATGCGGCCAGAATTTGCTCATGCGGTCAGAAATTGCTCATGCGGCCAGAATTTACTCATGCGGCCAGAAATTGCTCATGCGGCCAGAATTTGCTCATGCGGCCAGAATTTGCTCATGCGACCAGAAATTAAATTGCTCATGCGGCCAGAATTTGCTCATATGGCCAGAAATTGCTCATGCGGCCAGAAATTGCTCACGCGGCCAGAAATTGCTTATGCGGCCAGAATCTGCTCATGCGGCCAAAAATTGCTCATGCGGCCAGAAATTGCTCATGCGGCCAGAATTTGCTCATGCGGCCAGAAATTGTTCATGCGGCCAGAATTTGCTCATGCGGCCAGAATCTGCTTATGCGGCCAGAAATTGCTCATGCGGCCAGAAATTGCCTGGCAGATGAACATAGAAATGACCAAAAATGCTTTTGGCCGTAACTTCCTCAAATTAAGTCGAAATCTAACTTTTCAAAAGCCAAACTTTGGTAGAATTGAATTTTCTACAACATGGAACCACTTATTTTCGAAAACAACAAAATTTGATAGATCAAAACCACAAAATCCATATGAAAAACCAAAACTTAAAACTTAGATCTACACCAAACCATCCATGGAAATCAAGAACTTCAAGACCTAAACTTGTTGAGGAAGAGAAGATAAACAACATAGACTAAAAATAAATGGAGATGCATGAAATCCCTCATGGTGTGCAAGATGTACTTGCCTCTCCAAATGGGTGGGTGGAAGAGTAATGGAGGATGAAGAAGGAGAAGTAAATGTGAGTAATGAAGAGAGAGAAAGGGTTTTGGGACTTTAAATGAAGGAGTGGTGGTAGGTGGGGAGTTGGGTTCATGTTGAACCATCAAGGCCGGAAAATAAACCAACTCGGGCCGAACCCAAAAGCAAAGCAGAAAGTAAAATGCAGAAAAATAATTAACGCAAAATTAAAGGAATTAAAATACAGAACAATACATGATAAATATTAAATAAATATATTTAAGCAGTACATGTATTTAAAATATGTATTCTGGAAACGAGAAGTGACACCTCTACCCTCCTTAGAAAAATTCTGTCCTCGGAATTTCAAATCCAAGCAGGATAGAAACATCAGAGCTAAACTAATCTAAGTACAAGCAATTTGAGCAAGCAATCATTTTACAATGTTAACAGCAAGTAACATATCTATGTTTAACTATCGACGACACCAAGCAATTCTACTTATAAGGTGACAAGCATGAGGAGTTAAGACAATCAAGGTATACAGAAAGAGATATACCTTGTGAGTCAAACAGGTGCGGATACCGTGATCGGATATCATCCTCACGTTCCCACGTTGACTCCCCTAAAGAGTGATGACCCCAAGCAACCCGGACAAGGCTAATTGTTCGGTTCTTGAGTATCTTCTCTCTTCGGTCCAAAATGGACACAGGCTGTTCCTCGTAAGACAGGTTGGTACCAACAACCAGCTCAGAATGATCAAGGATATGGCTTGGGTCCGATACATACCTACGTAACTGAGATACATGAAACACGTCATGCACCTCTCGTAATGAAGGTTCAAAATACATGGATTTACCAACGGCCATATCCGTCGGTAGTCCGTCGCCAAAAATAAATACCGACGGATTACCGACGGATAATTTGGTAAAACAGCCGTCGGGAATAACCTCGTCGCTAAAACATATCCGTCGCTACTCCGTCGCTCAGCGACGACTTAGCGACGGAATACCGTTGGCGTATTTAAATATATATAGCGACGGATTACCGACTAACTTTCGTCGAAATATGTATCAGGATATAGGGTTAGCGACGGAAACCTCCGTCGCTAAAGAGTCGGCAAAACCGTATCAGTGATTTTCTGATACCCAATATCCGTCGCTAATCCGTCGTAAATTTGTCGGTAAAAGCGTATCAGAGATTTTTCCATACGACAGGTCGTCGTTATGCCGTCGCTAATCCGTCGAGGTGTACGACGGATTAGCGTCGTATTAGCGACAAAATATCCGTCGCTAACTGCAAAATTTATGGACATCAAACAGAACCATGTCGACGGATATTCCGTCGCTAAACCGTCGCTAACTGAAAATTCTCCAGGTAGCGACGGATATTCCGTCGGGACTCTGTCGCCAGTCCGCCGTAAGTTAGTCCCCAATCCGTCGCTAACTGCAAAATTTATGGACATCAAAACAGAACCAGGTCGACGGACATTCCGTCGCTAAACCGTCGCTCAAGGTAAAATTCTCCAGGTAGCGACGGGTATTCCGTCGCCAATCCGTCGAAAAATTGAATTCCTACAGTTAGCGACGGATAATCGGTCGGGACTTTGTCGCCAGTCCGCCGTAAGTTAGTCGTCAATCCGTCGCTAACTGCAAAATTTATTGATATCAAACAGAACCAGGTCGACGGATATTCCGTCGCTAAAACGTCGCTCAATGTAAAATTCTCCAGTTAGCGACGATTTTTACGTCGCCAATCCGTCGCTAACCTCAGTTTCTCCAGTTAGCGACGGGCTATCCGTCGCTGAGGGGTCGCCTGTCCGTCGCTAAATTCTAATTTTTGAAAAAAATACTGCAAACAGACTCTTTCCTGTTTATACAACACATCCAACACAATATCAAACATGCCAAATATCCATATACAACACCATATATCCATATCCAACACGAATATCCAACGTAACCAATATCGAATACCATATATCCATATGCAAAATATCCATATCCGACACCAATATCCAACGTATCCAATATCCAACAAAATATTACCAACACAATACATCCAATATCCAACATTAAATTATCCAAACATAAAAAAAATATCCGATCATACAATGTATCCAAATGTCTACAAAACCAACAACATAAACAAAATCAAACCCCGTCCGTCGGATCGTCTCGTGCTCGTGCCGCCGCATCCGCTTTGCGTATGTACTCCTCCACCGTGTGTGCCGGCACTTGGGACAAGATATGGTCTGGAAGCGCGCGTAGCTGCTGTGGCGACAACATGTCAAGGAACGTCAAGATGGTGTTATCCGATACGATGCGGGCGTCCGCAGAGCGGTTAAACGAAAGCCGTCCGGGAGAAGAAGGACCAGGTCGATCCGAAGCACCGGCAGCAGCAGTAGACGGACCGGGAGCAGACGGACCGGGAGCAGACGGATAGCGCCCCAACACTATCGCCTGCAAATCTGACACCGCGGAGGTCAGAGTCGCAAGCTGCACCCTCACATCGTCAACCGGGGGCGCTGGGGGAGGCGGAGGCGGTGGATATCTCGGGGACGGCTGCAACGAGGGCGCCATGGAACCTAAGCCGTAGACGCGCCCTTTCCTAACACCGCCGACGGATTCTACGAACACGTCGTCGTAGCGAGCGGCCATAGAAGAGTGCGTCTGGGTGGGCGTCGTTTCGCCGACATTCTCGGAAGGGGGCTCGATCTCAAGCCGACTAAGTGCCTCACGATACGCAGCCTATCCAATGAATGTGTTTGTACTATAAGTTTTCCTAAGTTATAATATAAATCCTATGTTTCCCTAAGTTATAATCTGAATCCTAAGTTTATCTAATTAACTTAACAATAATTATATTTCTAACATAAATCTCATAAACGTTAGTACTTACATCAGTCTCCTCGGCCCTCGCGTCGACGAAGCTCCCGTCCTTCCGCCTCTTGTGCGTATGCACGAATACATCGTGAGCGGTGACCGTCTCCGCCTCTTTCCCCTGCTTCACCGCCTGTCGGACCTGCATACGTAGAATTTAATTAACTTCGTATATTAACAGTACGAAATTAAATTATAGAATGAATTTGAATTTGCGCTATCTCACCAAATCTGCACGCGTCGATGCGTGGGGCCTTGATCCCCCCGTATGCAAACCCGCGCCCTGTCGATTAGCCTTAGCTTTCTCCGATTTCAGCTTGAACTGCGGAGTATCCATCTTCTCCAACATCTGCTCATAGTACTCCGCCCGGATCCAGTCCTTTCTCGTATGCGCCGTACGAAGGTCGTACACCGCATCCCGTATCTTCTTCCCGGCGGCGGCTTTGTAGGTCCTGCGGATCGCCTCCTCGCGATGGGGGGGCCACCAGAACGTCCTCTGACATACAAATTCAAATATCACGTAATAAAAATTTTAATGATTTAAAGAATAATTAATAATTCACCGACGGATTTATACCCTCATCTCGTCGAGCCAGACGTACTTCATGTCCTGAGGCACCTCAGAAAAATTGATGTAGGGGCCATGGTAGTTATCCCGGATAATGCGCCCTAGAATCCGGGCAGCATCCCACGGGAAAAACCTATAAAGAAGCAACGACTGGATTATTAACTTGAATAAATGAAACAAATTTAATAAATTAACTTAAATTTACTTACGATTCACCAGCGGGCCATAGCTCTCGTCGGAACTCGCCCACCAGCCTCTCTGGTGGCGTCGGGGGATCCGCGGGTCCACGAATGTACTCCCCGGTATCAGGATGAAACTGAATCCCGGGGTACTCCGAGGCCCACCCTGCAGTAACTGCTGGGCCCCCTGCTGCATCTGCTGCTGCATTCGCTGGTACATCCGGTGGCGGAACGGATCCACTAGCGGATGGAGTCACAGGCCTCGATGACGATGTCGGTGGCACCGAGGAAGAATGACGGCGGGAAGAGCCTGTGATCGGGCTCTCCAAGTCGGGCTCGGAGGTCACATCCGGGGAATGCGGCTGGCGACCACGACCGCTACCACCACGCCCACGCCCACGACCACCACCACCACCGCCGCCGCCGCCGCCACCGCCACGACCACGGCCAGCACCACCAGTACGGGTGCTCGCAACCATGCCCTGTAAATAGAACACATAAACAAAATACCGACAACATAGATTTATAAATGAATATAAACCTAAACATATCCATACCAGCAGCAGGGCGATGAGTGCCGCCCAGACGAGTAGGCCTAGGAGTGCCATCTGCAAAAAGAAACTCATACAATAATACGCAAATATCCCAAACTGAAATAAATATTACAATCAGAAGTGAAGTACGAATAAAAGCTAGATACACAAAATCTGATAAAATCATGCACCAATACAACAAAGTACAATTCTTGTAACTTTTGATGAAAGGGCATCTTGTGTTCCACTAGATATTGGGTGCTTCAAGATACAACTGAAATATAGCGATATTTAATCATCGTCATCGTCCTCTTCCTCGGCCTCGGCCTCATCATCATCATCATCCTCATCGTCGAATTCATCTGTATCCTCATCCTCATCCTCATCCTCATAAAGTTCTTCTTCTTCTTCTTCAGTCTCAATACTTGGGACAAGACGCCTCTTTCTCCCCTGGTTGACATCTAAGTCTTGTATATCAACCTCTTCCTCCCCTCTATTTTCATCAGCAAGAGGTATATCAACCTCTAAATCAACATCCATGTCACAAGACTGTTGTCCTAAATATTGGGGCTTTTCGATCTGGTCCTCTTGGTATGCTGGGTCTCCAACGTTGAATGTATTTCTAGATTTAATCTTGCATACTGCCCACCAGTCAAAGCGATCTCTACGACGCCTTGGGTAGCTTGTATAGTAGACTTGAACAGCCTGACTTGCTATCGCAAACGTGTCGGACCCTCTATACCTCCTGCGATGATTTATATCGACGAATCCAAATTGTTTATCGATTCTCCAACCGATATTTGGTGTCGTATCGAACCACTCACATTTGAACATAACAATATGCATATCAAATGGGGCACTATATTGTAATTCTACAATATCCCGAAGCACTCCATAATAGTCAAAGTCCGGCTCGTCGTCATAGATTGTGCCTCTTATGCAAACACCAGAATGCTTCGTACTGAAGTCGTCATTGAGAAATTCTGCATTTATAGGATGTTGAGTTGTCTTAAACTTGAAGCCATTAACGACATAGCCGGGCCAAGTCTTTGCATGCTTCTTCGGTCCCAATGACAAATAACGGATGCTCTCATTTGTGAGTGTACTTGGTTCAGCTAATAAAACCTGTAAACTTTAAATGTATTAGTGGCATATATATATTTAAATGGTAGCCGCATAACATATTATCTCAGTTACTTACGTAATCTCGAAACCATGACGGAAAGGTAAAATCAACCTCTCTTTGAAGTCCCTCATCGGTAATATCGGGTGTCCTTATTTTGACTTCATCTCTAAATACACTGTTAGAGAGAATAAAAATTAGTGTAGTCACTTACCTCACCAAATTAGAGATTATAACGAGGTGTAGTCACTTACTTCTCCAAATCTCTCACTTCTTGTATGTCACAATTTAACAAGACATATCGGTTAGCGGCATCATACTCATCGTCACTCAACCACCGTTTCTTACTAGCCCCAATAGGCTTGCCCCTTAAATTGAATATACCTCCTTCCTCAACGTCTTCGTCATTCCTTTGAGGTCTATTTCGATTTGTCTCAACATGAGTATCGAAATAAATGGAGCAAAAGTTTGACACCTCCTCGATAAGATATGCTTCGCATATCGAAGCCTCTATATGAGCCTTGTTGCCAACTTTCTTCTTTAGATGATGTAGATACCTAGAGAGACAAATTATCTTGAGAATTAACAATGAATTGTAAAATCCACTTAAATTATATCGATTTTTATTTACCTTTCAAAGGGGTACATCCATCGATAATGAACAGATGCACCGACACGGGCTTCGTATGCTAGATGAATCGGTAGATGCTCCATACTGTCGAAGAAACCCGGTGGAAATATTTTCTCTAACTTGCAAATTGTTAAGACAATCTTCTCCTCAAGTTGTATCATATGTTGCACCGTGAGCTTAGTTGAACAGATATCCCTGAAGAGCATCCGTCGTCTTCGAGGACATCCGTTGCAGCATTATCATCAAAAGCATAAGTACCAGCTTCTGCAGCCTGTCTTTCTGAATATAATTCACCTTGCGATGACCACAGGCCGTAATCACGTACGAAACCCTTACGGGTCAAATGATCTCTCACAGTCATCACTTCTTCGAAACGTCTATTATGACAATTAACACATGGACACTTGATTTTGTTATCGTCCATGTACTGAGTTTTGCTCATGGCATACTTAACAAATACTTCCACACCTGCCTAAAAATCGTCACTCACACCAATTCTGCTCTCGTGTTGTCGTTTGTACATCCATGTACGATCAACAAAGTAACGATTCATGCTCGATTTGATGTGAATATCTGTATCGTAAGACAAACTAAACATAAGAATTAATAGCCCGATACCGATACTCATATCGTAAGAAAAACTAAACTTGTGGATAACACGTTAGGCCTACGACGAGGCTACTTAGTATCACAATCTAACATAATTAGTATATAATCATGTAACTGGTGGATCCGCTAGCTAGTAAGCCGGATGTACTTAATATCAGAGAGTATCAGATTAGTATCAGTATATAGGATCGTCCTTTGTAGGGACTTCAGTTGCCAGCAGAGCCAGGAGATGTTACGGCGGAAACTGCTCTCATGTTACTTCTCCTCCTCCACCATGGCTCTGAACCCATCTGCTCCTCCCTTTTTCCCTTCTTCACATTCGACTATCTCGGCCTCCTATTCGGCCTACTATTCTGATACCGATACTTTGAACCTTGATCTTAACCCAAACCTATATACTGATCGATACTAATCCGCTACGCCCGATACTAAGTATATACGGTCGATACTGATAGCGATAGTCCGATACCGATAGCGATAGTTCGATACCGATAGCGATAGTCCGATACAGATACACATGGACCTACATATCTATATATCACTAGTAGCCATACTCCTCTACATACTACTCTACACTAGGATCTAGTAACCATATACTACTCTACACACTAGCTACGTAGTCATACTCTAAAATAAGGTAAACTAATTATGCCTATATATAGATATATATATAGGCATAATTAGTTTACCATAATTAGTTTACCTTATATATATAAGGTAAACTAATTAAGCATCTTAAAATTATGCCTATATATATATATATATATATACATATATATATATATATATATATATATGTCTGTGTGTGTGTGTATCCGTGTGTCTGTGTCCGTGTGTGTTCGTGTGTGTGTGTGTGTGTCTGTGTGTGTGTGTCTGTGTGTCCGTGTGTCCGTGTGTGTGTGTCCGTGTGTGTGTGTGTACGGCCAGCCCCCCTCCACACATACCCCCCCCCCCCCGCACCCCGCGGCCAGCCCCCGCCCCCATCGTACCCCCCCCAACGCTGCCCGCCCCCTCGATCCCACCGCCCCCTCCACACCCCCCGTCCCCCGCGTACGGCCAGCCCCCCTCCGCAACCCCCCGCACCCCGCGGCCAGCCCCCGCGCGCCCCCATCCCTCCAACGCTTCCCGCCCCTCCCACCGCCCCCTCCATACCTCCCGCCACCGCCGCCACCGCCGCCCCCCGCAGTCGACGCCGCCCCCCGCAGCCCCCGACGCCCCCGGCCCGCTGCACCCACGACCACCGCGCGCGCGCGCGCGAGAGAGAGAGCGAGAAAGAGAGAGAGAGAGAGAGAGAGAGAGGGAGAGGGAGAGGGGATTACCTTTGGGAGAGAGAGAGGAGAGGGGGTCGCCGATCACCGCCGCGGGAGAGAGAGGAGAGGGGGTCGCCGATCGATCACCGCGGGAGAGAGAGAGAGAGAGAGGAGAGAGAGTGAAATTTGGGGGAAATGAAAAAGTTCCCCCCGTCGTTTCAATTTAAGTCTGGAACGTAAATTTAGCGACGGAGTAGCGACGGATTATTCCGTCGCTAATGCGTCAGTAAATCTCGCGCGAGTAGCGACGGATTATTCCGTCGCTAAGTCGTCAGTAAATCTCGCGCCAATATTTTAGGCTTTTGCCGCCAAAATATGCGACGTTCTAGCGACGGATATAAAACCGTCGCTACATGGCCGACTACCTATCGACGGCATAGCGACGGATATGGACATAAAAAAATTAAAAAAATTGGCCACTGCTTTCCATCGGTATTCCGTCACAAATCCGTCGGGGATCCGACGGTGATAGCGACGGAAAATTTCCGTCGCTAAATGGCCGTCGCTAAAGTACTGTAATTTGGTAGTGGAAGGGATAAACGATAAGCAACATCGCCTATCCTATCAAGGATAGCAAATGGGCCCACGTATTGCGGACTCAATTTCCCACGAACGCCAAATCTAATGACCCCACGGGTAGGTGAGATCCGTAAGAACACGTGGTCCCCAACAGAAAACTCTAGCGGCCTACGATGCTGGTCCGTCCAATGACGATGCCGATCCTGCGCAACTCAAAGTCGCTCTCTAATTCCCTTAATCACTTCAACGGTCTGGACAATCATTTCTGGGCCTAGCATCTTTCTTTCCCCGATATCATCCCATGCTAGTGACGACCTATACTTCTTACCATATAGTGCTTCAAATGGCGCCATCTGGATACTGGCTTGATAACTGTTATTGTATGAGAACTCGACTAAGTGTAGGTGGCTCTTCCAAGACCCTCCAAAATCCAGAGTGCAAGCTCGTAACATATCCTCTAAAGTCTGAATTGTTCTTTCTGATTGCCCGTCCGTCTGCGGATGGTAAGCCGTGCTAAATCTTAACTTGGTACCCAGACTATGATGTAAGCTCTTCCAGAAATATGATATAAAATGGGTATCTCTGTCTGACACAATACTGACAGGGACTCCATGTTGCCTGACTATCTGCTGCATATACAACTCTGCCAACTTTTCTGTAGATTGTCCTACTCTGAAAGGAAGAAAGTGTGCCACCTTTGTAAGCCGATCTACTATCACCCAAATAGCATCTTTACCACTTGGCGATCTCGGTAAACCAGTCACAAAGTCCATGGTAATGTGCTCCCATTTCCATTTCGAGATAGGAAGCGGTTGCAACAGTCCAGCTGGCCTCTGCTGTTCTGCCTTTACTTGCTGACATATCAAGCAACGGGAAACGAATCTAGCTATCTCCCTCTTCATTCCATTCCACCAGAATTGTTGCTTGATATCTTGGTACATCTTGGTCCCTCCAGGTTGTATAGAATACTGAGAACTGTGAGCTTATGTCATAATCTCCTGTCTAATATCTCCACTAGGCACACATAGACGTGATCCAAACCTAAGTATACCATCTTCATGAATTTTCATCTCTTTCCTGAGTCCTGATTCACATGCTGCCCTAAGCTTCTGAATCCTTGGGTCCTGTGCCTGAGCTGCCTTGATCCTGTCTACCAAGTCGGATTGAACTTGTAGACTTATCAGAATTCCTACATCACTAGGAAGTATAACCTCGATGTCCATCTCCTGAAGGTCTTCTAAGATATGCTTCTGGGTTGTCAACATAAATGTGCCGTCTCTCCTGCTAAGAGCGTCTGCTACCACATTAGCCTTGCCTGGATGATACTAAAGCTCCACGTCGTAATCCTTGTTCAACTCCAACCATCTTCTCTGTCTCATGTTCAGCTCTTTCTGAGTAAAGATGTACTTCAGACTTTTATGGTCTGTGTACATGTCCACTCGGTCACCATATAAGTAATGCCTCCATAGCTTCAAAGCAAATACTACTGCTGCCAACTCCAAGTTATGAGTTGGATAATTCTTCTCGTGGTCTCAAAGTTGCCTAGATGTGTATGCTATCACCTTCCCATGTTGTATTAGGACGCACCCAAGTCCTTTTTCTGACGCATCATAATATACTGTAAAACCTCCGGGTCCAACTGGCAATGTAAGAATAGGCGCTGATATCAACTTCTGCTTCAGATTCTCAAATGATGCCTGACATTCTGCCGACCAAACGAATGGCACATCCTTCTGTGTCAAGCGGGTCATGGGTGCTGAAAGCCTTGCAAAGTCTGACACGAACCTTCTGTAATACCCTGCCAATCCCAAGAAACTCCGCACATCAGCTACGGTCTTGGGTACTGGCCAACTCTCTACTGCTTCTACCTTCTTGGGATCCACTGCTACTCCAGCTCCTGATATGATGTGACCCAAAAATGAAATGTGATCCGACCAAAACTCACACTTGCTGAGCTTGGCATACAACTGGTTCTCTCTCAGAACCTGTAACACTTTCCTGAGGTGGTCTTCACGCTCCTCTTCATTGGCAGAATATACGAGAATGTTGTCAAGAAACACAACGACAAGCTGATCTAAGTACGGCATAAAGATGCGGTTCATCAAATCCATAAATATTGCTGGAGAATTGGTCAAACCAAACGGCATTACTAAGAATTCATAATGCCCATACTTCGACCTGAATGTTGTCTTGGGGACATCCTCCTTCCGAACCCTCACTTGATGATACCCTGAACGAAGATCTATCTTGGAGAAAACTCTAGCTCTGCTCAACTGATCAAACAAGTCGTCGATTCTGGGTAGTGGGTACTTGTTCTTTACTGTCGTCGCGTTAAGCTTCCTGTAATCAATATACAATCTGGATGACCCATTCTTCATCCCTACAAGTACCACTGGTGCTGTAATGCCCCGCTCCGCTCGGTGCATTACGATGAGTCGTTGACTCGAAGAGTTGCGTTGACCCGATGAAGTATCGATGCAAATCGATGCAGGAATTACGTTGGCCAAAGGTAAGCCTTGAGTCGATTGGAAACTATGAATCGAATCGATGCAAAAGATGAGTCCCGTTGAGCAAGTGCTGATTTAGTTGATCTGGTGTGCAGGCTATGCTTTTATGCTGGACGATAAGAGGTCGGCATTTTGCCTTATGCAATGAAGTGTCCGCGAAACCAAATCGTAGCCTTGCAACGGATTGTGGCATGGACGCGATAGGCCAAATCAACCGAGTAGTTCAAAGGAATGGCTAAGTCCGAGAGTTAGCTATGCGACCAAGTTATGGAAGCGTGACACTTCAATCGGCGAGACGACAAGGCATATCGGCTTAAGGTGGGCGGGTTCTTGACTCTCTCTCCCTATTCCTTTACGTCTAATAAAATATGTCATTGTATGCGTAAAGTTGCTATTGAGTTAGCGAGCGTGGCTCGACGATTAAGTGTCTTAATATGCGTTGAACACTAAGGTAGAACATTAAACATTGAACAATCGAAGCGACGTGCATCAAGTGTACTGGTCGCGGTAGGGAAATGATGGTAGAACATTGAAAGACGATATTGAGATGTGCATCATGTGCATGGCTCTGAGAACATTGAACACTAGGCGTAGAATATTGATTACGGTGCTGAGCGTGCCCTCAGGCACTTATGCTACGAAAAGACTGAGTAACTACGGAATTAGGCTATGAGAATAACTTACGAATGGTACGCTCTGAATATGAGTATGAGACGACTAAGCCGTTGGGCATCGTGCATCAATATGGATGTGTTGGGGCATAACGTCGACGGAGCTCCCCATATGGATGGTGGATTATGTTATGAGATGCGAATATGTTTATGACACGGGAAACCGTTTATGGAATGAGACTATGTTTATGCAACAGAAAATTTGGTTGGAATATTATGTATGTTTGCTATGGCGCGTATTGCATGGTCAATGGACTCGGATGGCCCGTGCACGGGTGCGGCTTCCCTCGGACGGTTACGCCGGGGCACCGGGACCGTTCGGCCTAGGAGGGAATTATGTGTGGTATTTATGGTGCACAACATTCGAACGGATTGCGACCGTCCAGTGCTGTGATAAGCTATGATATCCATAATTTTGGGATCCTTCGGATATTGGGCTAGCAACCCGTATCGAAGTGATTGTAGGCTTACACATAAGAGATGTCAAGTCTATTACGGTGCGAAATACCGTGACCTTCATATAGATAGGGCCGGTGGACTAAGATGAGAGTTGGGTGCAGGCGCAGGGCCTGCGACCCTTATGTATTGTCTAAGTTTATGATTGGAATATTGCGTGAATTATATGGTTTCCTACGTAAGTTCTAACCAGTACAGGCTAAGAAAAATGGGACGGAGATGTGCACGAACACTATGTTTACGTTCATATTATGAATAATTGTATCTGCTGCAGGAACACGGTAGTGGACACGTTATGATAAAGTTGCTATGCGTAAACATTGCCATGAAACTGATCCTATGGCTAAATAGAAAGATCATAAATTAAGATGCA
This sequence comes from Iris pallida, assembly GCA_029216955.1. NCBI lineage: Eukaryota > Viridiplantae > Streptophyta > Magnoliopsida > Asparagales > Iridaceae > Iris > Iris pallida. The sequence goes on along the minus strand of JANAVB010038617.1, from coordinate 2,168,605 downwards.
TGTTCACTAAATATATTTAGTGTTTGGTTTAGGTGCGAGCGGGTCTTGATCAGTGCGAAGTGAGGACGAAAGCACTAATCTCCCACTAGTTTATGTGCAGGCTCAGGTTATGATCGGCTCGGGGCGGAGCTTGGCTTGGACGTGCCGAGGCATGGAGTCCTTGGCGTTCAAGAGGAGCTTCCGCATAGGCGTTCGGACTTGCGACATGGAGATGTTCGGCCGAAGATTACTTGGTGGCTATATAGAGGCATAATGTATAGAACAATGTAATCCTTTGTGAGCTAGAGAGATCATGAGCGTTGTAGCCAATTGGCATAATATGTTGGGCTATTCAGAGCCTTTGTAACCTTCAGTTCATTATGAATAAAAGAGATTCTTGTGTTATTCTTTCTTTCCTTTCGCTGCTTATGTTACGAATTTGAGATAATCACTATGTGAACCGTTATCTTGCCTTGTACGAGCGCAACTCCAGGCTCGTGCGGCATCACGCCCCAGCGAGGACGATGATTCTGGTAAAATCTAGCGAGGACGAGCGATTTCTCGGATCGGGGCATGACAGGTGCTGTCCATGGTGATATGCTAGCTTGGATAAACTTCTTCTCCTTCAGTTCCTCTATGTGCTGATATACCTTGGACTGCTCTGAATCCGCCATTCTGTAAACTCGATCTGATATCGGTTTAGTTCCAGGTGCCAATTCTATGCTGAACTCAATATCTCTAGCTGGTGGCAGACCTGAAAGTTCTTCAGGAAATACATCAAAAAACTCTTCAACTACCTTCGGAACTTGAACCCCTTCCATTGCCGTTACTACTCCCTGCTCTTGTTGAGTTGCCACTGATCTGACTAAGGTGAACCGTTTCATGCCTGGAATATCAAAAGATACACTCCCTCTGTAATGCCCCGCTCCGCATCGGTGCATTACGATGAGTCATTGACTCAAAGAGTTACGTTGACCCCGATGAGATATCGATGCAAATCGATGCAAGAGTTACGTTGGCCAAAGGTAACCTTTGAGTCGGTTGGAATCTATGAATCGAATCGATCCAAAGGATAAGTCCCGTTGAGCAAGTGCTGATTTTAGTTGATCTGGCGTGCAGGCTATGCTTTTACGCTGGACGATAAGAGGTCGGTATTTTACCTTATGCAATGAAGTATCCGCGAAACGAAATCGTGGCCTTGCAACGGATTGTGGCATGGGCGCGATAGGCCAAATCAACCGAGTAGTTTAAAGGAATGGCTAAGTCCGGGAGTTAGCTATGCGACTGAGTTATGGAAGCGAGACGCTTCAACTCAGCGAAATGACAAGGCGTATCGGCTTAAGGTGGGCGGGTTCTTGACTCTCTCTCCCTATTCCTTCACGTCTAATAAAAGATGTCATTGTATACGTAAGATTTTATCGAGTTAGCGAGCGTGGCTCGGCGAATAAGAGTCTAAATATGTGTTGAACACTAAGATAGAACATTGAACAATCGAACAATTGAAGCGACGTGCATCAAGTGTACGAGTCGCGGTAGGGCAATGATGGTAGAACATTGAATGACGATATTGAGATGTGCATCATGTGTACGGCTCTGAGAACATTGAACACTAGGCGTAGAACATTGATTACGGCACTGAGCGTGCCCTCGGGCACTTATGTTACGAAAAGACTAAGTAATACGGAATTAAGCTATAAGAATAACTTACGAATGGTACGCGTTGAATATGTGTATGAGATGACTAAGCTGTTGGGCGTCGTGCATCAATATGGATGTGTTGGAGCATAACGCCGACGGAGCTCCCCATATGGATGGTAGATTATGTTTATGGCACGGGAAACTGTTTATGGAACGAGACTATGTTTATGCAACGAAGGATTTGGTTGGAATGTTATGTGTGTTTGCTATGGCGCATATTGCATGGTCAATGGACTCGGATGGCCCGTGCACGGGTGCGGCTTTCCTCGGACGGTTACGACCGGGGCACCGGGACCGTTCGGCCTAGGAGAAAATTATGTGTGGTATTTATGGTGTACAACATTCGGACGGATTGCGACCGTCCAGTGCTGTGATAAGCTATGATATCCGTAAGTTTGGGATCCTTCGGATACTGGGCTAGCAACCCGTATCGAAGTGATTGTAGGCTTACACATAAGAGACGCCAAGTCCATTACGGTGCAAAACACCGTGACCTTCATATAGATAGGGCTGGTGGGCTGAGATGAGAGTTGGGTGCAGGCACAGGGCCTGCGACCCTTATGCATTGTCTAAGTTTATGATCGGTTGGTTGCGTGAGTTTTATGAATTCTTATGCTAAGTGCTAACCATTGCAGGCTAGGGAATATGGGACGGAGATGAGCATGAACACTATGTTTACGTTCATATTATGGCTAACTGTATCTGCTGCAGAAACACGACATGGGACACATTTATGATGATGTGCTATGTTTAAGTATTGCTATTAAACTGATCCTAAGGCTAAGTAGAAAGATCACCAATAATGATGTATGTTCCACTAAATGATTAAGTGTTTGGTTTGGGTGCGAGCGGGTCTTGATCAGGGCGAAGCGAGGACGAAAGCACTAATCCCCCACTAGTTTATGTGCAGGCTCAGGTTATGATCGGCGCGGGGCGGAGCTTGGCTTGGACGTGCCTAGGCATGGAGTCCTTGGCGTTCAAGAGGAGCTACCGCATAGGCGTTCGGACTTGCGACATGGAGATGTTCGGCCGAAGACTACTGGGTGGCTATAAAGAGGCATGATGTATAGAACAATGTAATCCTTTGTGAGCTAGAGAGATCATGAGCGTTTTAGCCAATTGGCATAATATGTTGGGCTATTCAGAGCCTTTGTAACCTTCAGTTCATTATGAATAAAAAAGATTCTTATTGTATTCTTTGTTTTCTTCCGCTGCTTATGTTACGACTTTGAGATAATTACTATGTGAACCGTTATCTTGTCTTGCACGAGCGCAACTCCTGGCTCGTGCGGTATCACGCCCCAGCGAGGACGATGATTCGGGTAAAATCTAGCGAGGACGAGCGATTTCCCGGATCGGGACGTGACACCCTCTACGACAATCTATTGTCGTATGACTGTCTTTCAGCCAGTCCATGCCTAAGATAACGTCAAAATTTCTAACAGAAAATTCTATCAACCGGACGGGTAAAGAATGTCCGCAAACTACAACGCTACATGCTAGAATTATCCTACTAACTCCTACGAGCCCAATACCAGTGAGTATATTCAACCTCCCTGGCAATGCCTCGAACTCCATTCCTAGCCGTGTCACAAATTGTGCAGATATAAATGAGTGTGATGCTCCCGAATCAAACAATGCTACTGCGGGATATGAGGCGACGAGAATGTTACCTGCCACAACATCTCCCGATGCTAATGCCTCTTCCAAGGACAGAGTGAATGCCTGCCCTCGACCTCCTTGTTGGTTCCCATGTTGCGGCCTAGGCTGGTGTTGCTGCTGGCCCCTTCTTTGATGATGTTGGGGTGGTCTATGCTGGTGTTGCTGCATCGGCGGTCCCTGCTGTCGAAATATCTGAGCTTGTGTCATGAATGGGCGCTGTGCCAACGGTCTTACTGCTACCGCTGGTCCTCGATACTATCCTGCCCCTGGTGCTGGCAGAGCAGGAAATTCTTGTACTGGTCCTCCTGATCTCGAATTCATGGGACAGGTGGTAACCCGATGATCTAAATTTCCACATATCAAACACTGCCCGTTCAATGTCCGACACATATCTCTAGTGTGCCATACCTTCCTACAATAAGTGCAGCCCGCCGGGGGTTGCTTGTTCTTCCTCTGATGCTGTTGTTGCTGCTGTCTTGGTGGTGGTGCTGGCCCTCGTATTGCCACATCGTGAATGCGAATGCCAAGGGACTGTACTGTTGTTCGGGGCGCTACTCCCCCTCCTCCTTCAATCTGAATGTGGGATCTCTTCTGACCCCCAGTCCTTGCTGCAATCCTCTGAATGGTGATCTCATGCCTCCGGGTCGCCGTTAACACTTCATCGAAAGTCTGATAATTGTGCCCCTCTATCAATTGCAAGAGCTCAAGGTGAAGCCCTTGCTGGAATCTTATAGTCCTCTGACTCTCTGTTGCTACCATCTCGGGGGTAAACCTGCTCAATCTGCAGAACTCCGCTGCATAGGCATCTACCGTCTTGCCGGCCTGCTTGAGGTTGATAAACTTTTGTTGTAGCTCGAACTGCGCCACAACTCTATAGTACTTTGTCTTGAACCTTACAGTAAAATTGTCCCAAGCAACAGGACGTCTGATGCCTACCTCCTCTGATTCCCACCAATCACGTGCGAGATCCTGAAGTAACAACTTCACTTGATCCATACGTTCTTCCGCTGGCACCTTAGCTGCTGTCAAAATAGCCTCAATATCCTTAAACCATGCATCTGCTGAGATGGCATCTTCCGTGCCCTCGAAACGGCGGGGGTTGTACTTGTAAAACCTGGTGGATGCTCCTGAATCTGTCCTTGCCCGTCTTTCCAAAGCCGTCTGTAACCCTTGGTTGAGTAATACATTCTGCTCTTGTAACTGAGCGTGGATGCGCTGCTGGGCTAACATCTGGTGTTGCTGAGTAGCCATCATCCCTCTCATGATCTCCAGAAGGGCCGGTGTGTCCACTTCCACTAGGGTAGGTGGAACTATGGGCGGTGTAGGAACCTCCGGATACTGCGGTCCGGCTGCTGGTTCCACTATTACTTCTTCTTGGATAGTCTCTTGGGGTAGTACTGGCCCTTGTTGCTGATCAACATGGTCAGGTTGTCCATGTTGTCCTTGTTGCTGCCCAATTCTGACAAATGTAGACGAGGTGCCCCTAAGAAAGGGGAGAAGCAAATAATCAAACGACCAGACATGAAGGATCAATGAAGTCAAAGGATACCGGAATGTTAAGCTAGAGTCGAGAACAACGAATCATGAGATCAAGGGGGAACATGTGTGATTGAGACATCTTATAAATCAAAACACCCCACAAGTCTGAAATCAGACCTGCATGGGCCACCACTAAAACCTTGTCACGCCCCAGAACCAGAATACTGGAGAGCGGGGGAATGACTCGGCCAGCTACGTATTACGGGTAGATGAATACCGTATAATACGATCAATGCTGTCTAAAAGACGAGGGGGTGCATACTACATGAAAGTCTTACTATGGTCACTTCACATCTATTGTCTCAATCATTCAAACAAGAAACAGAAATAGAGAACATGTAAGATAAAGCAGTGAGACGTCCCCAACGCTCAATCAAAATGTTCTTGATATCTGGCTTTACAAAACATAGCCCGATGATGTAGCAAAGTATACACAATTGTTATCAGCTGCAGTCTGACTTAATTATAATTATGTAAAAGTAAGTACAAGACAATCCGACTAACATGTCGGTGCCAAACAGCAAGGTATTAAGTAAATAACAAAACGAGTGGGGAAGTAAGGAACCCACTCGAGTCCTCCTGCGATCATCCCTCTAGTATTGACCATCTTGAAGGTGGAAGTAAGTTGAGTCCTCGGGAACCGACTCTAGATCTGGCCATGCAAAACCAGAGAGGTTAGACCTCTAATAGCAAGTACCGCAAGGAAGCACGATATGAGAAATTAAAACCAGTAATAAGAGAATATGATATATAGACCTCTGCTTGCTACTAGGATTCACATAACATCACGACACTTCGAACCAACCTCCCAACCAAACAAGAACAAAAATTGGCCCGTCATGTCCTGACATTCTGGTCATCCCAGTTAAGTAACAGAGTAGGTACAGTACACAAACAAATCAATTTAAACGACCATTCAACTTCTACGGCTTGCTATTGCGAGTTCCAAGTTACCCTGAAAATATGCAATAAGGATTCCTCAGTTCTTACTATGTGCAAACAAGGCTAGTCTATCTAATCAATCAATTACGCCAATCATCAGTTAGATGAGTCCCAGCGGGACGCCTGTCATAAATATACAATATACAATAAGTAATATAAGCAGATACCGCTCCCTGTCCGTGTGGCAGATTTGCAGTATCTGTGGGAACCAGCCGGCCTGTCGGACACTTAATAGTCCCAAAGAGGGCTGCCATGTAAGAACTCGGGAATCCATTCTCTCCATGCAATCATTATTTTATTTAATTTAGTAGTCTCTACGTTGAGTGAAATCCCATACCGTGGATCATGGTCATTCAGAATGAGTACTTCCGTACAAGTACGATATGCCCAAATCAACAACGATACCCGTGCGGTTATGTTGTAGGTCTTACATAGTGTAATGCAACATTCAAAACTAATCACGTAATAATCATTCCTTGACCATCAAGTACACATGCTGCTTTTGTAGAAAATAAATAAATAAATTGAAGCCTGCATGTGTGTCCGTATGTCAATATTCGGGATCGGCCAATCGATTATAATAGTTTATAGTTAATATGAACGTGTCTCATTCATTCAATTCAATAAGACGACTAGCCAGTCTCTTAGTTCCAACTAGGAACGCATGATCAATTATTAGTCAAGGTCACAATCAATGTTAATTAATGCCAAGATAACAATCAATGTTAATTAATGTCAACTCGGGACAGAATCAGCCAAAAGACATTATGGGCTAGATTGCTCATGCGGCCAGAAATTGCTCATGCGGCCAGAATTTGCTCATGCGGCCAGAATTTGCTCATGCGGTCAGAAATTGCTCATGCGGCCAGAAATTGCTAATGCGGCCAGAATCTGCTCATGCGGCCAGAATTTGCTCATGCGGTCAGAAATTGCTCATGTGGCCAGAAATTACTTATGCGGCCAGAAATTGCTCATGCGGCCAGAATTTGCTCATGCGGCCAGAATCTGCTTATGCGGCCAGAATCTGCTCATGCGGCCAGAAATTGCTCATGCGGCCAGAAATTGCCTGACAGATGAACATAAAAATGACCAAAAATGCTTTTGGCCATAACTTCCTCAAATTAAGTCGAAATCTAACTTTTCAAAAGCCAAACTTTGGTAGAATTGAATTCTCTACAACATGGAACCACTTATTTTTGAAAACAACAAAGTTTGATAGATCAAAACCACAAAATCCATATGAAAAACCAAAACTTAAAACTTAGATCTACACCCAACCATCCATGGAAATCAAGAACTTCAAGACCTAAACTTGTAGAGAAAGAGAAGATAAACAACATAGACTAAAAATAAATGGGGATGCATGAAATCCCTTATGGTGTGCAAGATGTACTTGCCTCTCCAAATGGGTGGATGGAAAAGTAATAGAGGATGAAGAAGGTGAAGTAAATGTGAGTAATGAAGAGAGAGAAAGGGTTTTGGGGATTTAAATGAAGGAATGGTGGTAGGTGGGGAGTTGGGTTCATGTTGAACCATCAAGGCCGAAAAATAAACCAACTCGGACCGAACCCAAAAGCAAAGCAGAAAGTAAAATGCAGAAAGTAAAATGCAAAAAAATAATTAACGTAAAATTAAAGGAATTAAAATACAGAACAATACATGATAAATATTAAATAAATACATTTAAGCAGTACATGCATTTAAAATACGTATTCTGGGAACGGGAAGTGACAGACTATCAGACCACTGGTAGTCCTCATTCACACTAGGACTGCCAGTGGTCTGGCAATCCTGATTCATACTAGCACTCCTAAAAATTACACGGAGAATGACCATTCTCCGTACTAAATTACACGGAGAATGGCCATTTTTCGTGTAAATTAAGACAGAAAATGGTCATTCTCCTGCGTTTTAACACTGGAATGACCATTCTTCATGTAAATTAAGACGGGGAATGTCCATTCTCCGTGTTAGAAACACGAAGAATGCCATTTCAGTGTTAAAACGTATGAGAATGACCATTCTCCGTCTTAATTTACTCGGAGAATGGCCATTCTTCGTGTAATTTAGCACGGAGAATGGTCATTCACACTAGGACTGCCAGTGGTCTGGCAGTCCTGATCAAAACTCACTGTGTGTGAGTTTGATCAGGACTGCCAGACCACTGGCAGTCCTTATTCACTTTAGGACTACCAGTTGTCTGGCAGTCCTAATCAAAACTCACTGTGTGAGAGTTTTGAACTCACACACAGTGAGTTTTCATCAGGACTGCCAGACCACTGGCAGTCCTCCTTCACACTAGGACTGCCAGTGGTCTGGCAGTCCTAATCAAAACTCACTGTGTGAGAGTTTTGAACTCACACACAGTGAGTTTTCATCAGGACTGTTAGACCAATGGCAATCCTCATTCACACTAGAAATAAATGTGTGGTTTAGATTGTTTGGTACAATAATTGATGCAATAAGTTTGGTGCAATATCCCTTCATATATATATATATATATATATATATATATGCTTTTTAAGAGGTTCGTTGTTGGGTTGGATGTTGTATAAAATACCTCGAGGCTTAGTATCTTTTGGTATTATGTGTGTGCTTTCTTTTTACAATACCAAAAAATTCGAATTACGAATTTTGTTCTTTTTTTTAAATTTTCTATTGGGAATAATGTGAGAATCGTCTCACAGTATCAGTATTTGTATACGGATACGTATTTTGTAGTGTATTTCGTATTTTCTTGGTTTTCGTAATGCTTTAAAAAAATTTAACTTATAGATTTTCTCCATGGCCGGTATACCGCCAGTATACCGGTGTATACCGACGGTATACCGTCCAGACAGATTTTTCACATTTTAGATATTTTCGATTTCAAATATTTTTATGAATAATGTTTTTGATATTTTTGTGAATAGTATTTTGGATATTTTGATGAATAGTGTTTAGATATTTTCGTGAATAGTATAGATGCACCCTATTACCCATTGGATATTTGGTTTTGTTTGGATGACCACGATTGACTTAGATTTTGACGTGGATCACGATCCAACGGCTAAGATTAATTTCCCCTTCTATATATACCATTTCACTTTCTCTCTCCTTTCTTTTCATTCTCCTCACTCCCTTTTCATTTCTTCTTCCCTTCTCTCCCCCTTGGAGCTTGCCAAGAGCTTGGCCTTGAGGCCTTGGGTGTGGTGCTAACCCCCCTAGGAGGAGGAGTAGAAGATTAGGCTTGGAGCTTAACCTAGGCAAGTACATCTTGCCAAATCCATGAACCATATTATTTTGTTGTCATTTGTTTTCCTGGTTGTTAAATGCTTAGAATTTTTCCAAACTCATTTTGTTAAATATGTTTTCCTTATGATTCTCGTATATATGCATGTTTCTAAAATTTGTTTAAGCGAGGTTTTGATTTTCTGTTAAAATCCAATATTGACTTACTAGAAAACTTGGTATCAAGAGTGATACTAGTGTTACCATCATGGATCTTGGTCACATATACATATATGAGGTCCTTACGTAGCTAGTATACATGAATTTTGGGTTTGGTGGCAATCGAAATCCATTTCGGTGTCTCGAAAACCTCTGTTTGGAGTATTTTGAGGTATTAATCTATCAAATATTGGAATTTATGAAATCTAATAGTTCCATGTTATAGGGAATTCAATTCTATACAATTTTGACTTTTAAAAATCCGAATTTTGATTTAAAATAAAGTTTTTATGGCCGAAACAAGTTTTGGCAAAAATTTAAATTTTGTTGCTGTTTGGAACATCGGAATTCCGACGGTATACCGTAGTATACCGACGGTATGCCGATTTTTGCACCAGAAACTTTCTGTCTTTAGGCCGGAATACCGTCGGTATGTCGATTTTTGCACCAGAAATTTTCTGTTTTTAGGCCGGAATACCACCGGTATGTCGTTTTAGGCTGTTTTTGTCCGTTTCTGTCCGTTTTTGTCCGTTTTTGATATTTTTTCGACTATAATGATTTCTTAACATGATAAGATGATCTTGCATAGTTAGGGAATGATTGTACCCCCTATATACACTTGACACTAGCACATGTTCAATCATTTTTCTATAAAATATACTTAGCTTTAATTATTCTTTCCCATATGCCATGATATGTCTTTTGATACATTCTTTCTTACAAGATATGATAATTGTTGTCATGCCTTCTTTGCTTACTAGATAGTGGTCCGTCGTGGCGCACTCATGATACATGTCCTTCTTTGCTTACATGATAGTGGCCTGTCATGGCGCACTCTTAATTCTAGTACATGTCTAGCTCCTTGATAGTGGCTCGTCGTAGCGCACTCTTGTCTTGATATTGTCATATCTTGTTGTGGCTTATTGTAGTACACAATCTTGCTTGTCTTGTCCAGTCTTGCATGTCTCATGTCTATGATGGATTCTGCGGAATGCCATACCAGAATCCAACAAGAAAATATTAAGGACTAAATAACTAGCTTGATTACTTAGATCATTGAGGATTTCCCAGTTATCTGTTGTCCCTTTGGTCTTGGTCTTATATATATATTCATGGGATTTGGAGCTATCTGTTATGATGAGCACACTTCCAGCGTACCGTCGAGTGTTGTACCGGGTACATTTGACTCCTGGACGATGTACCCATTATTATGTCTTAGGGTACATTTGTCTCATGTGCGATATACCCACTATTATATGATACATTTGTCTCCCGGGCGATGTATCCACTATATACCATTGTATCCTTGGCTTGGATCATTCAGGTAGCTGCAGGAGGGTAACTGGACTTGGTTTTCTCAAAAGTACATATGTTAGTAATTATGATTGTGATAACCCTAGTTAGCTAATGTATAAAGTCGTACTCATTGCTTGGCCGTGATTGTTGTATGGAGTCTAGTCTAGTCTAGTTTTGTCTAGGCAGTGTCCGAATTTGTTTATTTCAGTACATCTTTGTTTATGCTTTACTTTTGCCGATAAATGATTATATACTAAAGTTCTGTTCGGGAGAAGGGTTACAACCCCGGTCCTTGTTTGATTTACGGGTTGTAACTTGGGTTCCTGATTAGTTCCTAAGTCATCTTATCATTTGTCGTTCTCACTACAAAAAAAGTGTCTTTCTGGGACCCAAAAAAAAGTCTTAAAAAGACCCAAATCTGTCCTAAATTGTGATTTGGGACGAATTTTAGGACGGTAAGTGATAGTGCTATTAGGGTGGCGTGGCAAAAAGTTTTAGGACCAAAAATGTCGTCCTAATTTGGTTTTAGGGTCGAAAAATGTAACCGTACCAAAAGAGTTTGAATTATTACATGTTTACGACGGTTTACAAAACCGTCCCAAAATAAAAGAGTTTGTGACGAGTAACATCCGTCCTAAACAAATTTGCCAGCGTTACAAAAGAATGTCGTTTATATCTAGGACAATTACATAACTGTCCCAAAAGTAACACTTAAGAAATTATTGTCTGCATTTTTCAGCTATAAAACATACAATTTAAATACACATAATTCATATAATCATGGACGTTGTCCTCAGATGTATCTCCAGATGTATCTCCAGGCATCAGAGCTCCAATACACAAAAAGCTTAAAAGCTTAACAACATCAAGCATTCTTTACCATTAAGTAGAAGACAACAAAATTCATATATAACTATATATGTTCAATTGATAAACAACAAAAAGCTTAACATTAAGCATCCTTAACCACCATTTCCAAAATAAATCCAAAACACTACATCACCCACAGCAGCAGTTACAAAATGAACCCATTGTCTCCACCATTACATACAAAATGCTGAACCCATTAAGCATCCTTAACCACCTTTTCCAAAATAAATCCAAAACACTATACATCACCCACAACATCAGTTACAAAATGAACCCATTGTCTCCCCCATTACACCATGTTTTTAGTATATCCAACATGAACCAAAAAATTAACCCAAACTTTTTATCATCACAAGATCGTCGCCCATCATTTTAGCACATCCAGAATGCTTTTGAAGGACCTGCAAATAAAGATATGCCAATATATTAGCAACCTGCAGGTAACTATACACGAACAACCAGAAAAGAAAGACAAGTTCTTCCAAATTGTACAGACTAGACCACATTAGTTTGTGAAGGTTTAAACAAATTGTACAAACCTACTAACAGTTCTTCCAAACTGTTCAGACCTGCGTACAAAAAAGTTGGAAAAAAAACAATGTACAGAAAATGTGATTGAACCCAGGAAATACAAAAGTATAGGCTGACTGGACATACAAAGTGCAAACAATTGCAACTGCAACTGGTACCCCTTAAATAAAGTTACAGCAGCACCTAAATTACTGTATCATAGTGTGATTGAACCCAGGAAATGCAGTGAACCTACATGAATTTGCAGTGGACGGGATCAAGGTGGACAGATGCAAGCTAACCTGGGGTTAGGATACCAAGACATCCCACACACAGGTTCAATGTTCTGAACTTGAAGTTCATTCTCCAAAATAAAGTTCAATGACTGAACTTGAAGTTTCAATTGTCTGAAATGAAGGTACAGATCGGAATATCAAAACAGGGAACTGAATCCTTAGTTCAGAAGGACTGTTTATAATGAGATAATGACCTGAACAAAATAATGGACTGATATATGTAGGTGATATGGACATTTAGAGACTGAATATAACTGTATAGTGTAAATCTGAGACTGAACATTTAGTCCAATAATTTGAACTTAAAACAAAACAATGGATACCCATCTAACATACTCTAAAATTCAGTATAAAAAATAACTTGGCAATATGTAAAAAATATCACTGGTTTCGGAGTTTCCAGGGAAAAGGGCACAGTGAAAACATAAGCTAAAATTCAGTTCCGATACTGATACCGAGATTATGCAAAATTCAGACTATGCAAAATTCAGTCCAGAAAAGAAACCAATGTAATAAATACAAATTTTAACTTGAAAGAAAGGAAATGGAGAACCAAACATAAATTGCAGCCACGAAAGAAAACTAAACATAAGAATCACAGAGAAAAACCAATGTAATAAGTTGATAGTTGGCAAATTACCTGGACGATGTACTGGATTGTTGAGAAAGTAGTTGAGCATTCAGGAACATGGCCACAACTTCATCTTTGAGCTCAGTCCTAAGCTCACACTTGACCGCCTCAAGCTCTTTCTTGTGCCGGGCCTCTTGCTCCTCACGCTCTTTCCTTAAAGCGTCATTCTCTTCTCTCAACTTCTCCGCATATTCTCGTAACTTTTTACCATCTTCTCGTAGTTGTACAATCTCAGCATTTGTTGCTTGTTGAATCTCAGCCTGATGAGCTGCTAAGGATGTTGATCCTTTACCGCTTACACCTACTCCTCGGCCTAAAACTCGGCCATGCCCATCTTGTCCGATCACTTCCCTGTAAACATTATTCAATTGCTCCTCGTTATCTCGTTCTTCAGCTGGTAGCTCTTTAATTCTCCTTTCTAACATTTTCTATAGCATGCAAGGAGGTTTGTGTTAAATTTCTCTAATTTGCAATTGACATTTTGTTAAAAAAAAACTCATTACAAATATGAATTTTATATACCTCTGTTCCAGCAGCCCCGTCTTCTTCATTATAACTGCCATCTTTTCCTCTAGTGGCTCTCTACATGTTGACAAGGTCAACAGGCTTGTTTTCTAGCCTCCTCTGATGTGTATGCATGTTCCAAAGTAAAAAAAAATTTATACATTATCAACTGAAAATATATGACAATTATCTTACCAAAAAACACAATACTAACCTTTCTCTTTATTTCTGGAAAGGATCTTCTACCAGTTCTAGGGAGAGCACAAAGTTTTTCGCGATTAACTTGGTTCTTCTCCGAAACTATCTAAAAAATATTTGGACATTATTTAGTAAATTGAAATAAAGGGTTTGCCACTAGCATGAATATGGATGTAAGTTATTTGTCAGTCGATTTATACCTGTGTGTTACCCAAGCCCCAATATGCCACTAGAGTTGGCCATTGACTGGGCTCCACCCGGGGCGGCACATTTGCTAGGCGCTCTTCATCGGTCTCAAACTTTGTATAGAAGTCTTTTTTCACTCGATGCTTGAAGGCCTTCCAGGAAATTCCCATTTTCTTAAAGCAAATAGCTTTAAAAGCATCGGGTGCATTTGTGTTTTCCTTAAAAAAAACATGATATCTAAGTTATCAATATAAGTAGCCATTATCAATAGCAAAAATATGTGAACAACAGGTGATGGTAAAGCATTCAAACATGATATCCGAGGTTATACTTCCAAAAAACCACAAGAACAGCAAGATATAAATTAGTTGAATCATCCCAAACCAAAAACAAGTAACCACTTCAACATCTTCATTCCAACATTAAAAGAATATAAACAAAATATTGCACTTGAAATGACAGTTTCAATCAACACTTCTAGGCCACAGCTGCTTCAATCGATTTGTTTTTACTCTTGATGGTGAATTATAGTGCTATGATCTATAGCTTACAATACAAACCTTGAGTGTTACTGACTACAAAGTCAATGCCAATGTGTCTATAGGTTTAGCAAGACAGACAATAGGGGGTTCACTATCAAGTAGGATAATAGTAAAAGTAAAGATAGTAATCCATAAAAATACAGATAAAGAGACGGGGAAAGTTACCTTAACCGACGCCCAGACCATTTCTAGTTTATCCTTATCAGCCTTACGCCAAGATAACATTGTTAACGGAAACAATTCGCCATTTCAGGAAAGGTTACCAAGATGAGACATCAAATGGTGCCCATGTTCTCCAACTGGTTGGCAATCTTCATCCCACTCTATGATTTTTTTTACTCCATTATCCCATTTTTTCCATGGCTTAGCAGCTCCTCTATGTTGCCTAGTGGAAGGTCCACTCTCTATCGTACCTTATCAGAAACAAAAGGGAAAGACTCATAAATATACTACTTAAAAACCAGAACCATTAATAGCTCACAATTTACATTATAAATTTTAATACAAAACTTACCCTTCGGTATTTTCTCAGAATTCTCTACTGGCTCATTATCTAAAGGCTCATCATCGCTCTCCTGAAAAATTTGATGTCTTGATATAGGAATACGCAAGACATCCTCCATAAAAGAGGGTTCTAATCGTGGATCTAATGTCCTCTCACCCATTGCTATGACATGTTCCATATTCTTTGCAATACGCGATGACCTACGCGTAGGACTGTTGTATGCAGCCTGAAAATACATAATCAATGTAGCAGTATATAGGTAGGTGCTGTCAAGATAGTCCAACACAGTGCCATAGGGAAGTTCAAACCATAGTACGTAGTAAGCTATGCAAAAAAACACACTAATAAGACATAGAAGTTAGTTCAAACCATAGTAAAATACTCTTCCTCTACAATTTGATCCCAGTTGAAGCTAGGCATCAGATCGAAGCTCACCGTGGGTCTGCAAGAGCTCAATAACATCCACGATGCGGCTCAACCAGCTCTACCAATGAAGAACCAAACCACCATAGCAGGATACCCGAGTATCAGAAGAAGTATCAATTGCACAGTGGCGTATCAGAAGAAATTTAAGTGCACACTGGTGTATTAGAGCGTATCACAGCTCACTAGACATTGGCAGTGCAAGCATTGGCAGAGGGTCAAGACCAGCATCAATGGAGGATCAAGACTCGAGGACCCCGGATGTTGCTTTTCTCATCATTTGATACATGTGTTGTATTAGATGTAAGAAAATTAGATTCAATATGTATATAAAGAAAAGGAAAAATGCTCATCCTCGACAAAATTTGAGGATCAAATATCCAGAATTGTCAAGATAGTCCAACACACTAAAAAGACATAGAAGGAAGTTCAAATAAGAATAAAAATCTATGCAAGAAAAAGCTCAAACCATAGTAAAATACTCTTCCTCTACAATTTGATCCCAGTTGAAGCTAGGCATCAGATCGAAGCTGACCGTGGGTCTGCAAGAGCTCAATAACATCCATGATGCGGCTCAACCAGCTCTACCAATGAAGAACCAAACCACCATAGCAGGATACCCGAGTATCAGAAGAAGTATCATCTACTACATGTGTTGTATTAGATATAAGAAAATTAGATTCAATATGTATATAAAGAAAAGGAAAAATGCTCATCCTCGACAAAATTTGAGGATCAAATATCCAGAATTGTCAAGATAGTCCAACACACTAAAAAGACATAGAAGGAAGTTCAAATAAGAATAAAAATCTATGCAAGGAAAAGCTCAAACCATAGTAAAATACTCTTCCTCTACAATTTGATCCCAGTTGAAGCTAGGCATCAGATCGAAGCTGACCGTGGGTCTGCATGAGCTCAATAACATCCATGATGAGGCTCAACCAGCTCTACCAATGAAGAACCAAACCACCATAGCAGGATACCCGAGTATCAGAAGAAGTATCATTTGCTACATGTGTTGTATTAGATATAAGAAAATTAGATTCAATATGTATATAAAGAAAAGGAAAAATGCTCATCCTCGACAAAATTTGAGGATCAAATATCCAGAATTGTCAAGATAGTCCAACACACTAAAAAGACATAGAAGGAAGTTCAAATAAGAATAAAAATCTATGCAAGAAAAAGCTCAAACCACCCAATAACTCCCCATGATATATCCAATCCATATAACTCCTTTCAAATCCATACATCTCTATATGAACCTCCACAGTCTGTCGATTGTGATAAACACGATTTACACATCTACTACATGGGCAATAAATATGGACCGTATCAGCATTCTTAGTTCTTGTCACCCTCATTTCCCGTATTTCCCATATTTCGTATTTATACTCGTATATGGATTTTGGCATGTATTTTTATTTTTCTCAAACTTGTGGAATTTTGGTATTTCTCGTATTTTGGTTTTGGGCTTGGCCCGGTTTTTATTGGGTTTGGAATCGGTTTGGTTTGGTTTATGTGTTGGAACACCATAGCCCTAAGCTCCACCCTCAAAAACACCACAACACCCTCTTTATAACTCCACCAACCTTTTCTTTCTCTTCATAAACATCATTAATTTCCTTCTTCTTCTTCTTCTTCTCCTTCCTCTACAACTCTCCTAACCCTAGGCAAGTGCACCTTGCCACTACATGAGGACCCTCTTTTCTTTGTCCATTTGCTAGCTTAGGACATGAAGATCAACATTAGTTCTTGGATTTTTATGATTTGGAGTCTCTGTTGATGTAGATCTAAGTTATTTCTATTTTCGGATTTTGCATGGTTTGAGCTATTTATGTTGGTTTTCTATAAGTTTTGATGTTTCTATATGGAAGAGCTTTCAGTTTCACTCCAGTTGGAGCCTTGGAAATCCGGATTTGGAGTTCGGATGGCCAAGTTATGTTGTTTTGAAGCTTTGGGTTCAGCCATGGTGTTCTTGCTGTCTGGAGAAGACAGTGAGCAGTGTGCAGAGCTTCTTAGCTCACGCACACTGAGCTACGCACGCTCTTTAGCGCTGCGTACGCTGACTTGAGTACGCTTCCTATTGGAAGCGTGTCTCCCTTGAGCTTGCGTGACTTTTCACGCAGCTGCTCCCTTGAGCTTGCGTGACTTTTCACGCAGCTGCTCCCTTCAGCTTGCGTGACTTTTCACGCAGCTGCTTCCTTCAGCTTGCGTGACTTTTCACGCAGCTGCTCCCTTGAGCGTGCGTGACTTTTCACGCACACTGTTCCCTTCAGCGTGCGTGACTTTTCACGCACACTGCTCCTTGAGCGTGCGTGACTTTTCATGCACACTAGCGTGCATGACTTTCACGTACGCGGCTCTTTCAGCGTGCGTGACTTTTCGTACGCTGCTCCCCTAACCCCTTGTTTAACCCTTGACCCTTGGAGTTTGGTTTTATTTCTTTAAGCTTGGCTTTTCTATGACCTGTATATTGATATTTTATTAGATATTTTACGCCCATTTTATATCCTTACGCCTTTTGTCATGAACTTGATTTTACTTAATATGTTTGGAATGACTATTGTACATGGCTTGGTATGGCAAGGAACTAGCATAACACGACAGTGACCCGTAGTGGTGCACTCCTGACATGACCAACATGACTTGATAGTGGCCCGTGGCGGCGCACTCCTGACTTGACATGACCTGATAACTTAGCTTGACCTGTCTTGACACCGTGGGTGGTTCTTTCTTGCTTGCTTGTTAATCTATTTGTCCAGTCTTGCATCATGTCTAGGATGGAACTCCTGAGTACCACGATCAGGAGTACCTACTAAAATGGATTAAGGTTAATAACTAGAATAATACAGTAGTCATGAAGAGATGACACAGCTACAGGCAATCCCGTTACCTGGGCGCTCTTGGGATCTGTAGCCTGCCGTCGAGTAGGGCACATTTCCAGCGCACCGTCGAGTGTTGCACCCTCTAAGTCACCTAAGGGTACATTTGTCTCCTGGGCGATGTACCCACCTGAATTCAACCCTAATCTTTCATCCTGGGTAGCCTGGATGGTCTGCAGGGCTTGTGGCTGTGGAACAATCTCACTGCATTTTGTTAGTAATTAGGCCTGTGATAACCCTAGTTAGTTAAAGTAGTAAGCCGTAGTATCTGCTTGGCCGTGATTGATTGAATGAAGTATAACCAGTCCGGGCATGTCTTGATCCAGTACAAGATTGCTCCCTGTCTTGATTACTTATATTACTTATCTTGCCGATAAATGGTGGGAAACCAAGCTCTGTTCAGATGAAGGGTTACAACCCCGGTCCTTGTTTGGTTTACGGGTTGTAACCTGGCTATCGGAATAGTTCTATGGTTATCTCGTCGTATATCATCCTGGCATGTTTTCGTAATTTTAGTTTTAATATTAGATTTTCTGTGCTGATTGCTGGCTTTTGTTCTTATTTTGTGGCTCCCTTGTGGCACTGGCTCTTTCTGGGGTTTGACCCAGCTAGTTTTGTGTGGCCAGATTTCGGAGCAGCTCCCGAGGATCTACCAAGCTTCCAGTCCAATGGTGACAACTAGACGGAACCCGGGCCAAAAGTGGGTTTTCTTTTTTGTCTTACCCACTTTATTGTAAAGTTATTCTTTTGAGGCGTTTAGCCGACGAGCACCTGTTAGCTCGATGCACTTTTACTTACTGTCTGCCTACGGACTGTAAACATGATTGACAAATCCTAGGGTTGATCATGTATGACTAAACTCTTGCTAGTCCTAACATTTTGTAACGACTAGCTTCATGATCAGCTGAATATGTAATATTTGGGATGCCTTATTATTGTATATTTAGTGATCATACATCTTGCGACTTTACTTACTTGCTTGTGATTGAGACATTAGGCTTGTTCATGACCATAAGAGACTGTTGGCTTGTAGAAAACCTTCACATATCTAGACAGCCGTGACCGTATATCGAGGTGGTTCCCATTTCAATATACGTAGCTGGCTATGTCTGCCCCCGCTCTCCAGTATTCTGGTTCTGGGGCGTGACATGGTTTAAGTGGTGGCCCATGCAGATCGTCCTTGATCTCAATCAGTGGTGGCTATGTCTACCAGATAGATATCTCAATCAGTGGTTTAAGTGGTGGCTATGTCTACCAGATAGATGTCTCAATCAGTAATCGTCCTTGATCTCCATTCGTATCCTCTAAATCCCTGGATTCTTGCCCTGATTCTGTGCTTATATCATTGATCTGTCCTGGTCCTTTCCTTATTGTTCCCTGTGTCGTATTCTTCAGCGGCACTGCACCTGGTCCTACCGATCGACGAGGTGGAGCACATCCTATGGATCAGCAGCAACCCGAAGATCAAGCCTAGCATTCCGGGGTAGCCTCCAGAGTTGTGCCTACTGGATGAGAGTCACCAGTTCGGCCCGTCCAGCCCGCAGAGCCAGATGATGGTACCTTAGTAGGCCTCATCAGAACCTTGATAGCTTCTCAGGATCGTCGAAGCGACGCCCTGCACCAGACAGTTCAAGATGCTTTGACCCGAGGCGGACATCCAGGGAACCAGGCGGCCAACAGTTTCAAGCGATTGAACCCTCCTTTCTTCGACGGCACCGAGGATGCGATTGCCGCGGATGCATGGCTTCAGGATACCGAGGTGGTTCTGGAAGCAGCTAGGACACCTGAGAATGAGAAGGTGGCGGTGGTACGCCTGCAGTTGTTGGATTTAGCTCACAATTGGTGGGCGGCGCAAGCCATGGGATTAGTGGCACCCGTTGCTTGGGCAGTGTTTAGAGAGAGATTCCAGACGAAGTATTTTGATGCTGTGGCTCGGTACGACCTGTAGACCAGATTTACCAACTTGAAGCAAGGAGGCAGAACAGTCGATAGTTATGCATCGGAGTTTTCTAGACTCAGTAGGTTTGCCCCCACCTTGGTGGCGACCGAGTTTGATAGGGCCCAGCGGTTCCAGCAGGGACTGCATTTGGAGATCTTGTTGGCAGTTGAGCAGTTCGAGCACCAGACGTTCGATGCAGTCTTGAGAGCAGCTAGGAGGCATGAGTACACCTCCCAGAGGATCGTGGATAGGACCGGAAGCAGGAAGCGGTCCCACAGTCGGATGCACCCAATCATCAGCTCCAGCCCCGGCAGCTAGGGGATTGACCATTGGAACTCCGAGGCAGGCGGCCTCAGTAACGTCGGTTCAGCATTAGACTTCGACGTACCCGCAGCAGCAGAAGCAGAAGAAGACTTCCGCTATGGGATGTTCTCATTGCGAGAAGCCAGGGTATGTGGTGGCAGATTGTCGCAGGGCGCAGGGATTGTGCCTGGCTTGTGGAGCAGCAGATCATAGGGTTGGGGCTTGCCCGAATAGGGGTGGTTCATCAGCATCCAACCCTTCTGGCTCTTCGGTGAGAGGACCGACCCCAGCACCAGTTCAGCAGCAGCAGTATCAGTCTTCGAGGCCCTTGCCGCCTCAATCTCAGGCATTCCAGCAACAACACCCCCAGCAGTATGCACAAGCCCAAGCTCAGACCCAGAGTAGGCAGAGATGGTTCCAGCAGAGGGGACCCGCAGCTAGAGGTCAGGCCATAATGATGGCTATGGAAGAAGAAGTTGCACCAGGTGAGGTAGTGGCAGGTACTATTCTCGTCAACTCCTTTCCAGCTTCGGTATTGTTTGATTCTGGTGCATCGCATTCATTCATGTCTGCACGATTCGCGACACGGATAGGATTGGAGCCCGAGTCATTATCAGTAAGGCTCAATATACTTACTGGTAATGGCCTTGTGGGAGTAGATCGAGTGTTTTCCTCGTGTCAGATCGTAGTTAGCGGTAGGGAGTTCTCCGCTAGATTCATAGAGTTCCCTATGGCAGACTATGATGTAGTCCTAGGCATGGATTGGTTGAGGAACCAGTATGCTAGGATAGACTGCCATATTGGCAGAGTTGTCTTTAGTATCCCCGGCGAGCCAGAGTTTTCGTTTTCCAGAGGCACAGTGGAGCCATCTTTCCCAGCATTGCGGATGGCAGTAGCAGCAGTGCAGTTATCCCGGATAGTTGAAGAGTTTCCAGATGTCTTTCCAGAGGAGCTTCCAGGGATGCCGTCGGAGCGGGAGATTGAGTTCACTATAGACTTGATTCCCGGGACAGCACCAGTGTCAGAGCGAGTCTACAGGATGGCGCCTTCAGAGTTGGAGATTTTGTACAAGATGATTGAAGAATTGAGGACCAAGGGATTCATCCGTGCAAGTGGATCGCCTTGGGGAGCCCCGATGCTTCTTGTGAAGAAGAAGGATGGTACGTCCAGGCTATGTGTTGATTATCGTACCTTGAATTCGGTGACAATCAAGAACAAATACCCTCTTCCGAGGATAGATGACTTGTTTGATCAACTCAGAGGGGCTTCAGTGTTCTTGAAGATCGATTTACGCTCAGGTTACCACCAGATCAGAGTCAGAGAGCAGGACATCCCGAAGACAGCATTCAGATCGAGGTATGGGCATTGGGAGTTCCTTGTTATGCCCTTTGGAGCGACCAATGCGCCGGTCGTATTCATGGACCTCATGAATCGCATTTTCATGCCTTACTTGGATCAATTTGTGATCGTGTTCCTAGATGACATCCTGGTCTACAGCAAGAGTGAAGCAGAGCATGAGCAGCATCTCAAAGTCGTCCTTCAGACGCTTAGGGAGCATCAGTTGTACGCCAAGTTCAGTAAATGCGAGTTCTGGCTCGATCGCATTTCATACTTGGATCACATCATTACCCGAGGAGGAGTGTAAGTGGATCCCCAGAAGATTGTGGCTATCGAGTTATGGCCGGTACCCAGCTCAGTGGCAGAGGTTCGCAGCTTCCTTGGATTGGCCGGCTACTACCGGAGGTTCGTTTCAGATTTCGCAAGGATTTCAGCGCCGATGACCCAGTTGACCCGCAAGATGTGCCGTTTATTTGGACAGCAGAGTGTCAGGAATTATTTGAGAAGTTGGAGCGAGGTTTGATAACGGCTCCCATTCTCACCCTTCCAGATGGGACCGGAGGATTCACAGTTTATTGCGACGCTTCAGGCAGAGGATTGGGGTGTGTCTTGATGCAGCATGGGAAGGTAATATCTTATGCGTCACGTCAACTTCGTGATCATGAGAAGAATTACCCGACCTATGACTTGGAATTGGCGGTGGTAGTGTTTGCTTTGAAGTTGTGGAGACACTACTTGTACGGAGATAGAGTGGAGATCTTTACTGATCATAAGAGCCTGAAGTATGTTTTCACCCAGAAGGACCTTAATATGCGGCAGAGAAGATGGCTCGAGCTACTAGTGGACTATGATGTGGATTTGCAGTATCATCCCGGGAAGGCCAACGTTGTAGCAGATGCATTGAGCAGGAGAGCCGGAGTTTATTTCCAGACGGCACAACCAGAGTTATTGGCAGATCTTCAGAAGATGGGAATTGAAGTGGTTCTTCCAACCAGTGTGGCATTGATGGCCAGTCTACAGGTTCAGTCCAGCATAGTTGAGAGAATTCGGATGGCGCAGTCAGCAGATTCCAAGATCCAGCGACTCAGAGCAGAGTGTGAAGCAGGAAGAAGGCCAGAGTTATGTATCCATGAAGACGGTACCCTTCGGCACGGCATTCGTCTTTGTGTACCCAATGGAGATATCAGACAGGAAGTCATGGCAGAAGTCCATAGTTCACAGTATTCTATTCATCCGGGTGGTAAGAAGATGTACCGTGATATTCGTCAGCATTTCTGGTGGAATGGCATGAAGTGGGAGATAGCCCGGTTTGTCTCTCGGTGTTTGGTTTGCCAACAGGTTAAAGCT
Source organism: Iris pallida (assembly GCA_029216955.1). Taxonomy (NCBI): domain Eukaryota; kingdom Viridiplantae; phylum Streptophyta; class Magnoliopsida; order Asparagales; family Iridaceae; genus Iris; species Iris pallida. The sequence goes on along the minus strand of JANAVB010038617.1, from coordinate 2,145,583 downwards.
GAACATCAGAGGTCCGCTGGACTTCTTCAACCCTTACCGATCCCAGAATGGAAATGGAAACATATAACCATGGATTTTGTGACCGGATTGCCCAGATCTCCGGCCGGCAGAGATGCTATTTGGGTAATTGTGGACAGGCTTACCAAGGTGGCACACTTTCTCCCATTTAGAGTTGGGCAGTCGACGGCGCAGTTAGCAGAGATGTATCTCAGGCAGATCGTCAGGCTTCACGGTGTGCCAGTCAGCATCACCTCAGATAGGGATTCAAGATTCACATCACACTTCTGGCGTAGCTTGCAAGAGAGTTTGGGAACTCACCTTCAGTTCAGCTCAGCTTATCATCCGCAGACGGATGGTCAATCAGAACGCACAATCCAGACTCTTGAAGATATGTTGAGATCCTGTACCCTTGACTTCGGTGGTTCATGGGAGAATCATCTGCACCTAGTAGAATTCTCGTACAACAACAGTTATCAGGCCAGTATCCAGATGGCACCCTTCGAGGCTCTTTATGGCAGGAAGTGCAGATCCCCGCTAGCATGGAACGATATCGGAGAGAGGCAGATGCTCGGACCCGAGTTGATTTCCCAGACGGTTGAAGTGGTCAGGAAGGTCAGAGATCACCTCCGAGTTGCCCAGGACCGCCAGCGCCATTGGGCCGATGCTCATCGGCGTCCCTTAGAATTTGCTGTCGGCGACCATGTATTCCTTAGGATCTCGCCTAACCGCGACGTCATTCGCTTCGGCGTGCGGGGAAAGCTTAGTCCTAGGTATATAGGGCCGTTCGATATTCTAGAGCGAGTAGGAGATGTATCCTATCGTCTCGCTCTTTCGCCGTCGCTAAGTGAGGTACATGATGTATTCCATGTGTCCCAATTACGACGGTATATTCCGGACCCGAGCCATATCCTAGATCATTCGGAATTGGTTGTTGGTACCAACCTTTCGTATGAGGAGAGGCCCGTGTCTATATTAGACCGGAGGGAGAAGATACTCAAGAACAAGACTATTAAATTAGTCCATGTTGCTTGGGGTCATCACTCTCTAGGTGAGTCAACGTAGGAGCGTGAGGACGACATCCGATCGCGATATCCCTACCTGTTTGACTCGTGAGGTATAATGTCTTTCTTATGCCTTACATTTTCCCTTCCTTGCTTGTATTGTACGATTGTATGATTGGACTGCTTAGTGTAGCTTGCCTGTGCTTAGTGTAGCTTGTCGTGGCAATCTCTAGCTCCTTGATTAAATTCCGAGGACGGAATTCTTTTAAGGTGGGTAGAGTTGTCACCCTTATTTCCCGTATTTCCCGTATTTCGTATTTATACTCGTATATGGATTTTGGCATATATTTTTATTTTTCTCAAACTTGTGGAATTTTGGTATTTCTCGTATTTTAGTTTTGGGCTTGGCCCGGTTTTTATTGGGTTTGGAATCGGTTTGGTTTGGTTTATGTGTTGGAACACCATAGCCCTAAGCTCCACCCTCAAAAACACCACAACACCCTCTTTATAACTCCACCAACCTTTTCTTTCTCTTCATAAACATCATTAATTTCCTTCTTCTTCTTCTTCTTCTCCTTCCTCTACAACTCTCCTAACCCTAGGCAAGTGCACCTTGCCACTACATGAGGACCCTCTTTTCTTTGTCCATTTGCTAGCTTAGGACATGAAGATCAACATTAGTTCTTGGATTTTTATGATTTGGAGTCTCTGTTGATGTAGATCTAAGTTATTTCTATTTTCGGATTTTGCATGGTTTGAGCTATTTATGTTGGTTTTCTATAAGTTTTGATGTTTCTATATGGAAGAGCTTTCAGTTTCACTCCAGTTGGAGCCTTGGAAATCCGAATTTGGAGTTCGGATGGCCAAGTTATGTTGTTTTGAAGCTTTGGGTTCAGCCATGGTGTTCTTGCTGTCTGGAGAAGACAGTGAGCAGTGTGCAGAGCTTCTTAGCTCACGCACACTGAGCTACGCGCGCTCTTTAGCGCTGCGTACGCTGACTTGAGTACGCTTTCTGTTGGAAGCGTGTCTCCCTTGAGCTTGCGTGACTTTTTACGCAGCTGCTCCCTTGAGCTTGCGTGACTTTTCACGCAGCTGCTCCCTTGAGCTTGCGTGACTTTTCACGCAGCTGCTCCCTTCAGCTTGCGTGACTTTTCACGCAGCTGCTCCCTTGAGCTTGCGTGACTTTTCACGCAGCTGCTCCCTTCAGCTTGCGTGACTTTTCACGCAGCTGCTCCCGTGAGCGTGCGTGACTTTTCACGCACACTGTTCCCTTCAGCGTGCGTGACTTTTCACGCACACTGCTCCTTGAGCGTGCGTGACTTTTTACGCACACTAGCGTGCGTGACTTTCACGTACGTGGCTCTTTCAGCGTGCGTGACTTTTCGTACGCTGCTCCCCTGACCCCTTGTTTAACCCTTGACCCTTGGAGTTTGGTTTTATTTCTTTAAGCTTGGCTTTTCTATGACCTGTATATTGACCAACATGACTTGATAGTGGCCCGTGGCGGCGCACTCCTGACTTGACATGACCTGATAACTTAGCTTGACCTGTCTTGACACCGTGGGTGGTTCTTTCTTGCTTGCTTGTTAATCCACTTGTCCAGTCTTGCATCATGTCTAGGATGGAACTCCTGAGTACCACGGTCAGGAGTACCTACTAAAATGGATTAAGGTTAATAACTAGAATAATACAGTAGTCATGAAGAGATGACACAGCTACAGGCAATCCCGTTACCTGGGCGCTCTTGGGATCTGTAGCCTGCCGTCGAGTAGGGCACATTTCCAGCGCACCGTCGAGTGTTGCACCCTCTAAGTCACCTAAGGGTACATTTGTCTCCTGGGCGATGTACCCACCTGAATTCAACCCTAATCTTTCGTCCTGGGTAGCCTGGATGGTCTGCAGGGCTTGTGGCTGTGGAACAATCTCACTGCATCTTGTTAGTAATTAGGCCTGTGATAACCCTAGTTAGTTAAAGTAGTAAGCCGTAGTATCTGCTTAGCCGTGATTGATTGAATGAAGTATAACCAGTCCGGGCATGTCTTGATCCAGTACAAGATTGCTCCCTGTCTTGATTACTTACATTACTTATCTTGCCGATAAATGGTGGAAAACCAAGCTCTGTTCAGATGAAGGGTTACAACCCCGGTCCTTGTTTGGTTTACGGGTTGTAACCTGGCTATCGGAATAGTTCCATGGTTATCTCGTCGTATATCATCCTGACATGTTTTCGTAATTTTAGTTTTAATATTAGATTTTTTGTGCTGATTTCTGGCTTTTGTTCTTATTTCGTGGCTCCCTTGTGGCACTTGCTCTTTCTGGGGTTTGACCCAGCTGGTTTTGTGTGACCAGATTTCGGAGCAGCTCCCGAGGATCTACCAAGCTTCCAGCCCAATGGTGACAACTAGACGGAACCCGGGCCAAGAGTGGGTTTTCTTTTTTGTCTTACCCACTTTATTGTAAAGTTATTCTTTTGAGGCGTTTAGCCGACGAGCACCTATTAGCTCGATGCACTTTTACTTACTGTCTGCCTACGGGCTGTAAACATGATTGACAAATCCTAGGGTTGATCATGTATGACTAAACTCTTGCTAGTCCTAACATTTTGTAACGACTAGCTTCATGATCAGCTGAATATGTAATATTTGGGACGCCTTATTATTGTATATTTAGTGATCATACATCTTGCGACTTTACTTACTTGCTTGTGATTGAGACATTAGGCTTGTTCATGACCATAAGAGACTGTTGGCTTGTAGAAAACCCTCACATATCTAGACAGCCGTGACCGTATATCGAGGTGGTTCCCATTTCAATATACGTAGCTGGCTATGTCTGCCCCCGCTCTCCAGTATTCTGGTTCTGGGGCGTGACAGTTCTATATGCAAATTTAAGAAATGCTTCGACCTCATCCTTGTATGCCTTTGAATTCCAATTATGTGATCCAATCCAACGCTTATCCATATCAATTTCCAAAAGACAATTATCACCTAGCACCATCCAAAATATATATTCAGAACAATAGTTGTATCTTTATTGTTTCAAGAATTCAATTTGAAATTTCTATTTGAGGCAAATGGAGGCAAAAAGCTTGAGGCAGCAGCTATATAACTTTCTAATAATTAAAATACAGAGGCAAATTAGAGTTAAAATCATATAACTTGGGGCAACAACTATAGCTTGAGGCAGCAACTATATAAGTCTTATCCATTTCAGTTTCCAAAAAAAATATACTTTCTAACAAATTAGAGTTAAAATTCTTATGCAATATATCAAGCAAAGACAAATTTAATAATAGAGCAAACACTTATTGGTAGCCATGTACTAATGTGCCCAAGAAGAAGAAATAATAAGCATATAGATAACCAATTGATTATGACAATTACTAGCTAGAAAAAGGAAATTAATATACCAAGGTTGATTATGACTTACTGACATGGAACTAACACATGGCACAAATAACCAATTTCATCTGAAAAGCTCAAGCATGATTCACAAATGTCGATTTTCAACAAACTAAAATCTACAAAGAACATAGCCAGGTTCAAATTCATCTTCATTTATAATATGTTTAACATCAATCCAGAATGGACATGCAAATGTGTCCCAATTTTTTTAAAAAACCCATTTTTTACAAATAATCACAGCAATTCCTACCTGAACGCATAATCACAATAATTTGACAAATTAAAATCTACAAACAACATAGCCAGGTTCAAACTCATGTTCCTATCCATGCAAATGTGTCCCAATTTTTCACAAGAAAATCTAATTTTTCACAAATAATCACAATAATTCCTACATGAACGCATAATCACAATAATTTGACAAATTAAAATCTACAAAGAATATAGCCAGGTTCAAACTCATGTTCCTGTCCATGCAAATGTGTCTAGACCTGTCAAGTCAGCCGGGCCGGCCCGACACTGAATTTGGGTGGGCCGGGCTCGGGCCTCTTCGACCCATGAACTATAGCGGGCCGGGCCGGGCAGGGCCAAGGGTGAAAAATCTCAGCCCACTCCGGCACGTGACCCACGACACGGTGGGCTTCGGGTCGGGCCGGGCCGGGCCGTGCTGTGCCGAGATTTGATTGGCACATGATACATTTGGGTATTCATTTCGTTCTTCTCCTCCAAATTTTTGCTCCTATGGCTTAGCCTCAACAACACAGTCACCGTTCACCGCCCGTCATGAAGACTGGCTGGCATGTACCCACAAAAAAGCCAAACTAAGCACAGCACAGCAAAAAGCAAAGCCAAGCAAACCCAATCCAAGCAAAGCACAAATTGCTTGGCCAAAGCCAAGCACAGCACAAATTGCTTGTGCTAAAGCCAAGCATAACACACATTGACAAACAAATGATAAGCAGTGTTTGGGGTTCGGGCCGGGCCGGGTTGGGATGGGCCGGCCCGGCCCAATTGACAGGTCTAAATGTGGCCCAATTTTTCACAAAAAAAATTTATTTTTTCACAAATAATCACAAATAAATGACAATGTGCACATATTTTGGTGTTCTAACATATTTTTGCCACCAAATAATTTTCTCAATAAACTGATATACTTCATAAACCGAAATCTTCCCAAAAGAAAAACAATCACCTAAATAACTGATGCTTAAAACTAAGACAAAAACATGCAGCCGGGAACAGTGTCACATGTAAATAATTATGAAAAATTGGTACATAATTCTAAAAAAAATCTTGGTAAATAATCCTGTATAAACAGTGTCACATGTAATTAAATTCGAGCAAAAAATTGGTAAATAACTCTTATTATGGACAAGTAATCAATTTTAAGCAAATGTTGATAAAAAAATTGGTAAATAATCTAGGACAAAATAATATGCAGCCATGTAAACTGTGTAGAACACTCATATTTCTAGCAAAAATTTGAGTAAAGTGTAAAACACTCAAATCTCAAGCAAATAATCTAGGACAAAATTACATGCAGCCGTGTAAACAGTGTGAAACACTCAAATTTTAAGCAAAATTTCAGTAAACAGTGTAAAACCCTCAAATTTTAAGCAAATAATATACGACAAAATTACATGCAGCCGTGTAAACAGTGTGAAACACTCAAATTTTAAGCAAAATTTCAGTAAACAGTGTACAACCTCAAATTTTAAGCAAATAATCTACGACAAAATTACATGCAGCCGTGTAAACAATGTAAAACACTCAAATTTTACGCAAAATTTCAGTAAACAGTGTAAAACCCTCAAATTTTAAGCAAATAATCTACGACAAAATTACATGCAGCCGTGTAAACAGTGTGAAACACTCAAATTTTAAGCAAAATTTCAGTAAACAGTGTACAACCCTCAAATTTTAAGCAAATAATCTACGACATAATTATATGCAGCCGTATAAACTGTGTGAAACACTCAAATTTTAAGCAAAATTTTAGTAAACAGTGTACAACCCTCAAATTTTAAGCAAACAATCTACGACAAAATTACATGCAGCCGTGTAAACAGTGTAAAACACTCAAATTTCAAGGAAAAATTGAGTAAACGGTGTAAATAGTGTAAACCACTCAAATTCCAAGCAAACAATATAGGACAAAATAACATGCATCCAAATATTAGGGCAAAGACTAAAACATTTTGGTAAAAAATTCTAAAGATTGGGGGAAGTATACCAAGCAGCAGCAATAGAGCACCTAGGGTTGGAAGATCGGACAGAGAGAGAGAGAGAGAGCAATGGTCGGGGAGAGAGAGAGAGAGCAGCAACACTGGAGCACCAGGTCGGAACAATGGTCGGAGAAAAAAAAGAGCAGCAACACTGGATCACCTAGGTCGGAGAGAGAGAGAGAGAGCAGTTCTATCGCCATTTTTGATCGGAAAGAGAGAGGAAGAGAAAGTTTTTTTTTGATCGGAAAGAGAGAGAAGTCCTATCGACTATAGGAAATATGATTTGGGATGGACGGACTGGATTAATCCATCCGATCGAATGGTTACGATGGAAACACGTGGAGGTAAACTTTCTTCCCATATAATTTGGCAATTAGCCGCCACACGTGTGGTATTCCCGCCAACATATTTGGGACGAAAATATGTATTATTTGGAACAAAAATTTTCATCAGTCCCAAATAGTGATCCATTTTCACAATCTGTCCCAAAAAAAGCAACATTTTTTTACTAAAAATATAGCCGTCCCTAGAATTATACTTTTAGGACTTTTTAGACTAGTGTTCCTTATAGTGTCGTCCCAAAAAGACACTTTTTTGTAGTGTCTATATAGATCTAACATGCTCACATGTCCAAGTTACCTAATATGCTCACATGCTCCAGTTATCTAACATGCTCACATGCTCCAGTTACCTAACATGCTTACATGCTCCAGTTATCTAACATGCTCACATGTTCCGACTACTTAACATGCTCACATGTCTAGTTTATCTTCCATATTCACATGCTTTCTTTTTCTTACATGTACACAGTTTACATTATATCACATATCATTTACTTTATGCTACATGTTGCTTTACTTATTGTCTTTTCTATTCTCGGGATAAGTGCATTGGTAGCGCACGAGTCTCGATTTGCTTTTACTTAATTCTGTCTCTATCCGTTGCTATGATTTGCATGCTGGTTTTAGTTCATTATTTGGCTTCCTTTGTGGTACTTGCTATTGGGGGTCTGACCCCACTGGTTTTGTTTGGCCAGATCTGATAGAGAAGTCCGAAGGATCTTTCGTACAATCTACTCGACGGTGACTACCCGGAGCACCAGAGTACCTTAGTGGGTTTTCTATTTCATTCTCCCACTAGTTATGTACATTATTCTTTTGTGGCGTTTAGCCTCCGAGCACGTGTTTAGCTCGTGTTTTGGACTTGACATTTAGCCTACGGACCAGAACATGATTTGCATTATTCTAGACTATAGTTAGAGCATATCATGTATGACTATTACTCTTGCTAGTCTTCACTCTGTATTACTAGCTTCATGATCATTGATATATGATAGTTTGGGACGCTTTACTATTTTATATTCCAGTTGATCTTACTTCTTGTACATTGTTTACTGCCTGTGATTGAGATATCTAGGATTGCTTGACCTAGGATCGACTGTTGGCTTGTAGTAGTAACCCCCATCTATACAGCTTATACGTTATTTCGGAGTACTGGAGTACTTTGGTATACGTAGCTGGCCTGGTCCGTCCCTACTTGCCAGTATTCTGGTTCTGGTGCGTGACAAATAATAACCTTTGAAAAATGGTAACGACATAAAAATTTATTACCATTGGAACATAAAAAGTTGTATAGAAAAGAAAATTCATAACATGCAAATTTTATTGTTTTGACTATTAAACATAGATGACATCAAGTTGATATAATAACTTCATGTTTATAAAATACTCGAGGGTATTTTAGGAATTAAAAAGTTTTACCACAAATTTTTTCGTTTATATAGTAGAATAGATAGTCCTACACTAATATACTTTACTGATATGTCAGGCCAAATTAATTAGGGCTGTGTGTGTGTCTCGACTCATCATTGATAGATTAGAGAAGCTTCTTAAGCTAAGCTAGATGAAGAGATTAGACCAGTTATGACTTTGAATTTTATTAAATTAGATGCTCCTGTACTATCTATCACTGGCCAGGGTTTATGTGGTGGCAGTTTTTTTTAATTGGAAGACGGTGCAAGCGTATGATTTTATATTAGAGCATCTCCAACCCTATTGTGAGTTTAGAAAAAATGGTTGCCACATAGGAATGACAAACTTTTATTTCAAAATTTTTTCTCCAATACAAATGTAAAATAAAACATGAAGTTGACATGACAATGACATGGCAAGGAGAATGTGAAGTTGGTTGTCTAGATCTAGACAATGCACTTCACAATGATTTTGTCTCCACATCATCAATTATGAATATAAATATTTATAAAAAAGTTGAAGAAGTGGAGGAGTTGCCTTGGAAGTTAGAAAAAATACTTTTTATTGTCTTCTCAATACTTTTGCATTGGAGAGAGTTTTTCTATCTCATGGTCTTTTGAGATATAATTTTGCCACATAAATAAGACATTGTCTTGTGGCTCATGCCACATAGGAGCCACCTAAGACTCACAACACTTAACAAGATAATAGGGTTGGAGATGCTCTTAGTAATCTTGCCGAGTCTAGTACATTTATTAGATACAGAGCCGGCTCCAAGTCTAGACAAACCTAGTCGTATGTCTTGCATGCCTAAAATTGAGTGAGATCAATTCTCTCTATTTTCTTCTATGAGTTGAGAATTTGAACGGTGTGAGCGCATGATTTCATATTAGTCGCCTTGTTGAGTATAGTACATCCTAGGTCCAATTCCAAACCTATGCAACCTGGCACGTGTCTGTGTCCCAAATTTTACAAAAGTTGTCTAAATTTTATAAAAGGTCCTAAAATTTTACAAATGTCCAAAATATTTACAAAGATCCCAAACTCTTATAAACATTCCAAAAAAATAAAATTAAAAAAATCATAGTTTTCAGAATCTTCTAGGGTACTATTTTTACTAAATCCGACCCTTATTAGATTGGGGGAATTTGTTAAATAAGATTCATTTTGGAATGAACTATGGGTTATAGAGGAAAAGTATTTTATAGTCCTAAAGAATGTTGTCGATACAATCGGTAGAATTGGCCTTGGATTGGTGCAAGGGAATATTGGCTAATTGGACCTGAAGGGGGAAAAAAAAAGAGTGAATCAAGAACAACATCACGAGTAGATAACTAGAATTAGGTATCCAACATTGAAAACAATAATTTGCACCATTTGGTACGTTGTCCAAATTTGTCATGAGTCCATTTTTGTTCACCCACAAAAGCTAAAATATTTGTTCATCATCCAAAAAAAATTAACACGTGTTAAATTCATTCAACATAAATCGCTTTGGAAGTGATTTTGTAAACATTCAAAGTAATTTTGACTAAAAAATTGACACATGTTAATTTTTTATTGGAAAGTGATCAAATATTCTAATTTTAGTGGTGAACAAAAATGGACACAATTTGTCATAAAGAACATGCCTGGATTAACGAAGACAGCATAGAAACTTGCAAATGGTCATAAACCATTGGCTTAGACGAAAACTTTCGGAAGTGTAAAATAATGCACTATGGATGTGGATATTCAATTGATTAATTTGGTTACAAACGCAACCTCTTACAAAAAAAAGTAATGGAACGTTGGCAGTATGCGAGTTGGACAAGCCGGCCCAGGAGCTGGGTTGTCCTAATGGCCCGTAGGTATCTTGATATATAAATAAAGATTTTAGATTTAAGTTAAATTTGGACTGAGTCGGTCCTAAGAATAACAAATGACATAGAAATTGTCCTATGGAGAGGGATTGTCAAAATCGGAAGTCTTATTGAACATACCACCAGAGCTAGACAATATTTTTCTCAATAACTAGGAGCGGATGTAGGATCCAAAGATGGGATGGGCTAAACTTAACGAGTCCATTTTTTAAAATATATTTGTGTGTTATATACCTAAAGAAAAGTTGGATGGGATACATCCCACTCGACAATACACGTGGACCCGCCGCTGTCAACAACTAACATTTGATTGTGGCCAAGGGCGGAGCCACCTTATTGTTGGAGTGGGCTCCAGCCTCTCTAGAATTTTTTTTTCATATATTTTTTTTTGTGTTTTTTTTTTGTATGAGTCTATCTATAGCCGGCTCACCCCAATCTAATCTAGCCCACCTCAATACAAAATTCTAACTCCGTCCCAGGTTGTGGCTTATTTAGTAAAGTATGTTTGTGTGAAATAGCAAGGTTATAAAGGTAAAGTATGTTTGTGTTTTTTATATTTTTTTTAAAAAGACCCTCCAAATACGACCCTACTCATCAATAACGTAAAGAAATTGAGAGCTACAATAAAAAAACCATAAAGTAACTTCCAAAATAATTCAATGAACATCTCACATAGAGTCATAGTAATTATATATGCAACTAGAAGAAAAAGAGAGGGCATCGTATGGCAATCGGGCGTACATTACAAATCGTAGATACATTGAAACAGGATTCCACCAGGTACGTTCTTCTAATGGACAAACAAAGTTAGGCCACAAAGGAGCCAAGTTTCTATGGAAAGAGCTAAATGGTCATGAAAGAGCCATATTGTCTACTCAAAATCAACATGCTGTAGTCCCGAAACGCGACAAAAGTACGTAAAACAATAACCTTAGCCGCGACACGACGCGACGACGAATAAACAACAAAACATAATTAGTCGAACAAATAGCACCAAGAACAAATACGTGAACATACATTATTTAACCTGGGTTGATCAATCTCTGACCTACTTCACAAAAGAAGTAATAATTTTATTGAATTAATAAAAAACCTTACGAATAATATACAAACAAATCATAATGAGAAAAATTCTCTCTCTCCTTCAATCTCTCCTTGATGGTCATTCAAAAACATTATATATTTTTCAATCCGACTAGGATGGAAGATCCTTAAATATGATCCTCAACGAACAATTTTGACCGTCTAAAGAAAACACCACAAATCTAAACAGTGTTCAATTTCAGCCCTAACCGACACACCGGCATATCAATGGTTTGACAGCGGTAGATTTGGTGAACACAAAATTTGTGATCAAACTTGCTGGAATAAAAACACACTTCATCTATGTGTCGACGACGTAATAATCTTGAATTTTGAGTCCCGCGTTGCTGCTTCAACTCCTTCTAGAGACCACTTACTGCTTCAACTCCTTAGAAACCACTTAAATGAGTACACTCCGTAGTTGAACATGAACTATATACAACACAACTACAAACATAATAAAAATGGTGGGAAAAGATTTGAAAAGAGTACTACTACTTTTAAAGAAGCAAGAGTACTGCTACTTTTAAAGAAGCATAAATTGTGTCTTTGTCGAACATCAGCATTGCTACAGGTTGGTTATAACTGGAATCTCTATCGGTAGTGAGTGGACGAGCAACTAGATTTGCACCAGAGTTGCAGAAAGGGGAACGAAGGGTACAAAGATTCTATGTGATATTTGGTCATGGGAGTATCCTCAATTTTGTATTCACTGTACAAGTTTAGCTATAATGTTGGTGCTTTCTTTACATGGAGAGAGCTTGCTCTCAACATGCCTTGTAAATTTTAGTCCCACATCGGAAATACACCATGAGTTATCTCAACATATATACTTGGGTGTGTTGTTGAGAGATGCACATGGGGTGGTGACCCTAAGGAGGAAACCATGTGGGTGATTTTACTAGGAGGTAAGAATAAGGCTCCAAGGATTAAGCATTAATGTTTTTGTCATTCTCTTGGATTAATTCCATTTGGTGCTAAATCCCAAAGGGGCTTAGCGACTCGGGCTCATGAGGCGTAATGTGACGTTTTGTTGGCGCACTGGGCTCATGGGCTCATGCGGCTCATGTGGTCCATGCGGCCAGGCTGCTGCTGCTGCCGCATGCGTTGCTATCTTTTGGGATTTGATTCAATCTTTCCATAACTGAAGAGGCGGCTAGGGTTTCCACCCTCTCTCTATAAATACTCTCTTCTGGCCTCCTTTGTGCCTACCACGAAAAATACAAGTCAGAAAAGGAGAAAGAGAGAGAGAGAGCTGCTGCCGCCATTGCAAGTCCATCCGAGGAGTCAGAACAGAGGTGCCTTCGAGCGTTCCACAAGTTCTTCAAACTTGCTGGTTCCTGGAAGCAGATCGTGTGGGGCGAATCTTGCTTTGAGCAACGGTGTTTTGACACCCCAGCATTGTTCTTCTTCTCATCTCTCTCTAGATTTTTGTAACTCGTTCTGTCCCAATTGCAACACGTTTGCAAGAAAGAACGAGAGATCTTCTCTTCTCTATTTTTCTCCTCCATATTGTAATCGGTATTTGGTTTTTGTATCTTCGTAGATCTTTTTGCATCTGTTTTACCATCTTTGATCAAGCCCCGGGACTAACAATCTCAAAGCAAGATCCGTGTAGATGAAAAACATTAATGCTTCGCCCCTCCAATCGGACTTCTGCAAGTTGGAAAAGTTCGATGGAGAGCATTATCAAGTCTGGAAGAGAAATGTTTACCTAACTCTTCAACTAAAAGACGTTGATCATGTTCTGTTGGAGGAAGAACCCTCTGTTCCAGACACTGGATCTACTGCCGCAATCAACGCGGCTACCAAACTCCAGGCCAAGTGGAGAAGGGAAAATAGCATCTGCAGGCTTCTCATCCTGAATGCTATGGAAGATTCCCTGGCAGAATCCTACTCAAAGAAGGAACTTGCCAGAGACATATGGGAGTCTGTGGAAAATCTGTATGAAGAAGACAGGAACAGGAGCAAGATGTTTGTGGTTGAAAAATATCACAAATTGCTCTTTGAGGACGAGAAGTCCATGTTGCCACAGGTGAAGGAATTTCTGAAGCTGCGTCAGAAACTGAAAGACGAAGAGATGCCCCTTCCCGACAAGTTTATCGTTGGAGGGATCGTCTCAAAACTTCCTGCTGGATGGAGTACCTTCTATGCAAGGATGCTCAGAAAGAAGCTAGACATTAGCTTGGGGGATCTACTTCAAGCGATCCATGTTGAGGACGAGATGCGTTCCCAACAGAAGGTGGACACTCTGTCCAAACAGTTGGCTAAAGCCAATCTAGTGCAGACGAGAGTTCCCAAGGGGAAGCAGACGGCTTCTCATCCCAAGAAGAAGGACTTCACTAATCTAAAAGTGAAGGGTCCTTCTTTCAAGCAACAGAAGACTAAGTCCCACGTGACTTGTTACAATTGTGGCAAGAAAGGCCACCACAAGAGTGAATGCAGATCTAAGCCTAAACAATCAGAGAAAGGTGAGCCTAATAAGGTTTTATTGGTTCCTAACATTGTTGCTATGATCGGACATGTCACAACTGTGGGGGTTGACTCTGACTGGTGGATAGACACTGGTGCGACTTGCCATGTCTGTTCTGGCAAGGAATGGTTCGTCACATACCAGCCGATATCTGAGAAGGTTGTCATGGCGAACCAGGCCCAAGCTGAAGTTCTGGGGATCGGGACCGTGGAACTGAAACTCACTTCTGGGAACACTCTGATGCTTCAAGGTGTGAAGCATGTTCCGGCGATTGCCAAGAACCTGATCTCTGGGAGCCTGCTCTGCAATGCAGGCTTGAGGATGGACATCAATGCTGGTCAGATGGTTATGTCCAAGAAGGAAACATATTTCGGAAAGGCTTATCTAACCGAAGGAGTGTTTAAAATTCAGCTTGTCAACCAGTTTGATGACATTAATGCAGTTGTGATTTCTGATTATTAACAAAATGTCTAGTCTAGGACTTATCTCCAAATGTGGGAGTAAGGTGGAGAAGTGTGAAGTGTGTGCTCAGACGAAGTTCACAAGGAAACCCTTTCATCGGGTCAATCGAAGCACAGATATTCTGGAGTTGGTGCATTTCGATATCTGTGACTTCCAACATTTCTCCACGAAGGCCGGGATGAAGTATTTCATAACCTTCATTGATGACTTCTCAAAATATGCGTTCGTCTACTTGCTCAAATCTAAAGACGAAGCCTTCGAGAAGTTCAGAGAGTTCAGGGCCGAAGCTGAACGGCAGACTGGACAACAACTCAAGAGGTTGAGAAGTGATCGAGGTGGAGAGTACATGTCTCATGAATTCGCATCATTCTGCAAAGAACATGGAATCATATGCGAGACTACTGCTCCATATTCTCCTCAATCCAACGGAGTAGCAGAGAGGAAGAACCGAACATTAACAGAAATGATGAATTCTATGCTGCTTACTGCAGGCCTTCCAAAATGCTACTGGAGAGAAGCTGCATTAACGGCCACTTTCATTCTGAATAGAGTGCCATATGCAACTTCGGACGTAACTCCTCATGAACTCTAGTTCAAAGTCAGACCTAACTTGAATGTCATTCGAGTGTGGAGGTGTCTGGCATATGTGAAGCTCCCAGATCTGAAGATTCAGAAGCTAGGGACAAGGACTACGAAGGCGATCTTCTTGGGGTATGCCGAGAAGAGTAATGCTAGGAGATTTCTTGATATTGAGTCAAATCATATCATCGAATCTCGCGATGCTGAATACTTTGAAGACAAGTTCGCAAAAGACAAAAACATTGTTCTTTCGGACATTCCGGAAAATAATGTAGGTGCAAATGAGACTGAAATCTCATATGGGCCAGTAGTCCAAGCAGAAGCTGTTGTTGATGAAACAACTATTGTACCAGAACTCGCAGAGCCGTCAGCTAAGCGAGCGAGGAGACCAAAAGACTTCGGAGATGACTTTGTCACCTATTATGTGGAAGCAGATCCGCTTACCTATGATGAGGCGATGAAGACCAGAGATGCTATCTTCTGGAAGGAGGCAGTGAATGACGAGTTTGACTCTATCACCTCCAATAACACATGGATGTTGGTAGATCTACCTGAAGGAGAAAAGCCCATCGGATGTAAATGGATCTTCAAGAAGAAGATGAAGGCAGATGGAACTATTGACAAGTTCAAGGCCAGACTGGTAGCCAAGAGATTTTCTCAGAAACAGGGGATAGACTACTTTGACACGTACGCTCCAGTAGCTCGGATGACCACCATCAGGATGTTAATCGCTCTAGCAGCTATACATAAGTTGGTGATACATCAGATGGATGTTAAGATAGCATTCCTGAATGGGGAGCTGACCGAAGAGATTTACATGCAACAGCCAGATGGATTTGTCGTCAAAGGTCTTGAAGACAAAGTCTGCAAGTTGGTGAAATCATTGTATGGTTTGAAGCAAGCTCCCAAGATGTGGCATGAGAAGTTTGACAAAGTTATTAGGTCAAACGGCTACAGAGTCAGCGAGACGGACAAATGTGTTTACACAAAGTTCGCTGATGGAAGAGGAGTCATCGTTTGTCTGTATGTGGACGACATGCTAATCCTAGGTACGGATATAGGCTGTGTCACAGAGACAAAGAAGTTCCTCTCAACCAAGTTCATTATGAAGGACTTGGGGGATGCAGATGTCATCTTGGGCATAAAGATCATCCGGACAGACACTGGAGTAGCGCTGTCACAATCTCACTACATTGAGAAAATGCTCGCACGCTATGGGTATAAGGATCTTCCAGGGATCGATACGCCATACAGGTGTGATCAGAAGCTGAAGCCAAACTCAAGAGAAAGCGTCAGGCTGCTGGAGTATTCTAGCGTTATCGAAAGTTTGATGTACGCAACCACTGCCACAAGGCCTGACATAGCTTTCGCCGTGGGAATGCTGAGTCGGTTCACAAGCAACCCAGGGGTTGAGCACTGGAAAGCTGTGAAGCGGGTGATAAGATATCTCAAGAAGACTCAGACATATGCACTGCACTACAATGGATATCCGACAGTAGTGGAAGGCTTCAGTGATGCTAGCTGGGGTTCAGAGGTGGAAAGCGAAAGATCCACAGGTGGATATGTCTTTTCCTTGGGTGGAGCTGCTATATCGTGGAAGTCAAAGAAGCAGACTATATCTCTCGTTCCTCCATGGAATCTGAATTCTATGCACTCGAAACTGCAGCAGATGAAGCAGAATGGCTTCAGGAGCTCATGTATGATCTTCCAGTGGTTGGGGCTCAGATACCGGCAATACCGATATACTGTGACAACCAGGCGACTGTGGCGGTGGCATCAAATGACCTCTTCAACGGGAAGAAAAGGACTGTATGGTTGAAGCACAGGACAGTACACGATCTTATCAAAAGAGGTGTAATTGCAGTGGTTGATGTTCAGAGTCAGGAGAACCTGGCAAATCCGTTCACAAAGGGCCTCAAGCGCCAGTTGGTCGATGACACAGCTTGTAAAATGGGCTTGAAGGCATTCTGATAGTGTGTCTTTGTAATCCTACCATAAAGTTTTATGCTATTAGTTCAAAGAGAAATCTACTAGGCATCTAACTTTTGGTTCAAAGGAGGATCACTGACTGGGAAACTATCAGGTAACAGTGGGTACTTGTTCTCTAGAACATGGAAGGGATACGGACCCATAACCACTGTTGTCTACTATGTATTTTCTGCGAAAAAAACAGATCCTGTGGAAGGGTGGCTTAAACGCCTTAATGAGTTCTCAGGCAGAGTGAATGCCTGGTGTGCTTTACAGGAAGCACGGTAGAGCAGTACTACAAGGAGTGAAACTCCATGCTACAGTGGGGTGACTCCACCATAAGGTTCCTAGGTAGGGGTAATGCCTCGGCCTTGCAAGCCAAGTCATAGCGGCGTAGCACCGCAAATAGGCAGGTAGCCTAATGTTGTATGACGTAATTAAAGAGTTGTAGACAGCACTACAAAGGGGAGGATGGCCCCATGTTACAGTGGCATGACACCACGATGAGGTACCCAGGTAGGGGTAAAACCTCGACATTGCAAGCCATGTCGTTGCGGCGTAACACCGCAAGGAAGCCTTAGGCTTCATGCTGAGTAGATTGGCACTACAAAGAGGATGAGACCTCATGCTACAGTAGTATGCCACTATGATAAGGTTCCCAGGTAGGGGTAATGCCTCGGCTTCAGGCCATGTCATAGCGGCGTAGCACCCCACGGAAGCGCAAGGCTTCATGCCATATCTCTTTAATAAAGAACTCACCTATAGTGTATGGAAAGAGATATCAGGCCGTCTCTTGAGAGAAAACTTGTAGACGTCCAAAATTATACACTGAAACCAGGCTGGCACAGGGCCTTTAATGTGCAGCCAGAAGCACACGTAACTACACTTTGTGAGTGGGAAGAATTACAATTGTGGTGCAGAATTCAAGGCGTAGTCCATTCTTGTATCACATTGTTATTTAACCCATGCGGGAAGATTCAAGTCGTCAGCGACATCTATCCTAATGCAAAATGGACAGTTACTGTAGGGAACGCTCAACCCTGGACACATATATATGTTGTGATATGTGGGAAATTGTTGGTGCTTTCTTTACATGGAGAGAGCTTGCTCTCAACATGCCTTGTAAATTTTAGTCCCACATCGGAAATGCACCATGAGTTATCTCAACATATATACTTGGGTGTGTTGTTGAGAGATGCACATGGGGTGGTGACCCTAAGGAGGGAACCATGTGGGTGATTTTACTAGGAGGTAAGAATAAGGCTCCAAGGATTAAGCATTAATGCTTTTGTCATTCTCTTGGATTAATTCCATTTGGAGCTAAACCCCAAAGGGGCTTAGCGACTCGGACTCGGACTCGGACTCATGAGGCATAATGTGGCATTTTGTTGGCGTACTTTGCACTTAGCACGTCAGCAGTCATGCGATCTTTATGCGGCTCATATGCGGCCATGCGGTCTTATGCGGCATGCGGCTCATATGCGGCCTCATGCGGCCATACGGCCATGCGGTCCATGCGGCACATGCGGTCCATGCGGCTCATGCGGCTTATGCGGCACATGCGGCTCATACGGCCATGCGGCCATGCGGCTCATGCAACACATGCGGTCCATGCGGCTCATGCGGTCCATGCGGCTCATGCGGTCCATGCGGCCCATGCGGCTCATGCGGCTCATGTGGTCCATGCGGCCATGAGACTCATGCGGCCAGGCTGCTGCTGCTGCCGCATGGAGAGTTTCACTGACTGTGCAGACTACAAGTCAGTTATGGAAAGACTGATTCAATGCGATTAATTCAGATCCTATCTTTGTGGGATTTGAATTAATTTTGTTGCTATCTTTGTGGGATTTGAATTAAATCTCGTTGCTATCTTTTGGGATTTGATTCAATCTTTCCATAACTGAAGAGGCGGCTAGGGTTTCCACCCTCTCTCTATAAATACTCTCTTCTGGCCTCCTTTGTGCCTACCACGAAAAATACAAGTCAGAAAAGGAGAAAGAGAGAGAGAGCTGCTGCCGCCATTGCAAGTCCATCCGAGGAGTCAGAACAGAGGTGACTTCGAGCATTCCACAAGTTCTTCAAACTTGCTGGTTCCTGGAAGCAGATCGTGTGGGGCGAATCTTGCTTTGAGCAACGGTGTTTTGACACCCCAGCATTGTTCTTCTTCTCATCTCTCTCTAGATTTTTGTAACTCGTTCTGTCCCAATTGCAACACGTTTGCAAGGAAGAACGAGAGATCTTCTCTTCTCTATTTTCCTCCTCCATATTGTAATCGGATTATTTGGTTTTTGTATCTTCGTAGATCTTTGTTGCATCTGTTTTACCATCTTTGATCAAGCCCCGGGACTAACATATAATAGCTATAGCAACATAACAGTTATATACTGACAACAACATTTCTAATACTGATTAATCAACTCTAACATATGCCCTCAAAATAAGTTAGTATTTCGGTTGGCATTTCTCAACAACTGTAATTAAGAGTAGTAAGCACTTATATCATATTCTCTTTTTTTTGTACTTTATGATGTACCATTCAAAATAGGGTAAAGTGCAAAAAATCCCTCGTTAGATTTGCACCTTTTGCGTAGAAACACATTTTAGTCAAATTTAACAAATAAAGACCCCCGTAATTTCTGACTTGCTCGGAATAGCCCTTCCCGTCTGCGAGACATTGGAAGGGACCGTTAGTCTCCAATTTTTTTGAAATTTTTTGTTTAAACACCCAAAATGCCCTTTTGTATTTGTTCTATATTAATCTGAGGAGAGGTTTGGGGGTTGGGAGAACGGCTCAGGAGGTTGGAAGAACGGGAGAACGGCTCAGGAGGTTGGGGGTTGGCCACAGGCCTTTATTTCTTCTTTGTTTTCAAATTATACAGTCAATGTATATATTGCTAATTTATTATTTTTTTAACAGATTCATCCAAAGTAGAAGATATGCCTTTTAGCTCGCAATCTTCGTTCTCACGACATTCAAGTAGAAACCGAGAAAAATTTATTTACTGCCATTATGGGTTAATTAGTCCATTGAAGACGTCATGGACGCAAACAAACCCTGGAAGAAGATTCTATGGGTGTACAAATTTTTCAACAAAGTCTTGTAGATTTCTACTATGGGAGGATGACAAACTTCTAGAGCACTATCAGACTCTAATGTATAATTTAATGAAAGAACTGAAGGAGCATCGAATCCAACGTTTAATTTCTTCTAGAGAATCGATAGTGGCGATGGCAACAAGTGAACGAAGATCATACTTCAACATGCATGTTTTGCAATTTGTTTTTGGTTTTCTAACGTGTATAGTTATGTTTAAAATATTTGTATGACGATTGCAATTGTTGAATGAAGTAATTTATGCGGAAAAAATATTGCTGACATTGTTATCATACTTCATTGGCATTGTAAAGTGAACTGAACATTTGTAGAGAGTATAGTAGAGTAGAGTAGAGTTGTAATTGTTGAACGAAGTAGAAAAAAGTTCATATCAACTGAAGAGAGTAGAGTTCATATCAACTGAAGAGAGTAGAGTTCATATAAACTGAACATATGAAGAGAGTAGAGTAGAGTAGAGTTGTAATTGTTGAATGAAGTAAACTGAACATTCATGACATTGCAAAGTGAGTAGAGTAGAGTTCATATAAAGTAGAGTTCATATAAACTGATGTAAACTGAAGGGAGTAGAGTTCAAATAAACTGAACATATGAAGATCATCTTCATCCAAAACACTGAAGAGAGTAGAGTTCACATAAACTGGAGAGAATAGACTTCACATAAACAGGAGAGAGTAGAGTTTAACATAAATTGGAGAGAATAGACTTCACATAAACTGGAGAGAGTAGAGTTTAACATAAACTAGAGAGAATAGAGTTCACATAAACTGGAGAGAATAGAGTTAACATAAACTGAAGAGTTCACATAAACTGAAGAGAGTAGAGTTCACATAAACTGAACATATGAAGATCATATAAACTTCATTCAACATCTTCATCCAAAACACAAAATTCATCCAACATATAAACTGGAGAGAATTGAACAACATCATAGAAACTGCATTTGTTCAACAACATCATATAAACTGTATTTGTTCAACATCTTCATCCAACATATAAACTGGAGAATCCAACGACATCATATAAACTTTATTTGTTCAACATCCTATAAACTGCATTTGTTCAACAAAATTCTTCATACTTCATCTTAAATATATAAACTGCACAAAATTCATCCACTTTGCTCCAACATGCTTGTATACTGCAGAGAAAAAAGAAGAGTTAGAATTGATGAAATGAAGTAAAAATTGAAAAGAAAGAAGATGATGAAGTGAACAAGAAACCTGTATCATGACAAAATGAGGTAGGGACAGCAGCATGACAAAATGAGGTAGGAACAATGGCTCAGAAGTGTTAGTGAATAAAGGATATTGGGACAGCAAAACAGAGTACCCCACAGACAGAGTAAAACAGAGCACCCCTGTCACGACCCGCACCCTAGGTAGGGGCACAAGTGCGTGACCACGCCCAGCCTACACCGTAAAAAACGGCGTAGAACGCTGTAGATCTACTAGCCAAAAAATAGTATATAATAACATGTCATCTCCGCACGGAGGAATATAGTATGAAATACTGATAAACTTAATCACAATCTAGAAGGAAGAATCATGGCACGAAAACTAGATAGATAAAAACCACAAGTGCAATATCCAGCTCAACAACGAGAGAAAGAGAGAGAGTCACAAAGTAATATGGTTATACAATCCCAAATATAATATAATAACATAAGTAGCAAGCTGGAGACAAGGTCCAGTCCAAAATGTCTATTCTAACTAAACTAAGCTAGAGGCTCGTCGGGCGGAGCTAAGCCCTGCTGAACCAAGGTCTCCAAGTCTAAGCCCACTACGTCAACCGGACCGTAGTAGGTAGGACAATCCTGTTTGCCATAATCTGTAAGATTTTGTCAACATATACAGTCAGGATGGAACGAGCACAAATCTCAAATAACAGTTCTAGTTAGACGATATTGAAAATGTAGCAGTAAATAGAGAAAATATACGAGGTAAATAATGTGTACATGAATCATGGTAAGGCATGTTAAGACTGTAACTGAATGTAAGAACAAAAAAATAGTATATATCATGTACAAAAATCTGGAACTATATCTATTTGAGTTTAGTATTAGTTTCAACATGTGATCGGCTTAGAACTTGATACAATGTTTGGCCTGGCTAATCATACGTGAGTGTATGATTAACACTATATAATGATGATACAATATAATACTGTGGGGTATTGATCACATATCTACGCTAACACCCCCATCCCTGACTAATATAGTGGATCCAGTCATGACACGTCATGGCACGTGATTCTCTGAGAATGTAGCTAGCCTTCGCAGGAATCCTGTCTATACAATGCACAAAGAACTAGGAAGACTTGCACAAGGCATACCATATATAAGAGAAATAACATCTTATGGCGGAATCCAGACAAATACCAATCCGTATGAACAATGTGTCAAGAGAACAAGGATATCTACACTAAATACTAGAAACAAAGACGATATCATAAAACAAAAATATTATCAGAGAATGTACTCGCCTGTGATGTGATGGATAAGTCGACTGAGTCCAAGAACAGTGCCTCGAGGACCTATAGATGGAATACTGTATCAATATAATGGTTTGGAAGTAAAATTAAGTCATACTGAGTCAAAATAGGTCAAGACACGTCAAACTAAGTCAATCTAGGTCAAACAAGGTCAAACTAGATTGTACAGGGTCAATCTAAGTCATATTAGGCCTAACAAAGTCATACTAGGTCAATGCAAGTCAAACGGAATTAAACTAGGTCGATTTAAGTCAACGGTTGACTTACAGTTGACTTTTGGTCAACTGGTCAACTCTGGTCAACCCTAGGTCAACTCTAGGTCAACTCTAGGTCAACTTTAGGTCAAACTTGACTAACATTGACTAACAGTTGACTTTGGGTCAACTGGTCAAGTTTGGTCAAGTTCTAGTCAATTTTAAGCTTCGGTTGACTTTCGGTTGACTTTTGGTCAAAATAGTCAACCGTGGTCAACCAAGGTCAAAACTAGTCCAAGTCCACTATTCCTAACCATTACCAACCATAATAACCTAATTTTAGCTATATCTTAAGGTACTAAACCCATATGTTGTGAAATGGGTATTATCCCTACTTATCCCATTTACCCTTTCTACCCTAATACTAAGGCCAAGTAGCTTTTCCTTAGGAGTTCCACTCCCGGCTTCCTAGGGTAGTAGGATACTAACCTACACTAACATTACCTACCAAGTTTTCTAGATAGAGTGGACATCCAGTCCATCTTACGGTCCATGTTGTCTAATTATCCATTATTTTGGTAAAAATCCCACTTTAGCTTCTAACTCCCACTCTAGGCTTTCCTACTTCATTCTAAGCTTTCTCCCACTCTCTATTATGGTATTTAAACCCTCTCCTAGAATCTCGATACCGTATCACGGTATCTTGATATCTAAAAG
Source organism: Iris pallida (assembly GCA_029216955.1). NCBI lineage: Eukaryota > Viridiplantae > Streptophyta > Magnoliopsida > Asparagales > Iridaceae > Iris > Iris pallida. The sequence continues at coordinate 2,122,259 of JANAVB010038617.1, read as the reverse complement.
TCAAAAAGGGTAAAAATCTCATTATCTTGAGTATCGCAAGATACTCAATGATATCTTGAGATACCCTTCTCCTAATCTCCAACGAAACCCCGATTTTAACTTAGGAGCCTACCCACAAAATCTAATTTACATATCTAAGTACCATCTCAAATTTGGACGCGTTCCGACACTCGGAACTCAAAATCGCCCTTCCACTCACTATCCAACTATTCCCTATTTTTCACTATTGCTAAGATCTAACCCACAAACTCTAATCCACTCTAATCCCACTCCACATACCCACTCATAGGCCCTCTTAGGGGGGATATATATGGTTATATATAGGAGTATATATGTAGGTTTATAGGGGTATATATATATGTATATATATAGGGGATTTGTTGGGGTGTTAAATGGGGCTAAAGGGGAGGGCTTAATGGTGCTGCTGCTACTGCTATTACTGCTGTTTGCTGCTGCTATTGCTGCTGTTTGCACTGCTGTTTGGGGGAGGGACAGGAGCCCCAAACTCCCCCCTAGCTGCTGCTAATGCTCTACTTTCTCCCTCTCTTCTCACCCTCAATCTCTTCCTCTCATTCCCTCTAATTCCTCTCTATAACTCCTCCTCTATCCCACTCTCTCTCTCTCTCTCTCTCTCTCTCTCTCTCTCATCTCTCTCTCTCTCTCTATATATATATATATATATATATATATATATATATATATATATATATATATATATCCCTCTTCTATTTATATATATATATCACACTCACACACACATTCATATCTACATATATATATACACACACACATAAATACCTATATCTATATATAGACACACACACACATACATATCTATATATATATATATATATATATATATATATATATATATATATATATATATATATATATATATATATATATATATATATATATATATATATATTTTTTTTTTTTTTTTTTTTTTTTTACACACACACATGGATACCTATATCTATATATAGACACACACACACACACCACACACACACACACACACACACACACACACACACATATATATATATATATATATATATATATATATATATATATATATATATATATATATATATACACACACACATATGGATATCTATATATATGGACACATACACACTCACACACACACATATACTCCTAAACGACCCAAAACTTTATCCGAATACCGAAATCTTTGAAATTTTACCCTCTAGGGCCTAGACACGTGTCCCACACAAGCAATCTAACTCGCACACGCGAGCGGAAACGAGAAACGAGGCCCGAATGGCCAAATGGCCATTCTGGCGACTTCGAGGTGTCCGATTCGCGATACCGCGTTATACGGACACCAAACCTATCCGGATTCGACCCAAACTCTACCCACGGGTTCTAAATAATAATTAGAACCTATTCTAAGTACTAGCTTGCCGATTCTAGAGTCGGTGCAAAAAGTCACCCGTGTGTTGGAACCCGAAAACCCCGAAAAGCCTATTTTTATGATTTCTCGCAAAACGACCCCACGTATCCAAATATGGACACGTACCTAGCCTCATCTCACCCAAACTAACCTAATTAGGTCTAATTAGGCTACGGATAACATCCAAACATGTCAATTTAGGGTTTTCCTCAAAATTGGCACTAAACCTAGCCCGAAAGTCCTGAATTGAGTCCAATGGGTTCCAAACCTCTTCTAATGGGTTGTCCTACGCCTCGGGTATCCTCTAATATGCAAATAACATTAATTAGGAGTAATTACAAGAGTTAGAGTTAGGGTTTACCTCTTGGGAGTTGGAATCCCAAGGAAAAGCCCCAAAATTGGTTCTTTTTAGGTCAAAAGCCAAATCTAAGCTTCCAACCCCTCCATGCTAGGCTCTACTTAGATAAAAATCACAAATAAGAGATAAACAAGGGTTAGCACCAAGATTAGGGAGAGATCTAGAGTATGGAAGAGAATTAGAAGAGATTTGACTTACTTTTGAGCCTAAAATCCAAATGGGAAGGAAAGGGATCCTTGTATAATGAGAGAAAGGAAGAGAGAGAGAGTTTTTCTTGCAATGAGAAGAATGGAGGGGTGTTTGCTGCTGTGGCCGGCCATGTAGGTGGGGCTTGGGGCATTTGGCAAATGTCTAAAATGCCCTCCAAGCCTCCTCTAGGTCAAAATTGACTTAAACAATTTTTCGGGGTCGGAAAAAATCAAGTTAAAATCTACAAATTGACCGATTAAGTCACGAAAAAATTGTCTAAAGGTACCAGACTAATTTGTGGGATTTTATGGGCCATATCTAACTTAAGTTTGGGTCCCGATAAGAGTCTAAGCTACCCCAGGTCCCCGATACAAGTCGGAATGAGCTGAAATTCGAACCCGACTTTAAAATTCCCTAAATAACAATATAATTAAATAAAAATTTCTAAAATTCCTAAAAATGCAAAAATGACCATTTTATCCTAAATTTTGAAAACAGGCAGTTATAAAAATGACTATTATACACCTCTTCGAACTCTCTTTGACTTCTTCAAGATTTTCTACTACTTTAGGAACAAGTAACCCATCAAAAGCTCCCATTTTTTCTCTCTTATCTTGGAACCTTACCATTAGTATTCTTCTTATAGTTTTAAGCAAACAGATAACAGGCTTGTCCCTTGCTATCAATATGTGTTTATTCCATGATTCACACATATTGTTGCTTGAAAGATCACATTTGGATCTAGTTCTGAATCCATGCTTCGACCATTGTCCTGCAGGCACTTTCTGTAACCAATTGTAAGCTTCAATGCTTACTTTCTTTATCTTATCCATCCCAATCTCGAAATCAGCTAAGGTGTATGTATTTGCAGCTTTCCACAGAAGATTTCTAAGTTTGGAACCTGGATGTTTCTTCTTAAAGTTGTCATATACGTGCCTGGCACAAAATCTATGTTCTGCACGAGAAAGAAGCTTATGAAAGATATCCAACAAGCCCTTTTGTCTATCAGAAATCCAAGTGATTGAATTTTCATCTATGGCAAGTGCTTCCAACAGTTGCTCCATGAACCAATTCCATGTTTCTTTATTTTCTATCTCCACTATAGACCAAGCAACAGGAAAGAAACTGTTGTTTCCATCTCTAACAACAGCACTTAGAAGCTGACATTTGTATTATGTCTTCAAGAAACATCCATCAAGACCAATGAATGGTCTGCAACCTTCTTTGAAGCCCTTTAGCAATGCATGCAAGGTGTAAAAAACTCTCACAAATCTTGTTGATTTTCCATCAGCCTCTAGTTCTCCCTTTACCCTAACAAAACTTCCAGGATTTGTTTTCATCACCAACATGGCATATTCTCTTATATAAGCATACTGTTCTTTGGCATCACCATCAATCATGTCCAATGCCTTCTTCTTTGCCCTGTGTATTTTATGTCTCAAAACTTTAATCTCAAAATCTTCAGCAATATTAGTTTTAAATCCAACAGTCTTCCAGTCTGGATCATTTCTAAACCTGTGGACATATCTGCTCGCATATATACATTTAAGGATACTAATAAGTTAACAGTTAACTAATAAGTTGACTAAAAACATAAGATAAACTAATAAGCTAACTAATAAGTCTACATAACAGTTAACTAATAAGTCTACAAAAGTGGAGAGAATTGAACAACATCAGCACATACCTATTTGCAAGAAATGTAGAAGTGGCTTGTTTGTTGCTGTCCACCTCACCACAATGTTGTGAATGTGCAGATTAGAATTTTTTCACTACAAAGTATCCATTTTCACCAACAACACTTCCATGAATCCTCCACTCACAACCTTTATTTGAACATATAGCTGTGACCCTCCTTCTTTCATTGTGTACAAACTTCATATTGTACTTATTCTTGATGGCATGGAGCCTCATAGCACTCCTAAATTCTTCATCTCTCAAAAAAAAAAATTTTGGTCACAACGGGCTCTAAAGAACCCAACTCACACTCTTCATCCCCCCAACTGTCTTCTGTGGACTGTACACTGTCCAACTCATCACTGGGATTATACTCAGACTCTTGGTCAATATCTTCATCATGTACAAAGCTACTATAGTCAATACCAACTCTTTCTTCAGCCACATGTTCTTCTTCTTCAGCCACATGTTCAGGTGCTGACCTGGTTAAGTTAATACTTGCCCAATAATCATCATCCATCTTTATTTCCATCTCTATAGCTGCTTCACTAAAAGCAGTAACATGTGACTCATAATCATTGTCATCAATGAGTGACTCATCGAGCTTTCCTAATACATAAAATTTGAGAAGACATAGGGGTTTAAAATTTTTGCAAAGCAGCTCATTATATCATTGTCATCCAATAATTGTGTCTTCGTTCCATCCACAGGGTCATAGAAGTAAATTTCGCATGGAGCCTGCACCCCAGCACTTGCACATAGGCCATTAAGGTCAAACCAACAGAATTCATCACTGAGAATAAATTCTTTAAGTTTCAATACAATATCACCAACATATTTGTCACCAAAATCAAAGTGACCCCCAACATGTACTTTGTACCCATCCTGTGTTAACCTCTGAACAATATAGGACGATGAAGACACAATTGCAAACTAATAACAAATTAATAAACAAAATTAGGGTTCTTTGTGCAGACACTTTGTCCAGTTATTAATAACAAATTACTAAACGAAATTAGGGTTCTCACTCCAACTTGGGGTTATTTCTCCTAAATTCTTTCCAATTAGGGTTTATTCCTCCAAAAAAAATTTATCACGAACGATTAAGTTTAGGGTATAGGTATATACCTGAATCTCGAACCTCGATGAAGCACTTGCATAGAAGATTTCTTCTCCGTCTTCGAATCAGGAACGATGAACCTCTTCTTCTCTGTCTTCGAATTAGGGAAGAGAGCAGTGAACCGTCGAATTGGAAAATAATCTAAGAAGGGATTAGGTGTATATTAGAGAGGGTATAACGGTCAGTCCATGGGTCAGTAACGGTCCGTTAGCTCTATTTGAGTATTAGGGGATCTAATGAGCATATTTCATACTTGAATGAATTTTAAGAGCATGAGATCTTTTAGTGCAAAAAGCAGAAATCTAACAAGAAATTTTTTGCAATTTACCCTTCAAAATATACTCTTTTTGGTTAAACTATATTGTTTTAGTTGTGATATACATAGTGTGTGCGGCTATAATATATTTAGGGTTAAATAGACCTTGGGTCCTATAAATATTTAGAAAGTAGCATTTTGGTTCTCAAGATGTGTTGTTTAGAATTTGTATCTTGAGATAATAGTTGATCCATATTGATCGTCCAAATCTGTTAATAAATAAATTGAATTAGAATTTAAGGACAAGTTCTGGGACTCAATCAATCCTAAAATATTTATTAACAAAATTTGGATGGTCAATACGGATCAACCGTCATCTGACTCTCGTCTCAATACCCAAACCCTATAGCTGAATATCTTCATACTAATTCTTGAATGTTTCTAAAATTCAAAGTCTAATTAACCCATATATTTACTATGTAGAGCCATTCACAACAAAATATTACTTCTTTTGTCAAGGACATCTAATAGAGTTGGCTATCAACAATTTGTCAGTGGTTAGAGGTAACTCCATATTTGCACATTATCAGAACCGGCTCCAAGTCTAGACGTTTTAAACATGGACTATAGTCTCAAGTTTTACAAAAGTTTTTAAAATTTTACAAATGTTTCAAAAATTTAAAGGCTCCTAAATTTTATAAAGTTCCAATTTTTTTTACATAGAGATCCCTATTTTCAGGACCATTTATTATCCCATTTATACTAAACCCGGACATATACATTATTCTACTAGAATTTTCAACAAATTCCATAGGAACAGTTGGGGGAATTGGATATGCATTGATAATGTCAAAGTTTGGAGTGGAATATACACTTTTATTTGCTTTGATTCATCTTTTAAAAAAGAAAGAACCTTTTGTTACTTGGAGGATAGGCAAAAAGCCCAAAAAGAAGAAGATACGCACGAAAAAGCAACGGCCAGAGATGAGGGGAAAAAAAATGAATGGCGGTTGTGGAATGTCTTTATTGCTTGGATTTGGTATATATATCCGTGTTTTCATGAGGATATCAAGAATAGGGATGGCAACTTCCCCCAATCCGACGGGAATTCGACTTTTTTTTTTCGACATGGACGGGCTTGGGAATATAGAAACGGGAATGGAGACGAAAATGGAAATTAAACAAAATTTCCGATCGTATTCGGGGCCGGGTATGGATATTGTACTTCCCGTCCCGGTAAATTTTCGACCCCGATTACTTATACTTATATGCGCAACACATTTCTATGAGTTCATGATCTATCTAATACTAGATATAATTTTTATTAAATCAACATGTCTTGTAATTTTTTTGGAATAAAATAGTTTATACTATACAAAAAAAATTATTAATGGGACGGCAGACTGGGACGAAAAAATCTGATCCCAAAAGTGTTAATGGGACGGGGACGGGGACGGGGACGGGGACGAAAAAAATTTTAAAAAATATATGACATTATTGTATTTATGAATTGTTATATTACATAGAGTGAAAGATATTAGTATATATAGATTGAGGGTAGATAGAGAGAGTGCTCAAAGAAGCACCGACATAGAATAGGAGAAGAGAGTGTGCTCAGTTAGGGGTTAATAAACATTAGTATATGTATATTGTGGGTAGTTTGATAAATTACTAAATCTAAATCGATTTTCGGTTCTGTTCGATTTTTCGGATGAAGAACCGAAAATCGAACCGTTATTTCAAATTTTTAAATTTTCAAACCGTAAACCGAACCGATAACCGAAAAAACCGAACCGTTTGTCATATTTCGGTTCGGTTCGGTTCGGTTTTCGGTTTTCAACCGTTATATGCTCACCCCTAGTGGGTTAGGATGGACTAGGTATAGCCTGACTAACAAAAAATTACCAAAAAAATTTATATATAAAAAAAATTACTTTTTAGGTGAGCTGGAGCCCACCCCAGCCCCTCATTTAGGTCCGCCCTTCGCTACAACTACATAATACAAGCTAAAGCGGTCGTCTCAGTCTTGTACAATTGTATTCGAGAACAGTACAATAAACTCTACCTAATAAATAATGACAGAATTTATGATTCTGCCTTTGCTTGCAAGGTAGGGTTTATTGTGATGTTCTCGAATGCAATTTTAGAAGAAGGGCTTTGTGAGTGACGACTACAGATGCATCGGTTAAGGAATTCCGTGTGGACATCTCGTCACTAAATTATTTTCCTCCAGCTTTTTTTGTGAACGTGTTAAATAATGTTGTCCATTCATATAAACTAGTATATGCTTTTAGGAATTTTCCTGGAACAAATTAAGATGTTAGAATCAAATTATTCCAGCTTTGAGCTGTAGGAGTTAATCCTCGAAAAGATTATTTAGTTGTAGAATGAAAATAGGTAAACTAGAAATCATTACGGCTGTGTTTGATTGGACTTTTTTTATGGAAAATATTTTTATCACAAATTTTTCACCAATTGTAGTGTTTGATAGCTTATATTTTTCATGGAATTATTTTTCCAAAAACTATCATTTTTTATATTTTCTTCTAAAATGGTGGAAAATAAAACTTGTCCAACCCACAGAAAAATATTATTTTCTATGGAAAATAACTATATTTCGTGGAAAATAATGACAATCAAACACTCAAATTAAGTTTTTCATAAATTTTTTTTAAAATTTCATGAAATTGTTTTCCTAGAAAAATAATTCTACGTAATTAATGTTGAAAATTTTCTTCAAAACTTTGGATTAAAATCTGCAAGAAAATAAATTAAATTAAAGTTACCGGCCTCCGGGGAAGTCGCGCACGAAGCACTGCCCTAAGAGTTAGTTCGGGTCTATGTGCAGACTAAATCCGAACGCCCCTAGTGGTAAAATTTTCGCTCCACCGGAATCTCGTTGCCGCACACGACGTCGAGAGAATGACCCCGACTTAGCTCCGCCCAGAGCAACAAATGAAGAATAGTATTTCAAGAGGGAAGAGAATTTGAGAGAGAGAGAGAGCTTTCGCAATGATCTTTTTTATGTCAAAGAGAGGAGGAGGAAACCTCATTATATAGGTTATTGCCAAAGGATGGAATAATGAGGATATTAAAATAGCCTATTAAATTTTAACGTTACAAAAATTGTAGCACATGATAAAAATGTGATACATTGAATCTAGACATGATTCAAACATTCAAAAGTTATAGAATAAATAAATTGTAACGGTTGAAAATAAATGATGAAAAATTTGTTTTTGTAAATAGTAGCAACGATTACAACAATTCCCCCCCCCCCCCCCCCCCCCCCCCCCCCCAAAAAAAAAAAAAAAAAACCAAGTTCCGAAATAATAGAGGAAAGAAACGAAAGAGAAAAGTTAAAGGTGAGAAAGATTTCTGGACAGTTGAATACTATGCATAAATGAGATGAACTACAGCCTTGAATCTCACGTAGTGACTATTGTCTTTGTCTGAAGAAGAACTTGATGGACTACGCCTTGAATCAGTCTTCTTGAACCAGACTCAGAAATTAGCACACATAGTACGCTAGAGGTACTTGAGTCTATCGGGTGGCGCGTTTGATTGACCATGCGCACTTTTACACATTCATGAGAGTTGTCTAGGATCGCCCTGTCCTATAGTCGCGGCCATCACGACCTCTCATATAGGTACGTTCTCAAGGGTTGGTGATAGGAATTAACCTGGCATATCATGTTTGGACTTATTAAGAGTTTTAAAACTCATCATATCCATATCACAAAAGGAACATTGTCACCATAGGGATGGGATATTAATGTACACATGTACAGCCTCTTGGGCTTTTATTTTAAAGAGAATTTAATCTCAGGTCAGTGTTCCATAATAGTCACCTAGTCCAGCTTGTTTCTACCCATTGAACTAGCTTCTTGGGATCTCCAGTCAGACTCAGTTGGGTTGCCACTGCTGGTGACTATACTATGGGCTTAACCCCATCCCCCTCGATAATTCTAGGATCAATGTCCTAGACAAACTCTTCGTCAAAAGTAAACAGACTTTTCGTCAAGAGATCTGTAAAGTTCTTTAATGACTTTTATAGTCAAGAACCACAAATTTGTCCAATAGGCTCTTTATTGGCTTAAAGTGCAGCTGCAGGTGCCTGTTTATCTTAGCATTCACAGAATCATGCTATAGTAGTTCTATAACAGATTTATTATCACAGTTTATAGAAATTGCAGGAATATGATGAACAGAAACATGTATATGCATAATAAGATTTTTAAGGTAGTGTCTAAAGATATCATCTCAGAGTCCATAGTACTTCTGGCAATAATAGTCTGTTTACATGATCCCCAGGAGATCGCAGCTCCTGCTAGGGTAAAAACATATCCAGTTGTGGATTTCACATCATGTGAATCAGTTATCCAATTAGCAACTGAGTAACCTTCTATGATATCAGGGTGTCTAGAATAATTAAGTTTATAATCTAGAGTACCCTTAAGATATCTAAATACTCTGTCTAACGCAGTCCAGTGTGTCTGATTTGGGTTACTAGTATATCTACTTAGTCTCCCAATAGCAAATGCAATATCAGGTCTAGTCCTATTTGTTATGTACATAAGGGACCAAATTATTTGTGAATATCTATGTTGTTTTATAGGTGATTCTTCATTTTCTTGAGAACAACATTACTGTCATAAGGGGTAAAGGCATGTTTCTTGTCAAATTACTCAAACTTTCTTAGTATTTTTTCAATTAAATGTGCTAAGGATAGAGTATAGCCCTCTTTTCTTTTGGACACTTGTATTCCTAGGATCAGATTTGCCTCACCTAGGTCTTTCATATCAAACTGGTTAGATAAATAATTCTTAGTGTTATTTATCAGTTCCAGTGAAGATCCTAGAATAAGGATATCATCAACATACAAGCATAAAATAACACAACTTCCATTTGTATTTTTAGAATACAAACATTTGTCACATTCATTTGGCACAAAACCAAATTCTATAATGACTTTGTCAAATTTGTTGTGCCATTGCTTGGGAGCTTGCTTTAGGCCATAAAGAGATTTTACTAATCTACAAACCTTGTTTTCTTGACCTTTAGCAATAAAACCTTCAGGTTGCTCCATATAAATTCTTCCTCTAAATCTCCATTTAGAAATGATATCTTTACATCCATTTGATGGATCAGCAAGTCATGAATGGAAGCTAAGGCTAGGAGGGTTCTAATAGAAAAAATCCTAGCAACAGGAGAATAGGTATCAAAATAATCTAATCCTTTTTTCTGGGTAAAACCTTTGGCTACTAATCTAGCCTTATATTTCTCTATGGTACCATCGGCTTTAAGTTTCTTTTTTAAAATTCACTTACAATCTATGGGTTTACTACCTAAAGGTAGGTCGGATAGAAACCAAATACTATTCTCCATAATGAAGTTGTACTCATTATTAATAGCTTCTTTCCAGAAAGGGGTATCAGGAGAGGATATGGCTTCTTCATAAGTTGAGGGATCACCCTCTATCAAAAATGTGAAGAATCCTTCTCCTAAATCATTTTCAATCGTTTCTCTTTTACTCCTTCTAGGTTCTATGACTTGTTCAGGTTGAGAATTAGGTATTAGATCATGAGAACTAGTAGATGGAGTAAGAGAAGGGTTGGAGGAAGCTGAAGGGGTTCTAACCTTGAAGGAAAAAATGTTCTCAAAGTAAACTGCATCTCTAGCTTCAATAATTGTGTTATTAGATATTTTATTTACTTCAGAATGGATTACAAGAAATCTATTGGCATTGCTATCTAGGGCATATCCTATGAATACAGCATCAACAGTCTTAGGTCCTATCTTCCTCTTTTTGGGTTCAGAAATTCCTACCTTAGCTAGACATCCCCAAACTTTGAGGTAATTAATCCTAGGGGTTCGACCTTTCCATAACTCATATGGTGTCTTATCATTAGTCTTACTGGGTATCCTATTAAGAATGTAACAGACTGACAATAAAGCTTCTCCCCAAAGATTATCAGGAGCACCTGAGCTGAGAACCATGGCATTGACCATGTCTAACAGAGTGCGATTCTTTCTTTCAGCAACTCCATTGGATGTGGTGAATAAGGAGCAGTTACCTCATGAATAATTCCATGTTCTTCACAGAAGTTAGTCATATCATTTGAGGTGTACTCTCCACCACGATCTGATCTAGGGATCTTAATCTTTCTATCTAGCTGGTTCTCAGCTTCGGATTTATAGACCTTGAATCTGTCTAGAACTTCATCTTTGGTCTTAAGGAGGTAGGTGTAACAATACTTTGAATGGTCATCTATAAAAGTAACAAAGTATTTCCTACCGCCTGGGGTCAAGACCCTGTTGGAATCATACATATCACTATAGATAAATTCTAGGAGTTCAGAATCTCTATAGACAGATTTGAAAGGTAATCTAGTGCTCTTTGGCTTGAACACAAATCTCACATTTGTGTTCATCATCTATAGGAGTCTTAGGAATGAGATCTAAGTTCATCATCCTTTTAATAGATCCTAAGCTCACATGACCTATCTATCATGCCAAACATTTGATGATTCAACATTAGCAACAAAAGAGGGATTTGAACTTTTATTCATAGTACTTAAAATAAAGAGTCCATCTTTCACAAAAAAAAATCACAAAATGTTCATTCTTAGAAAAACTACTTTATTGGCCTCCATTACAATTTTGTATCATGAGGCTACAAGGAGGGATCCACTAACAAGGTTCCTTCTGACCGACGGCACATGAAGCACATCATGGAGAGGTAGAATTTTTTCTGATGTCATCTTCAGATCTATTCTTTCTCTTCCTACGATCTGTGTCGTTGATCCATCTCCTAGGGTCACACCTCCTCCACTCGATTCCTGATAGTTTGAAAAACTAGAGCGATCAAAAAAATATGAACGTTTGCTCCAGAGTACAACCACCAATCATCGGTATGGTAAGAAATGTTTATTATAGGTTGATAGCTTACAGACCTGAAGGTGCTAGAAGAACCATTCAGAATCATGTTAGCCTCTGGCTTGTTAGGGCCTTTTCCTTTGAAGGAGGTCTCATTGGTGATAAGGCTTGGGTTTGCCATGGATTTCTATCGGGTTTACCTTAGTTCTGAAATCAGATCCAGCTATGGTGTCACCCCCAGTTTCCAGAAACAGGAGTATTTTTGTCAATTTTTCACTTTTAAATATTTTTGAAATTTATTTATTATTTATTGTATTATTTTGGGGTTATTTGAATCGGGTTCGAATTTCAACTCATTCCGACTTGTTTTGACTTGTTTCGGGAACCCGGGGTAGTGTTGACCTTAGCGGGCCCACACACTAGTTAGTCTATGGCCCACATGTCAGTATTTTAGTTAGTTACTAGGCTAAATATTTCGGTTAGATTTAATTTGGATTAGTGGTTTTAGGATGACTAAACTACCCCCGACTTAACCCTTTACCATTGTTTTAGCAAATAGACTAGAGAGGGGCCTTTTTGACTTTTCCATATAGGACAAAATAGTCCCATTTGGCCGGCCATGACTAGGAGGATAGGCTCCATCAAACTTCATTATTTCCTATTCCATCTCTCTTGTTCTTCCCCAAATTGATTTGAGAGCTAACCCTAATCAATCATCCCCAAATCTTTCCATTTCTTCACCAAACCTTCATCCTTCCTTCTCCATTCTATCCAAGGGAGGAGCTCCTCAAGTTTGGGAGGATTCAGAGCTTGTCCGTGTCCGTTTGGAGTTTCTACGTATCGGTGGCGTTTCGGGATCGAATCGAATCACCGAGAGGTAAACCCTTTCCCTCTCTCATTTCTCATGCATTAGCTTCATTTTGACCTATAGGAATGACCCCCTTGGTTTGGTGTCCATTTTGTGTCCATTTGGACATTTGTAGAGGTGTCCTAGGAGTAGGATCGTGTCCAAATGAAAAAACCTCCAATTTGGACACA
>JANAVB010038617.1:1832033-2091243 GCA_029216955.1 Iris pallida | reverse complement strand
ACTAGAAAGTAGATTGAATATAAGGCTTGAAGCCAAAATAGAATATGTTAGGCTTGAAGCCTAATTGATAAAACTCAAACTTGTAGATTTGAGTATGTATATCATATTCTAAATAATATTTTTTTCAGACATATGGCAAACATCACCAAACTTGAGTTCGCTGCTCTTGATATTTTCGGAAGAAATTATTTGACTTGGGTTCTTGAGGCTGAGATTCATTTGAGTGCAAAGAACCTTGCACATGCCATCAAAGAGAAGAATGAGGCAAGCGAACAAGACAAAGCAAAGGCAATGATTTTCATTCGACATCACCTCCATGAAGGGCTGAAATCCGAATATCTTGGAGTAAAAGACCCAGCTGTGTTATGGAAAAACTTGAAGGAACGTTATGATCATCAAAAGAGTGTGATACTCCCAAAGGCTCGTTATGATTGGATGCACCTGAGGTTGCAAGATTTCAAAACGGTAAACGAATATAACTCTGCAATGTTTAGAATTGTATCTCAAATGAGATTGTGCGGAGATAATGTTACCGAAGAAGATATGTTGGAAAAGACATACACTACTTTCCATGCCACGAACATGCTCCTGCAGCAGCAGTATCGTGAAAAAGGTTTTACAAAATATTCTCATCTCATGCCTACTTGTTGCTGAACAAAATAATGAGCTCTTAATGAAAAATCATAACTCCCACCCTACTGGATCACAGCCATTCCCTGAAGCGAATGCAAATAGCTATAGACAAGGACATGGTCGCGGTCGCGGTCATGGTCGTGGTCGTGGTCACGGTCGTAGTTATAGTCATGGTAAAACTCGAGATCATGGTGGTCCTAATTATCATGCCTTCAACAAGAAGGTTGTGCCATACCACTTGAAGTGGAACAAAAATGGCAAAAAATAAAGGAAAGGGTGTGAAAGTAGTTTCTCCGAAGAATTATGAAGAGGCTTGCTATAGTGTGGAGCAAAAGGGCATTGGTCTCGTACCTGTCGTACACCAAAGCACCTAATTGACCTTTACCAGGCATCTATCAAGGGTAAAGGAAAAGAGAAAGAAATCAATCTTGCAGATTTCAGTAAAATTGATGAAGATGAAATGATCCAATGGAATTTACTCATCTGGATGTTGATGATTTCTTAAACGAGCCAAATGAAGGAATCAATGGGATTAAGTTTTGGGGTGATGATGCTAATGATGTCAATGGAAAGAACTAAAATAATTGTGTTGGAATTTAGACTATTTGAACTTTATTTTCCTAAGTTTAATTTTAGTTCAATGCTTGTATTCTCATGTTTCTAAGTCTTTGCTATTATAACGAATTAATAAATTAAGTTTCATAATGTTTCTTACTTCATTTTTTTTTTGTTTATAGAAATATGAAAAATATAGATGCAGTAAACAACTCCAACGGTGGAGATATATGTCTGGTTGACAGTGGATCAACACACAATTCTTCGAGATCGAAAATACTTCTCGAACTTAAAATTGGCAAAAGCAAATATTAGTACAATTTCTGGTACTACAAAACTGATTGAAGGCTCCGGAAGAGCGAATATTATATTACCGGGTGGAACAAATATTTTGGTGAAAGAGGCTTTATATTCTAGCAAGTCAAAAAAATTTGTTAAGCTTCAAAGACATACGTCTAAATGGTTTCCATATCGAGACTATGAATGAGGGAATATGGAATATCTATGTATTACATCCAGTAATTCATGCCAGAAGCATGTAAAAGAAAAGCTCCAGTTTTCTCATCAAGATTGTATTATGCAAACATAAGTGCCATAGAATCTAACACTACAATGAACCAGAAGTTCAATGATCCAAAACTTTTTGCTTTGGCATGATCGACTTGGCCACCCTGGATCTAGTATGATGCATCGAATAGTTAGAAACTCACGTGGGGCATCCTCTAAAGAACCAGAAGATTCTTTTACCTCGTTATTGGTGTGTGCTGCGTGCTCATAAAGAAAATTAATTATAAGACCATCTCCAATAAAAGTTAATCTTGAGTCCCCTATATTTTTACAAAGAATACAAGGGGATATTTGTGGACCTATTGACCCACCTTGTGGGCCATTTCGTCATTTTATGGTCTTGATAGATGCATCATCTAGATGGTCACATGTAAGTCTATTGTCAACACGAACCGTTGCTTTTGCTAAACTCTTGCCATATTATAAGACTAAGGGCTCAATTTTTCTGATATTCCATCAAGACTATCCATCTTGACAATGCCGGTGAATATACATCTCAAGCATTGATGATTATTGCATTCAATTGGCATGAATGTCGAACATTCAGTTGCACATGTGCATACTCAAATGGACTTGCATAGTCTTTTATTAAAAGGTTACAATTGATTGCCAGACGTTACTTCTAAGGTCAAGTTTACCCACTTCTGTGTGGGGACATGCAATATTCATGCAGCTGCATCGGTCCGTATCGACCAAGTTCATTTCATCATTATTCACCATTGCAACTTGTTTCTGGCCAGCAGCCTGATATTTCACACTTAAAAGTGTTTGGTTGTGCTGTTATGTCCCTATTTCTCCACCTAAACGAACAAAGATGGGACCACAAAGACGTCTTCGAATTTATATTGGTTTTGATTCCCCGTCATAATGAAATACATTGAGCCTCTGACGGGCGATTTATTTAAGGCAAGGTTTGCTGATTGCCATTTTGATGAATCTGTTTTTCTGTCGTTAGGGGGAGATAAAATGTCACTTCCTGTAGAACGGCGTAAAATTACATGGAATTTACCATCTTTTATTAATCCACTCACAAGTAGATGCGAGCAAGAAGTAAAAAGAATCATTCATTTATAAAATATTGTAAATCAATTGACAGATGCATTAACTGATATTAAGAAAGTGACAAAATCTCATGTACCGACTATAAATGTACCAGCACGGATTGATCCCTGAAGGACAACATGATGGCACACTAAAATCGTGCATGAAACGTGGACGCCCTGTTGGCGCTAAAGATAAGAACCCTCGAAAGAAAAAGGGTACAAATAATTATTCCAGAAGAGACACATGAAAGCGATATAGAAAATTTTACTGATCAGTCTAAACTAGCTCCTGAAGAGACACATGACAATGAACAGATTTCAGAAGAAATCTCTTTAAATATATGAGTACAAGGAAAAGCTGGGATAGAAAGAAAATTACTATAGACAATATTTTTGCTTATAGTGTCGCACTTGATATAGTAAATGAGGATCCTGAACCAAAATCCATTGAATAATGTCGGCATAAAAATGATTGGCCAAAATAGAAAGATGCGATACAAGCAGAATTAAAAATTCTTAGAAAATCGTAAAGTATTTGGACCAGTAGTTCAAACTCCTGAAGGTATGAAACCTATTGGATACAAATGGGTGTTTGTACGAAAGCGCAACGAGAAAAACAAAATTGTGAGATACAAGGCACGACTTGTTGCACAAGATTTTTCATAGAGACTTGGAATCGATTATGATAAAAACATATTACCCTGTGATCGACACGATCACATTACGATACTTGATCAGTTTAACAGTCACAGAAAAACTTAATATGCTGCTTATGGATGTTGTTACCGCATATTTATATGGATCATTGGATAATGACATTTATATGAAAATCCCAGAAGGATTCAAATTGCCTGAAGCAAATAACAAAAGGTATAATGGGTTATACTCAATCAAATTACAACGATCCCTATACGGATTAAAACAATCTAGAAGAATGTGGTATAACCGTCTTAGCGAATACCTTGTTAGAGAACGATATATAAATAATCCAATTTGTCCATGTGTTTTTATCAAAAGATCTAAAAATGGATTCTCAATTATTGCGGTATATGTTGATGACTTAAATCTTGTAGGAACTCCCGAAGAGCTCACCGAAACCGCTAATTATCTGATGAAAGAATTTGAGATAAAAAATCTTGAGAATACAAAATTTTGTCTCGGCCTGCAGATCGAGCATTTATCAAATGGAATTTTTATTCATCAATCTACCTATGCAGAAAAGATTCTAAAAAGATTTTATATGGATAAAGCTCATCCACTGAGTAGCCCCATGGTTGTTAGATCGTTAGATGTAAAGAAAGATCCATTTCGTCCTCGAGAGGATAATGAAGAATTATTAGGTCCAGAAGTACCATATCTTAGTGCTATTGGAGCTTTGATGTATCTTGCAAATTGTACAAGACCTGATATAGCATTTTCAGTAAACTTACTGGTAAAATATAGCTCGGCACCAACAAAACGACATTGGAATGGTATTAAACACATATTACGTTATCTTCGTGGAACAACCGACATGGGCTTGTTTTACTCAAAAAATTTAGAATCACAAATTGTGGATTTTGCTGATGTCGGTTATCTATCTGACCCACATAAAAGAAGATCTCAGAGTGGATATGTATTTACTTGTGGCGGTGCTACAATATCATGACGTTTGGTGAAGCAAACATTAGTAGCTACTTCTTCTAATCACTCAAAAATTTTGGCACTGCTACAATATCATGACGTTTGGTGAAGCAAACATTAGTAGCTACTTCTTCTAATCACTCAAAAATTCTGGCACTGCATGAAGCAAGTCGAGAGTGCATATGGTTGAGAACAATGGTTCATCATATCCGAGAATCATGTGGGTTACCTTCAGCAAAAGATACTCCGACGATATTGTATGAAGATAATGCTACTTGTATTATACAAATTAGAAATGGCTACATCAAAGGTGACAGAACGAAGCATATATCACCTAAATTTTTTTACACTCACGAGCTACAGAAGAATGGTGACATTGATGTCCGACAGATACAATCGAGCAATAATTTTACAGATTTATTCACTAAGGCATTGCCAACCACAACATTCAGAAAGATGATTCAGAATATTGGGATGCGTCAGCTAAAGGAACTCTTGCAAGTATCAGGAGGAGTGTGATCACTAATATTTCACACTGTACTCTTTTTCCTTCGTCCAAGTTTTTATCCCACTGGATTTTTCTTGACAAGGTTTTAACGAGGCAGTTTATCACGCTTACTATTTTGTATAATATGTACTCTTTTTCCTTCGGCCAAGTTTTTATCCCATTGGATTTTTCTTGGCAAGGTTTTAACGAGACATATTCTATAAATATTGGACATCCAAGGGGGAGTGTTGTAAATATGGTGGATTGTCCAATGTCCATTTGTATTCTATAACTCATGTAACTCATGGCCCTTGGTTTCCATAACCTATGGCCTTTGGGTTTCCTAACCTATGTCCCTTGGTATTACTTGTAAGCCTATAAAAGGACTATTTTTTAGTTGAATGAACAGAAATAAGAAATACATATCTACATCTTCTATCTTATACTCTCTACTTTACAACAATGAGGTCAAATTTCGTCTAGTATAAGATTTTGTCCCAACTTTCCACCATTTTTATAAATAAAAAAAAATAATATATCATAATGGCTTGATCTACTGATCTTCTGCAACCCAACCATGGTCCTATACATCTACTCAGTGGCAATTTATTTAACTTTGATATTGTGTATTTGCACACGCGTACATACTCTAGTTAAATTTTAAACACATGCTAATTAACCCCTCCCATAAAATAGAATTTGTTTTTGTAGTTAATCGCACTTAGGCTAACGTTTGGTTTGGGAATCAGGATGTTGGAAGAGAAAACTCATCTTTTTTTTTTAATGTCAAAAAAAATGTGCAGGAAAAAAATTAATTTTCAAGAAAAAGAAAAACATGAAGAAAAATGCTTCACCCACTAACTCAATGGATTCAGTGTTTCACTCTCAATTAGTCAATCTTGTTTTTTTTAATGTTCCTGATTTTTCCAAACATTGGAAAAAGAATTATAAATTATATTTTCCCACAAATTTTTTTTCTTTACTTCTCCCTTTCACGAACCAATCAAGGTTACTAAAGAAACACAAAAAAGAAACCTGACTTTAATATCCACGCTTAGGGCTTGTTTGGTAAAATAGATTTGCATTTGGATTTGGATTTGGAAATCCAAAATTCAAATCCAAATTCAAATTCAAATCCAAATCATAAATTTCCAAATCAAAATCCAACTCCAACCAAACATAGAATTTGGTAAATTATTAATTAGCTATTATAATTATAATTATAATATAATTAATAATTAAATTATTATTATAATTAATAAAATAATAAATAAATAAATTATTAATTAAGATAGAATGATGATTAATAAAATATTAATTAAGATATAATGATGATTATAACGGCGATTAATAAATTATTAATTAGCTATTATAATTATAATTATAGTTATGATTAATAATTAAATTATTATTATAATTAATAAAATATTAAATTATTAAATAGCTATTATAATTATAATTATAGTTAGGATTAATAATTAATTATTATTATAATTATGATAATAGTTATGATTAGTAAATTATTAATTAAGATATAATGATGATTGTAATGACGACTAATTAATTTTTAATAATATATTAAATACTAAATTATTATAAAGTAAATTATTAATACCGATGACAATTTATGATAACTAACTATTAGTTATTTTTTATTAAAATAATAACTAATTTTTGTTATAAATTTATTTAAAAATAATAATAATAATGACTAATTTTTAATTAACTGTTAGCTAATTTTTAATTAACTATAAATTAAATATTTAAAAATAGTAATTATAAATTAATATAATGATGATTAATAAAATATTAATTAAACTATTATAATATATTAAATAATAAATAATAAATTATTAAATATGATTATAATTGTGATTAAAATATTATTAATAAAGATTATAATAAAATAGTAATTAACAAATTATTAATATTATAATAAGACTAATAAATTATTAATTATGATTACAGTTATAATTAATAAGTTTATTATAATTATGACTCATAAAATTATAAATTATAAATTAAAATTATTATAAATTATTGAATAAGAAAATTATTAATTAATAAATTATTAACTTAGGTTATAATTATGATAACTAACTATTAGTTAATTTTTATTAAAAACAATAACTAATTTTTAGTTTATAAAAAAATATTTTTTAAAATAATTGTAATGACTAATTTTAATTAACTATTAGTTAATTTTGAATAAACTATAAATTAAATATTTTAACAAAATTATTAAAAAATAACTAGTTTTTTTTTTTTTCCTTCCAAATCTAAAATTTAGATTTGGTCATACTTTTCATATCCAAATCCATCTCCAACCAAACATAGGATTACATAAATTTAGCTCCAATTCATAAAATTTTAAAAACTAACTCCAAATACGATTTACCAAATGGGCCCTTGGTAGCACACATGGAAAGCGAGACCAAATAATTAATTTCCTTTGATTCAAAGAGTACACAAATGCTCCATGATCCAAGACTAGGTACTGTACCTATAGCAATAGATATAGATTGCTTCTTGCTAGCTATTGATGTTTTATTCCAAAGTCAATATTTTAGCCACAGGTATAATTACACAGTGTAGACTTGGTACAACTATTTATTAATGCCGCTCCTAATTATAAAGGGAGAAATGTAATTGGACATACCATCTATTAATTATGTAGCATTTTTCCAGCAATTGCTCAAATAAAGCGACTAATTGTCTTCCTATGTTGCAGCAAATTTCTATCTGGCTTTATTTTTAGGGATAGCTAGTAATAGAGTCTCACATATATATAAAAATTAGAATTTGGGTTTCGAAAATGACCAACGTTAGAGTTTGGATTTCGAAATCACTGTTCGCGTAAACTCGCTTAATATTGGTCATTTTCGAAATCCAAATTTTAACGTTGGTCATTTTCGAAATCTAAATTCTAATTTTCATATATATATATATAAGTTATTATTATTTTATGTATTTGTAGAGAAAAAAGGAACAATTTAGAAAAGGAAAGACGAGCTCTCTTAATGTTGACATATATCTCTCACTCTCTTATCAATCGACGTGCGCACTGTAAATTGACACAATTGGGTCGTGAGGTGCATTCCCAAAGAAAATTCTCTTTCTACCAAAATTAAGTTCTCCCCCCTCATCCCCCCCCCCTCCCTCCCTCTCTCTCTCTCTCTCTCCTCTCTCTCTCTCTCTATATATATATATTCTCTCTCTCTCTCTCTCTCTCTATATATATATATATATATATATATATATATATATATATATATATATATATATATATATATATATATATATATATATATATATATATATACACACTACCAATCCACTAATCCTAAACGAAAACGTGCACCCATCTCAATATCAGGACCGGCGTGCCCTTTCTACCATAACCTGGCCAATATTTGGAGCACTCGCTTGCCAACCACCACTATAATAGTTGGAAAAGTTTAATTTGTCCGTCCGTGGACGTGATCGTAGGTGATCCATGTACACGTGGCGGACTCCCATTGGCTCCTCTGTATGCTCCGGGTCCACCCACCCCTCATGTACGCTCAGGACCAATAAGAACCCGTCACGTGGTCGCGGGTCATCCGAGCAGACCAAATAGCAGTGTTGATAGTAGTTGGTGTGATCGATTTAGGTCACGTTTGGTTCGAAACAGAATTGTGAAAGGAAAAAAAAAAAAAATTCCCCCTATATTTGAATATCAAAGGAAAAAAAACAGTAAAAAATATACATATTCCTAAAAATAGGAATAATGGTTCTTTCACTCACTACATGTAAGGGTAGGCGAGTGTTCAGTTTATTCGGTATGACTATTTCTATTGTATAATGGAGTTGGGTTGAAAATTGAAATCGTGGTTAAATGATATTAAATATTATAATTTTTATACACACATTTGTATATTTGTGTCCAAAGTTAGACGAGTTGTTAAATTACCAAAGCTAGATTTTAAAACACATAAATATTATTGTTGTTTCCAAAATATACACATTTTAATAACAACATATGCATCGAATTAAGGATATTTAAATAATTGTACAAGTATTATTCGATTTTTGGTTTTCGATCGAAATCGAAATTCAAAACCGAAACCGAATATATTTTTTAGTATTTTCCAAAATCGAAATCTAACTGATTTTTTTCTTCAAACCGAACCAAATCTCTTATTCGGTTCGGTTCGATTTTTGTTTAAATCGAATAATGCTCACCCCTAAGTACATGGATTCATTATTCCATCATCAATTATTCAATTTATTTTCCCATTTTTTTTGGAACCTTTTCAAACACCGGATTTTTTTAAATAAATATTATAATTTTTCAAAAAAGAGGAATGAGCAAACAATTAATTTCCTTTCTTTTCCTTTAGCGAACCAAATGAGGCTAGGCTAGGTTTTGGTTTGCTTACCATCACCACCGTTGGTTATTTGTTGAAGCTATCATATAGTTAACAATCTTTTGAAGAATTAATTCAATTTTGGAACATTTAAAAACATAAAAGAAATAGTTTTAGAAGTTAATTTTGCTAAAGCCATCAATTCCAACAATATACCTAGCTCGTTTGGTTCGCAAAAAAGAAATTAATTCTCTAATATATTCTTTTCTTTGAAAAATTATAATTTTTATAAAAAAAATCGGTGTTGAAAGTCAGGAAAATAGGAAGGAAAAGTAAGGACTTTCTTTTTTCTATTTTTATTTACTTTGGGAATTATTATTTTTTTTCTTCTCATTGTTTTTGACATCCAAATACATGAAAGTAAGGACATTCTTTTTTCAAAACCATTATTCCGAAAATCAAACATAATTTGGATATTTTGAGTAGGAGGAGAATTAAAAATATAATAATTAGACTTGGGGTTGAAAAATTAGATGTAAAAATATGTCAAAACAAGGAATATGTACGACTTTTTAAACAATAAGTCATTCCTTTTCCTTTCCCTCGTTAACCTCCCAATTCAGAATAAAAAAATTAACAAAATAAGGTTAAAATTTTTCTTGCTTATCTTCTATAACTCTTCTTTCTAAACCTCCACACCATTAAATAAAATATTATTTTTTTCCATCCTCCCTTAACTCCCCTTACTTAACTCCCTTCACCCTCAACAATTATCATACCCCCTTAAAAATTTTATGTTCCAAAAATATCCTTCTTCAACATTATATTTATCAAAATATACTAAAATTAACTAACATTAAAATACGTAAACCACACAACTTTCTATAAAATAATTAATAAAAACTAACTATTACAGTGAAAGTACAATAAATATTTATAAGAATTTTTAATTTAATATAAATTATTTATAAGGGCACATTATTTTTTGATCAGGACTATCACACACTAAACTTTAATTTATTTATAAGTTTACCATTGAAAAAATTACTCATGACTATCCCATTTCTAGGTATAAAAATTAATTCTTCTATTTTTGCTCTCGTCTTCTTCCTCAACACATCCAAGAACAAAAAGAACAAGAAAAAGAACAAGAACAAGAACAAGAACAAGAACAAAAACAAAAACGTGGGATGTATTTTCTTCTCATTTTTTTCTTCTCCACCATTTTCATCATCACCATCTCCATCAAAATCCTAATTTTCTTCTCATTTTCAATTTCGATGGCACCCAAAGGCTCCTCATAATGTACAAACCCTAATATTGGTGAAAATCCTAATATTGGTGTTCAACAAGTGCAAAATAGGACTGACTAATTTTTTGGCAGTCCTACAAACTGATAGAACTGTCAGAAATAGTGACAGTACTACTTTACAACAAGTGAAACTAAGGACAGCCACAAATTGTGGCAGTCCTACATACAGTCAGGACTGACAGAAATTGTGGCAGTCCTTTGTTTCACTTGCTGTGAAGTAGGACTGCCACTATTTCTGGCAGTCCTTTGTTTCACTTGCCGTGAAGTAGGACTGCCACTATTTCTGGCAGTCCTACCACTATTTCTGGCAGTCCTAACAATTTTTAGGACTGCCAGAAAATTAGGCAGTCCTAGTCGACGCGAGATTTTTTCGATCGTGTTTACTTGGGTTTAATTCAAATATGTAATTTTTCACTCCGAATGTACTTGGGGTTTAATTCAAATGGACTACAAATAATTGAAATAAATATTGTAATGTATACTTGGATTTTCGAAATAAATTGTTAAGATTTTGGAAAGAAAGAGAAAGTATTAGAGATTTTATCTTGTTTGTGAGGACAGTTTGGGTGTCATCGAAGGGATAGAGTGTCACGCCCCGACCCGGAATCACCGGAATCATCGTCCTCGCAGGGGGCGTGATGCCGCACGAGCCTGGGGTTGCGCTCGTGTAAGGCAAGATGACAAGTTCTCAAATGGTTATCTTTGAATTGATATTTACAACGAAAGAAAAACAGAGTATACGAAACAATTCTCTTTATTGATATTCGAACTGAGATTACAAAGGCTTACAATAGCCCAACAATATATGCCAGATTTGGCTACAACACTCAGGTTCTCTCTTGCTCACAAAGGATTTCACCGTTCCATACATCATGCCTACTATATCTCGGCCGCATCAATCCTGTTGCAAGTCCGAGCGTCAAGGCGATCGCACACTTTAATACGCTTCGGCATTTCAAGCCTCAATGCGTTCAAGCGAAGATTCGCCGCGAGCAATCCATTCCCTGCACCCTGCATGAAAGCTGGTGGGGGATCAGTACGTTCGTCCTCGCATGTACTGACGAAGAGACTTTCTTTCTAAATCGACATTTTAGTATTTATGTTCAATCATGCAACTTAGCTTATGATCTTGCTATATTCTCCTTTGGGTCAATTTCATGGCATATTCGAAAGCGTAAAGCATGTTATCATGGCAAGCATGTTATTCAAATTGAATAGGCAAGCAGACAAGCAATCTCGTATTTGATTCGTGGCACGGCTTCTTACCAGCATGGACGCACTCGCCCTTGCACCGACGCAAGGTGAATACGCCCCATTCCTTCTTTGTCATGTTATAAGTGCTCTCTATGTAGGATCTATGTGCGGGACACATACGTGCCTGCACTTTCAACCTATCGTTCCTTAACTATATGATGGTCGTTGGCGTATCCGTGCCAAAATGAACTAAAGGCATTTCTTTTCTTTATCTTTTCTTTTCTCTTTTTTCTTTTCTTTCTCTCTTTCTTTTCTTTCCCGAATTTGGGTAGCCCGACGTTTCACGGATTGGGTCGCTATCCCAAACAACCGAAACTTACCGCTGTATACCATCATTTGCGGCTTTTCACATCTACAACCGAGTGCTAATCGGACTTCACAGATGTGCGCCTATCAAAGATTATATCCCTCCTAACCCGAACGGTCCCGGTGCCCCGGTGCATCCGTTTAGAGGGAACATTCCGTGCACGAAAGATATCACAATTATCTCAAGTCTATTCGACCCTGCAACGCCCTATTATTCAAACCACCAAACATAGTCTTGAGCCGAGGCTCAGACTTTATTAAACAACCAAACGTAGTCTTGAGTCCAAGATTCAGACTTTATTATCTCGTATTTCTTCCATTAACTTTCTATGCTCTTATATTTCATACTTCGTTTCAACGTTCAATGGCATCATGTCTCAACTAAATGTTCGTCAACCAAACGATCCGAATGTCCCGAACACCTTTCGAGACATCATGTCATATCTGTGAGCCCCTATTTTTAAAAATTTATTTAATTAGTGTTAATTAATTATTAATGTCATATTTAGACTTAAAATAATTTACTATAATTATTGGGAATTTTCTACAATTTTTAAATAATTTTTAAATAAGTTTTAAATACAAAAATACCATTTTACAATTAGTTAAATATCGTTCTGTAATATTTAGAATTGTTTTTATATCAATCTGTAATTTGTGAAATTGTTATAATAGCAGTTTGCAATTAACCATTTGTTTTAAATGTCGGGTTTGCAAATTTTAATTTACATTTGGTTAGGATAGGGACCAGTTTGTAATATCCTAAACTCTAGGGACCCTAATGTAAACTTCCCTTTCACCCATCCCTGCCCGACGACTGAACCTAAGAACCCGACCCAGAGGGCCGAGTTTGAATCCCCCCCCCCCCCCCCCCCCCCCGCGCTGTTATTGATTTCCTTTTCCTTTTCTTTTTCTTTTGTTTTTATGTTTTTATGTTTATATATATATATATTTATATATATTTATATATATATATATATATATATATATATATATATATATATATATATATATATATATATATATATATATATATAGCTATTTTTAGTCTCTATACTTTATGTAATATTGTACATATATTATACTTTAATATATGTACATATACTTGTCATATTTGTGTGACTACTATGTGTAAATTCACATAGTTAAAATATTAATATTTATTATGTATTTTTACGTCTTTGTATTTTTGTGTATTTAAATTACGGCAACCATTTGGTGTCCAAGCCTAGCATAGATTTTTGGGCTCAAATGTGTTTTCACACATTCAAGACCTGTACAAGTCATATTGGACTTGATTCATGGCCTTGGGTCCTGTATTTGAACTCTGGTTCAAATTATATACATGGACAAAATACGCAAATAATTAATTATTTAATTTTAGTTTATGTACTATGCTATTTTTGAATTTCTAAAAAATACTTTAATTGCTGTTAAAATTCTAGAAAAATAGTATTTAGATACTATGTTAATTTAGCTAATTTAGTATAATTTTTACAGTATTTAATTTACAGTTTTGCCACTGTTTTGGCATATGAAACCAGAACTCACTTTCTGTGTACTTAGGAAAACTGATTTTTATAAAATACTTGTACTGGTTAATAAATTCCAGAAAAATTATAATAAATTTCTATAATTAACAAGGATCATTTTGGTATCTTATTTTATGTAAAATTGAGTTTTTTGTCTATCTCAAAAATTGTTGGAACACAATGTTCATTTGATTTATTTATTGAATAATTACGACTTGTAACTTTTTGTGTTGTTTTGAGTTATAGCCGTATTGAACCTCACCCCTCACTAGTGTAAAGACCCTAGAAAGTTAGTTATCGTAGTATGTCACCCCATATTGGTCTCCTATGCTAAAATCATCATTTTGGCTAGGTGTCCAGTCACAAGTCGTGTTGCACCAATTAGTGTCTTAGTGTTTTAGCTTAGTGTAAAAATTAAGTTTATGTATTTATTTCTACAGTGACGAGTTACCAGGCATCTATAGCATTTTATCGCAGCTTGCTTTGCTTTGCTTTGCTAGAGGCAAGTACTCTCTACAAACTTTACATACCGTTACATCAATGAACTGCAAATCCAACCATGTTAAATACTGATCCTTGGGGTAGCAAGTTAAATATTCACATGTTGTACTTTCAGTTACTACCATGCTTAGAACAATCTTTATGTATCTCTCACATGATTAGAACCTGGGTTATGGGAAAACTGTTAGTAGAGTACGTGATCATGCCCCCCTACTCGTACGTACGTACCGAACAAGGTTGACATTTTATATGTATACCTTGTCGTAGGTGCACCAGCTGTATTTGTACGTATGTACATCTATCGCTTGTTTTACTTGTACGGAAGTACATTTTATACTTGTACCACAGTACATTTTTACACCTATTGACGATCACGTACCGGCTACAGTTTTAAACATTATATATACATCTGTCTCTATGACATATGTGTCCTTGCCATGATAGACTATGTGATGCCATGTTTCCAGTTATTCCTCTTATGTTCATTTTCATGTTTCATATGCTAGTTTGTTAGAATCAGTACTTGCTCCCGTCCTGATAGGATAACGTTGTAGGTATATTTACTGAGGAGGAGTTGCTCTGTGATCCGTATTATGGAGTTACTGTCGAGGACCAGGCTTTGCCTTACGAGGATGTACCTGCGGGGAACCTCGTCTAGTTTTCTTTTTGCTTTAGACTTTTGAGAGTAGTCATGTATTAGACTATGTATTTTGTAACTGGATATGTATCCAGTTTTATATTTCAGACTTGTACTTAGACTTATTACTATATGAGACGACTTTTGTGTTTGGAGTATTTATGACTTTATTCACTTATAGAACTGTTAGCACATTTAGTTTTATCATGTTGTCTTTATAACAACTTACTACGATTTATCTCAAGCGTAGGCTGGACATGACTCGGCCCGGCCCAACAAATTGGGTAGCGGGTCGTGACATGCTTTTAGTGGTGGCCCATGCAGGTCCTGACTAAAATGTTTGGTTACGTTATTGTACCAAGCATGCCTGCAATTAGGAACTTAAGGTAATTAGGCAACATTAGGAATGACGCTTAGAACACCTAGAGAAATACTAGGGTTGCAACATAGGAAATACATCACATGCTTGCTATTATAAATTAGATTTTTTTTGTCTATGATTGCTTACTTTAAACAAGTCCTTATAAGTCCTTTTTATTGTAATTAGATGGTGCTTACTTGTTCATCCCAGTACGTCACACCTGAGAATGGCGCACTCCATATCCAGTCAGCTGACCAGTTGACTGATACTCCCCTACCTCCACCTACCATACTCCTCCACTCCACAAATCCACCAACCCAGATGCCTCCACCACCTTCCACATCATAGTCCCAGCAGGACCCGATACTTCCACCACCCCCTATCACTATACCTACCCAGGCTTCCGTCACACTCGACGGGAACCAACTGCTCACTCTGATCTAGGGGTTCCTGACGACCCATCAGGAGCAGACTACCCTACTCCGCCAGAGCATAGAGCGTTCTGAGGAACGTACCGTGGTCCCACCACCTGTAGAGCAACGGCAGAGAGCGGGGACGATCAAGAACTTCATGGGTCTGAACCCCAAGGAGTTCTCAGGGACTGAGGGCATAGTAGTAGCAGATGACTGGCTAGACTCGGTAGAGAGGAAGCTCCTTGGAGTTAGGATGCCGGTTGACCTCCAGGTCTAGGCAGCGGGATTTCTACTGATAGACTTGGCAGGAGTTTGGTTCTGAAATGAGCCGTTATTTGCGAGAGGGAGGGCCACTTGGGATCAGTTCAAGACCCAGTTCAAGAAGAAATTCTTCTCGACCACGGCTAGAGTAGCCATGGGGCTACGATTCTATAACATCCAGCAGGGGAACCGTTCTGTTGATGAGTATGCGGCAGAGTTTAGTCGCCTGAGCCGTTTCACTCCTAGTCTGGTTGCAGACCCAGAGGAGATGACCCGTAGGTTTTACCATGGTCTAGTTCCAGACATTGGCATTCTTATAGTGGCGAACGGTACGACTGACTACTACCAGAGCCTAGAGTTGGCCCGGAGCATTGAGGAGCGTCTTCTGTCTTGCAAGAGGCCGGCTTCTGTACACCACGAGGGACCGTCCAAGCGTCAGGCTTTCCAGCAGAGAGCACCGACGCCTCTCCAGCAGACATACCGTCCCCCTACATTACATCACCCGATCCCGCCAGTTAGAGCCCCGGGACCCCGGCAGCAGCAGAAGGGAGTTATATGTTCTTTCTGCAGAAGACCAGGGCATGATTACTCCATCTGCAGGAAGAGGTTGAAGCAGTGTTTGGCTTGTGGGTCTGCCACCCATCAGCTTCGGAGCTGCCCAGTAGCCACGGGATCTAGAGGGCCGCTTCCGACCCAGCAGCAGAGGTTTGGGCAGCATCTACAGCAGCAGAAGGGACCCCAGGGGAAGGCTTATAATCTAGCCCTTGAGCCGGAGCCGAAGCAGGTGTCGGAGCTAGATTACTTAGCTGACGTCATCACAGGTCATATTTATTTGCATACTTTTTCTAGCTCTATGCTTGTTTGATTCTGGTACATCTCATAGCTTCCTATCATTAGAGTTTATGCATAAACACCATCTAGTAGCTACACCTACTGCGGAGATTAGTAGAGTAATGACGGGAGGTGGACCAGTGCCTATTAGAGCCATCTATAGATGCTCTATTACTATAGCCGGGAGAGAGTTCAGGGGTCGATTCTTTGTGATGCCACTCCCCGGTTATGATATCATATTGGGGATGGACTGGCTTAGCTATGCCCATGCATCTATAGACTGTCATGAGGGTAGTATTCTGTTCAGTCCCCCAGGCACAGCACCATTCAGTGTCAGGAAGACAGGGCCGGAGATCAGCCTAGAGCCGAACTGTTGTGCGACAGTTGGGGACGTAGCACCGCCACACCCTATCATTAGGGAGTTTATGGATGTATTCGCAGAGGATCTTCCAGGGATTCCGTCTGACAGAGATGTGGAGTTCACTATAGATTTAGTACCGGGTTCATCACCAGTATCCCGGGCTTGCTATAGAGTGAATCCCAAGGAGGCCGTAGAGATGAAAGAGCAGATTGATGACCTGTTGAAAAAGGGTTTCATTCGATCTAGTGCTTCTCCATGGGGAGCGCCAGTGCTCTTTGTGCCTAAGAAGGATGGTACAGTCCGGTTGTGTATTGACTACCAGGCCTTGAATGCCATCACCATTAAGAACAAATATCCTCTGCCCAGGATAGATGATTTGTTCGACCAGTTGAGTGGGGCAAAAGTGTTTTCCAGGATAGACTTGAGATCCGGGTACCAGGTGAAGGTCAGGGCAGCAGACATCCAAAAGATGACGTTCAACACGAAGTACGGACAGTACGAGTTTCTGGTGATGCCATTTGGTCTCACAAATGTGCCAGCTGTCTTTATAAATTTGATGAATAAGATATTTCACCAGTATCTGGATAAGTTCGTCGTAGTGTTTATCGACGACATCCTGATATACTCGAAGACGCCGGAGGAGCATGAAGAGCACTTGCGGACAGTTTTGGGGATTCTGAGGCAGGAGAGATTGTTTGCCAAATTGCCGAAGTGTGAGTTCTTTTTAGACCGAGTGGAGTTTCTCGGCCATGTAGTTACTGGAGAGGGAATCTCGATGGATCCCAGGAAGATTGCTGCAGTTGAGACATGGAAGGCTCCGACGTCAGTTTCAGAGATCAGGAGCTTTTTGGGTTTAGCAGGCTATTATAGAAAGTTCGTCCAGGACTTTGCTAGGATAGCTGAACCCATGACGAAGCTAACGCGGAAGGACGCAGAGTACATTTGGTCAGAGGACTGCCAGGCAGCGTTTGAGGAGCTGAAGAGGAGGCTGACGACCGCTCCAGTTCTGACTTTACCTTCAGGTTCTGTAGGTTTCACCATTTACAGCGATGCTTCAGGAAAGGGGTTAGGATGTGTCCTACAGCAGCATGGGAAAGTGATTGCTTATGCATCTAGGCAATTGCGGACTCATGAGCGGAACTATCCTGCCCATGACCTAGAGTTAGCTGCGGTGATCTTTGCACTCAAGTTATGGAAACATTACTTATACGGAGAGCGTGTGGAAATCTTTACTGACCACAAAAGCTTGAAGTATGTGTTCACGCAGAAAGAGCTGAACATAAGGCAAAGACGATGGTTGGAGTTGATGAAAGACTTTAACATCGATTTACAGTATCACCCCGGGAAGGCAAATGTGGTGGCAGATGCGCTGAGCAGGCATCCGATAGTATGGTATCTGATGATAGATCGGCATTTACAGGAAGACCTGGAGAAGCTCGGTATCGAGCTAGTTCGGCCAGGATCAGTGATACAGATGATGGCGCTTGACATTCAGTCAGGTTTGATGGAGCAGATCCGGGAGGCACAGTCTACAGATGAGAGCCTTCGCTGACTTCGATCCCAGGCTTTAGCTGGATTGCTGGACGACTTCACTGTAGCAGAGGATGGATCCTTGAGGCATGGCAGCCGATTGTGCGTGCCGAAGGAAGAGCTTGTAGAGGCAGTCTTGTAGGAGGCACACCGATCGAGATATTCTATTCACCCTGGTGCTAACAAGATGTACCGTGACTTGCGGGAACATCTTTGGTGGCACGGGATGAAGAGGGTTGTATCACGTTTTATCTCGAGATGCCTAATTTGCCTGCAGGTCAAGGCGGAGCGCCAGAGGCCAGCTGGTCTGTTACAGCCGTTACCTATTCCCGAGTGGAAGTGGGAACACATCACGATGGACTTCGTCTCAGGGCTTCCTCGTTCCCAAGGAGGGAAGGATGCCATTTGGGTCATCGTGGACAGGCTGACGAAGTGTGCGCACTTCATACCCTTCAAGGTGGGGCTTTCCACCGAGAAGTTGGCAGAGCTATACATGCAGCAGATAGTTCGCCTACACGGAGTGCCAGTGAGCATCGTATCGGACAGAGACAGCAGATTCACATCCCACTACTGGAGGAGCTTGCAGGAGGAGTTGGGCAGTCGGCTCAAGTTCAGCACGGCGTACCACCCGCAGACAGATGGGCAGTCCGAGAGGACGATACAGACACTGGAGGATATGCTGAGGACTTGCGTACTGGACTTTGGAGGATCATGGGAGAGCCATCTGCACTTGGTAGAGTTTTCATACAACAACAGCTACCAAGCCAGTATCGGTATGTCTCCTTTCGATGCGCTATATGGACGACGATGTCGTACACCGCTCTTTTGGGATGATGTCGGGGACAGAGTTATGCTTCGGCCAGAGATGATCACGGATACAGCAGAGAAGGTTGGGATGATCAGAGACAGGCTCAGAGTAGCTCAGGACAGGCAGAAACACTGGACTGATGCTAGTCGCAGACCGATGGAGTTCGCAGACGGTGATATGGTGCTAGTGAAGATATCACCTACTAGAGGGACGATCCGGTTCGGACGAGAAGGGAAGCTGAGCCCCAGATACATTGGGCCGTTCGAGATACTTAGCAGGATTGGAGAGGTAGCTTACAGGGTTGCACTTCCACCCAACCTAGCAGGAGTTTACGATGTCTTTCACGTATCTCAGCTGAGGAGATATGTTCCGGACCCCAGCCATGTGCTAGATCATTCAGAATTGGAGATCGGACCGAGCCTTACAGTTTCTGAGCAGCCAGTGGAGATATTAGACAGGAGGGAGAAGAGGCTGAGGAACAAGGATATACCCTTAGTACGAGTAGCTTGGAGCCGTCACTCTCCGGATGAATCTACTTGGGAGAGGGAATCGGATATGAAGGAGAGATACCCTTACTTGTTCGATCCAACCGCTGCGAGGGAACCACCCGTTCCCGCTTGATACCTTAGAGGTTAGTTTCGATCATAGCCTTAGTCATTTGTTGCATTGCTTGCTATGTTAGAAAATTGTAGGGTCTTCAATCCTTGTGAATTTCGAGGACGAAATTTTTCAAGGAGTGAAGACTTGTGAGCCCCTGTTTTTCAAAATTTATTTAATTAGTGTTAAATAATTATTAGGCTTAATTGCAACTTGATACCCTCAACTATTCCTGTTTTTCAACTTGATATCCTAAACTTTTTTACTCAACAACTTGATACCATCAACTATTTATTATTTTCAATCTGATACCCAAAATTTTAAAAAAGGACAAAATTATCCCTCCCTTTTACTTTTTAGCAGAATAGTTTTTGGGTGGAGGGGTGTAGTTTTGAAATTATATTAGGGATATTTTCGTCCAATTTTATTTCAGGGTTTCAAGTTGTTACAAAAAAAAGTTTAGGGTATCAATTTGAAAAATGGGAATAGTTGAGGGTATCAAGTTACAATTAAGCCTAATTATTAATGTCATATTTAGCCTTAAAATGATTTACTATAATTATTAGGAATTTTCTACAACTTTTAAATGATTTTTAAATGAGTTTTAAATACAAAAATACCATTTTACAATTAGTTAAATATTATTCTGTAATATTTAGAATTGTTTTTATATCAATCTGCAATTTATGGAATTGTTATAATAGCAGTTTGTAATTAACCATTTGTTTTAAATGTCGGGTTACAAATTTTAATTTACATTTGGTTAGGATAGGGACCAGTTTGTAATATCCTAAACTCTAGGGACCCTAATGTAAACTTCCCTTTCACCCATCCCTGCCCGACGACTGAACCTAAGAACCTGACCCAGAGGGCCGAGTTCGAATCCCCCCCCCCCCCCCGCGCTGTTATTGATTTCCTTTTTCTTTTCTTTGTTTTTATGTTTATATATATATATATATATATATATATATATATATATATATATATGTATGTATTTCTGTATATATATATATATCTTATTATATATATATACTGTTATATAAGTATATGTACAATATTTAAATATATATTATATATTTATTTCTTAGATATATATATATATATATATATATATATATATATATATATATATATATATATATATATATATATAATATATTTCCTTATATATATATATATATATATATATATATATATATATATATATATAATATATATATATATATATATAAGGAAATATATATATATATATAGATATATATATATATATATATATATATATTATATATATAATATATATATATAAAAAAAAAAAAAAAAAAAAAAATATAATATATATATATATATATATATATATATATATATATATATGTTATATATGCATATATATGTATAGATAGCTATTTTTAGTCTCTATACTTTATGTAATATTGTACATATATTATACTTTAATATATGTACATATACTTGTCATATTTGTGTGACTACTATGTGTAAATTCACATAGTTAAAATATTAATATTTATTATGTATTTTTACGTCTTTGTATTTTTGTGTATTTAAATTACTGCAACCATTTGGTGTCCAAGCCTAGCATGGATTTTTGGGCTCAAATGTGTTTTCACACATTCAAGACCTGTACAAGTCATATTGGACTTGATTCATGGCCTTGGGTCCTGTATTTGAACTCTGGTTCAAATTATATACATGGACAAAATACGCAGATAATTAATTATTTAATTTCAGTTTATGTACTATGCTATTTTTGAATTTCTAAAAATACTTTAATTGCTGTTAAAATTCTGAAAAAATAGTATTTAGATACTATGTTAATTTAGCTAATTTAGTATAATTTTTACAGTATTTAATTTACTGTTTTGCCACTGTTTTGGCATATGAAACCAGAACTCACTTTCTATGTACTTAGGAAAACTGATTTTTATAAAATACTTATACTGGTTAATAAATTTCAGAAAAATTATAATAAATTTCTATAATTAACAAGGATCATTTTGGTACCTTATTTTATGTAAAATTGAGCCTTTTGTCTATCTCAAAAATTGTTAGAACACAATGTTCATTTGATTTATTTATTGAATAATTACGACTTGTAACTTTTTGTGTTGTTTTGAGTTATAGCCGTATTGAACCTCACCCCTCACTAGTGTAAAGACCCTAGAAAGTTAGTTATAGTAGTATGTCACCCCACATTGGTCTCCTATGCTAAAATCATCATTTTGGCTAGGTGCCCAGTCACAAGTCGTGTTGCACCAATTAGTGTCTTAGTGTTTTAGCTTAGTGTAAAAATTAAGTTTATGTATTTATTTCTACAGTGACGAGTTACCAGGCATCTATAGCATTTTATCGCAGCTTGCTTTGCTTTGCTTTGCTAGAGGCAAGTACTCTCTACAAACTCTACATACTGTTACATCAATAAACTGCAAATCCAACCATGTTAAATGCTGATCCTTGGGGTAGCAAGTTAAATATTCACATGTTGTACTTTCAGTTACTACCATGCTTAGAACAATCTTTATGTATCTCTCACATGATTAGAACCTGGGTTATGGGAAAACTGTTAGTAGCGTACGTGATCATGCCCCCCTACTCGTACGTACGTACCGAGCAAGGTTGACATTTTATATGTATACCTTGTCGTAGGCGCACCAGCTGTATTTGTACGTATGTACATCTATCGCTTGTTTTACTTGTACGAAAGTACATTTTATACTTGTACCACAGTACATTTTTACATCTATTGACGATCACGTACCTGCTACAGTTTTAAACATTACATATACATCTGTCTCTATGACATATGTGTCCTTGCCATGATAGACTATGTGATGCCATGTTTCCAGTTATTCCTCTTATGTTCATTTTCATGTTTCATATGCTAGTTTGTTAGAATCAGTACTTGCTTCCGTCCTGACAGGATAACGTTGTAGGTATACTTACTGAGGAGGAGTTGCTCTGTGATCCGTATTATGGAGTTACTGCCGAGGACCAGGCTTTGCCTTACGAGGATGTACCTGCGGGGAACCTCGTCTAGTTGTCTTTTTGCTTTAGACTTTTGAGAGTAGTCATGTATTAGACTATGTATTTTGTAACTGGACATGTATCCAGTTTTACATTTCAGACTTGTACTTGGACTTATTACTGTATGAGACGACTTTTGTGTTTGGAGCATTTATGACTTTTATTCACTTATAGAACTGTTAGTACATTTAGTTTTATCCTGTTGTCTTTAGAACAGCTTACTACGTTTTATCTCAAGCGTAGGCTGGACATGACTCGGCCCGGCCCAACAAATTGGGTAGCGGGTCGTAACAATATCCGACAGTTCCGCCACATTCATGTCACAACTGTATTCTTTCGCAACGAAGCCATCTTTTATGATCTCGTGCACGTAGGCACGTTTCGACACATTTATCATCTATCATTCGCGTCGTGCACTTGCTGCACGCATCGAAGCCGTATTTCCATGTTCGATGCCTTAGTGTTCAATGTTCGTGGCTTGCGCGCTAGGACGCTCGCCTATTGTCTTTCAATGTGCTAGCCTTCTAACTCGTGCACGAAGGCACGGAATGGCTCGTACACTAAGGCACTTACCGGATACAGTTATCCCATGTTCTTGCGGCTTGCATACCGAGGCACTCGCCTTTGCGATATCCAATGTTCCGTAGCGACTCGTGCATTTGATGCACATTTTATTTCAATTATTTCAATTGTTCTAACTAGTGTTCGACACACACTACGATTTATCTTCCGATTGGACCATGCCCGTGGCGTCGATAGGTTAACTTAGCATACAATGATATATTTTGACTTAGGCATAAAGGAGTAAAAAGAAGAGTCAATCCTCCCACCTTGAGTCGATACGCCTTGTCGTTTCGCCGAGCCGATGCGGCTCAATTTCATAACTTCGTTGCACGGCCAACTCTCCTGACTTAGCCATTCGAGCACTTCGTGCTTCATTGAATTATACGTCCGATTTGGCTTACCGTGCCCAAGTTCCAGTCTGTCGCTAGGCGACGATTTGGTTTCGCTGACCCCTTACTGAATAAGGCAAAATGTCGACCTCTAATATTTCAGCGTAAACGTATAGCATGCACATGAAACCAACTAAAATCAATACTTGCATCGATTCGGACTTGCGCGTTGGACGATTCGATTTCTTAGAATCTTCGAGCCGTCTCAACGCACTTATCCTTCGGGGCAACGCGGCGCTTCGCATCGATTCAACTCGATGCATACATTGGGACAAGGCAACTCTTCGCATCGACTTAGTTTGATACATTGCTCGGGACAACGTAACTCTCGTATCGATTCACATCGATACATTTTTTCGATCAATGCGACTCGTTGAGTCAACGTCTCAGTGTAATGCGTTGTGCGGAGTGGGGCATTACATAGAGTGGAGAATGGTGGACAAGAAGATGAAGAAGAAGATGTTGCTTAGGGAGGGAGGAAATGGTGGAGGAGAAGAGGATGAAGAAGATGAGAGGAAATAGGGTTTTGGAAGAGAGAGTGAAATGTGGAAACGAAACTAAAATTGGGGGGGAGGGTGTGGGGGGGGGGGTGGTTTGGGACAGTCCTATGAGTAAAAAAATGGATTATCCTGAGTAATTTTTCGTCAAACCTGGACTAGCCCCAATCCGTACTAGCCCTGATCAAAAAATGACGTGCCCTTATAAATAGCCTAAATTTATAATACAAGTATACATTTAAACGTACTACTAAGTATACATATATTAATATAGAGTTATACTATTCGTACCTCCAAATTATCCTTCCAAATCAATACTCCTTTCGTGGCAGCTGACGTGACATGTTAAATAATATCATGTGTCATCTAACATGGCAGCTGACATGGCAAAATTTAACCCAAAAATTAATTATCCAATTTTTTTAATGTTAATATTAATATTAATATTAATGTTAATATTATTATTAATTTTAATATTAATTTTAATGTTAATATTAATTTTAATCTTAAAATTTGTCATGTTAGTTCTTATGTCAGCTGTCACGTAAGGAGGGATGGCTTGGAAGGATAATATGGAGGGACAAATAACATTATTCATTAATATAACACAATAGTCACTGTTTACTATTTAGAGCATCATTAGTAAGTCTCATCCCTAATCCCAATTTCTATAATTTCGGTCCCAACCCACCCATTGATCCTAAGGGTTGGGCCTCCCAATTTTTACATTCTAGAGTGTAGAAACTCGTTTTGTAGAATAGTAAATCCTAATTTGGAGTCTAACTTTCTAGATTCTAAACTTGATATTTTTTTTCGTACTTTAATTTTTTATCACACAATTTTTGGGACCCAAACTCACTTTATCATTTTCTACTTTTCTCATACAAATTCAACCCATTCTATATTTATCTTCTTTTTTAAAATTTTGGCCCCAAATTGCATTTGAGAGCCGAAACTATTAATGATGCTCTTACTACTACATAACTGTACTAGTTTTATAGTTGAAAAAGTAAAAGGAAAAAAAAAAACGAGGCGAAGCTCATGTACTACGTATAAGTTTAGTCCCCCCACACTCTAAAGAAGAGCATCATCTTCCTCATCCGGGAGAGAGGAATGGAGTGCAGACATTCCAAAACAGCGGAAGCAGCAGCAGCAGCAGCTCCTCGCCCGTCTCCGTCTCCGTCTCCGCGGTTGCAGAGGAGCCGAAGCGGAAGCGCCGCTAATTCGTCCCGCCTCTGCAGCAGCGCGAGCGCAGGGGGCGCGCCGGCCCGGTCCAAGTCGCACTCCTCCTCGACAACCAAGCCGCACAAGGAGAGCCCGAGGCCGGGAGCGAAGCCTGCAATGAGCGGATTGGTCCCGTCCGCGTGGGCGTTGTCGCCCGGAAGGTCGCTGGTGGCTCCGACGTCGGAGGGAGCGATAGGTTGTGGAGGGGAGATGACGAGGAAGAGGAATATCGGGATGATGGG
Source organism: Iris pallida (assembly GCA_029216955.1). Lineage (NCBI taxonomy): Eukaryota > Viridiplantae > Streptophyta > Magnoliopsida > Asparagales > Iridaceae > Iris > Iris pallida. The sequence continues at coordinate 2,065,327 of JANAVB010038617.1, read as the reverse complement.
GTTCTTGATGATGAGGAGGAAGAAAGAGGTGTCGGAGAAGGAGGAGGCGGTGCACCAGCTGCGGCTCATGACTTCCAGGCTGCTGCAGTGGAGGTTCGTCAACGCCAGGGCCCGCAGAGCGACCGCCAGAGTCCGATCATCCGCCGAGGTCAGACTTAGCTAACCAATTTACTCTACTAAATCAATTTTAGGAAAAATAATATTTTGTCCGCGGTACGTGATCGCAGACACGTGTCCGAATCGGTCCTCCCCTTATTTGCTTTGACCTATTACCGGAATTCCTACGTTCACAGCATGCGGTCACTGACCGCACGTAAAACACCAACGTACTTAATTTTATGGAAAATGCTAAACGGTCCGTGCGGACAAGGGCAGAACCAGAAAGTTAAATTTGGGTGGATCGGAGTGGACTGGGGCGGGCCAAGTGTGAACTAATTCACATGAAAAAGTTTCACAAAAAATTATATACATAAAAAAAAAGCAAAAAAAAAAAAAGAGTTGGACTGGAGCCCACCCAGCCTCCTATGTGGGTACGTACTTGTGCGCTGGGGTGACCGCGCGTGTGTCCGCACCGACGTATTACCCTCCACTGGCCCTCCTGTACCACACCGGACCCATCCTTCCCCTTTTCCGCGGTCCCTTCCAATGAAGAGATGACACGTGGCCCGCGGATCAAAATTGTAGGCCAAATCCGTGGACAATGTATTCCATACAAAACTATCAACAACCTGATTATAGTATAATATCTCACTAATTAAACATGGATTTATTTTATTTTATTTTGTACACTGCTGTTAGTAGAGTGACTAGAGTCTAACCATAGGTTCTTAATTTTGTATTAGACACATAGTAGTCATCCGTCGAGTCCAAAAGTTCATACCTCTTTGTTTTATATGAAAGGGCTTTGCTATGCCTACAACCAAATTTTACAACCTCCTCACAACCGGACACGTGTCGGATTTCGATTGGAGGAGAGAAAAAAATGGTGGGACCGGATGGAGCCCATGTAGCAGGGGGGTGAGAGTGGTGGTGGGACCCGGTGGGACCCATGTGTAAGGGGTGGGAGAGACTAGTTGTAAGAAGGTTGTAATAATTTGGTAGTAAATTTAGCATTTTCCTTATATGAAAACATAAATTCTATTAACGAAATAGCTTTCCTAAGAGCATCATTAGTGAGGCCCATCCCATTTTCTAGATTCTAGATTTAGAATGTAGGAGCTCATTTTGTAGAATAATAAGTCTCATCCCTAGTCCCAATTTCTACAATTTCGGTCCCAATTCATCCATGGGTGCTAAGGGTTGGGCCTCCCAATTTCTAGATTCTAGATTGTAGAAACTCATTTTGTAGAATAGTAAGTTCCAATTTGGAGCCCAACTTTCTAGATTCTAAACTTTATATTATTTTTTTCCTACATTAATTTTTGATCACACAATTTTTGGGAACGGAGCTCACTTTATCATTTCCTACTATTCTCATACAAACCCAACCCATTCTACATTTACCTCTTTTTTTTTTGAAATTTTGGGCTCCAAATTGCATTGGAGAGTCCCAACTACTAATGATGCTCTAAGATGTCTTTACAACATCATAAGTTTTGTGCTTCAAAGCAAAGTTTGAATTGTCGTAGTTTTCATGGGCACTTCATTAATTTGGTATGAAAACTTAAGGCTTAATTGCACTTTGCTACCCTCAACTATTACCATTTTTCAACTTTGTACCCTAACTATTTTTTGTAACAATTTGGTACCCAGATGTTATTTTGGACTAAAATGCCCCTACCCCTAACCCTCCCCCCCTGCACACTCCGGCCGCCCCCCTGCTCACTCCGGCCGCCCCCCCCCCCCCCCTGCTAGCTCCCCCCCCCCCGCCCCCCAACCCCCCCCCCCCTGCTCGCTCCGGCCGCCCGTCCGCCCCCGCCTCTCCCCTAGGCCGCGGCAGCACGGGAGGAGGGGGGCTGGGGAGGGAGGGCGGGGCGGGAGGCGGGGCTGGGGGTGGCCGAAGCTAGCAGGGGGGGCGGCCGGAGCTAGGGGGGGCGGAGCTAGCAGGGGGAGGGGGTGGGGCGGCCAGAGCTAGCAGGGGGGGTGGTCGGAGTGGGGAAGGGGGTGGAGGGAAGGAAGAGGGAAGGGCATTTTCGGAATTTTTGAAAAATTAGGTATCAAGTTGAAAAAAAATAATAGTTGAGGTACCAATTTGTTACGAAAAAAAGTTTATGGTATCAAGTTGAAAAGGCGGAATAGTTGAGGGTAGCAAAGTGCAATTAAACCAAAACTTAATAGTGTTCGTACCTTCCATAATGCCACCATGCTTGTCACCGGTCAGGTTGTACCAACCTGAGTATTTTTGTCAACACTTAACTTTTAATATTTTAATACAATCTATTATAATAAACAAAATTTATAATTCATATTCGTAATATAGTATTTATTTTCTTTCACCGGGTTTATGATTCAAATTTGTTCAAGATTCAAGTTCTCAGGTCCAAAAAACAGTTGCTTATTTTGTTTATTGTGCTATGTGCCAAGACAAAAAGTTTTTGGCCAAAGCATGTTAGTAAACCACACGTCGGAAATCTTTGAAAGAATTAATGAATAAGATAGTAAGACCGACTTTATTTTGTATTTGGATGTCAAAGAAAATGAGCATAGAGAATTTTTTTTTTTTCTTTTGTGTTTGGATGTTAAAGAAATTTTTTTTTTTAGTATTTTTTTTTCTATGTTTGTATACCAGAGAAAATATGAAGGAAAGAAAATTGATTTTCAATTTTTTTTTGGGAATTATTCACTTTACTTCTCATTCGCTTTTCCACCACCTCAGATTATTCATTTTACTTCTCAATTACTGAACATTTTCAAACACTGAAAAAATTGTGTAAATTATAAATTTTCAAAGAAAATAAAAAAAGAAAAGAATTAAAAAAATTGCTTTCCACGAACCAATGGAGGCCTAGGTGATTATGAAAAGTACTTTTCATCTTAAAAAATCTATTCTACTATATAATAGGAAAACTTAGATGGTGAAACTTTTGAATTCCGAAAATATCCTTACATACTTATACTAATTAAAAATAGTTCATTAATTTTAATAAAGATAACTTAGTAATTAGAAAGATTATCCTTTGATCTTCCTAAACTAATTAAAAAATATTAAAATACGTACAAAATACGTGCACATATACTAATATATATAATATAATTAACTAGAATTTCATGTGCTCCTATTCTTCAACACTCGGGGGATCATACGGAGAAGGTTCCAAGTAATTTTCTTGAGCGAAGCGCCAAAAGAGTTGACTGTGTTGATGCAAAAGTCGTTAGGACATCCAATTGAAAATGGAACTGTTGTTCCCGACATACTCATATAGAGAGAGTAAGAACCTGCAGACAAAATGACACCCACTCCGAAACACAAAAGCCAAAACGAAAAGCTTACTCCACCAAATTAAGCCACGAGTAGAAAGTTACATTCATTAGTGCTGATCTAATCTGGAATGATAGGGACAAAACTTAGGTGTGTTTGATTGCAAGGTAGAAAAAATAGGTTTCTTATAAAGGTACTTCACTTTTTGATCAGGACTAGTCTATTTTAAACTTTGTATTATTTACAAATTTGTCATTAAAGAAATTGATCAGGGCTATCCCACTCTTTGGTATAAGTCACTAGTGCAAACAAGGACTGCCCAAATTTTGGCAGCCCTACATACAGTAAGGACTGCCAGAAAAATGGGCAGTCCTTTGTTTCACATGCTGTGACTTAGGACTGTCCAGTTTTCTGACAGTCCATTCAGTTTGTAGGACTGCCAGAAAATTGGGCAGTCCTTGTTTGCACTAGTGACTTATACCAAAGAGTGGGATAGCCCTGATCAATTTCTTCAATGACAAACTTGTAAATAATACAAAGTTTAAAATTGGCTAGCCCTGATCAAAAAATGAAGTGCCTTTATAACTAACCAAAAAATATGGAAAAAAAATTAATTTTATGGAATTATTTTTCTAAAAAAAAGTTTTTATAGAATTTTAAAAAAATTATAGAAAACTTAATTTGAGTATTTGATTGTCATTATTTTCCACGGTAAATAGTTATTTTTTACGAAAAATAATATTTTCCTATGTGTTGGACAAGTTTTATTTTTCAAACATTTTAGAACAATGTATAGAAAATGATAGTTTTTTGAAAAATAATTCCATGAAAAATATAAGGTATCAAATACTACAATTGGTGGAAAATTTGTGATGGAAATATTTTCCATGAAAAAAAAGTTCAATCAAACACAGCCTTAATTAAAATTTGGCCCATGGCTTAGTTCGAGTTTGGGTCGACTCGGTATTTTTGTTCAAAACTGTTGACAATGGCCCAATTAAACTACGGAAATCATTTTTGGCCCGTAGAAGGTAACCGCGCACGTGACCACACGTGGACGTGTCACCCTCCCCTCCCACTGGCTCTCCCTGCACCACACTGGACCCACCTCGCCCCTCTCTTCAATGAGCATACGACACGTGGTCATGTAGTCCGTAGGTCAGGACTGCGCTCCAAACCCGCGGACAACGTAGCACTGCTCATTAAACTCTGTCCGAGCTCGGTGTCGGTCAAAACTGAGTTTTGAATTCTAATCTACACCGATGGATGCTGTTGGACGACCAGATCTGTTGGTGGGATACTTTTATGATTTCTTAAACCCTAAAATAGGTTTCGCATCCTAATTATATGGGTTGAGGGTGGAGGCACAAAGAAGAGCACAAGGTGTAAGATTCATGATGCTTGTCCAAATAAAATATATAAAAAATTCGTACTTTGCTCTTAGAGCTCGTCATCCAAGATAACATGAATAGAAGATCTGTGCAAAAAATCGTCGCCTTCGTACATGGAGATCCTCTTATTCAATCTTGTAAAATTTTGTCCAGGTGACGTAGTCACCGAACATCTATGTTGTTTGATCTATCTTGACATTCGTGGTAGACTAGTTGGTTATCTCAGATGGATTAGTCTAAGTTTTCGCTACATTCACGTTTCGGATTCGGTATCAGAGTTCGACCCATCAATTAGAAGGTTATTAAACATTTTTTATAAGAGCTTGTACACAATTTAGTATTGTTCTATCAATACTCTTAACCTTGTGCTCGATTTCAAGAAACTCCCATCACATTATCAATACTTTTAGCTAGCGGGATATAGAAAATTGAAAGAAAATAATTTGGCATCTTTTATATGAGCCTCTCGAACACCTATTATTCAAGTTGTGCATTGGGCCGGTCCAGCCCGGGCCCGCCCGTGGACCAGACCGGCCCGCCCCCCTTATAGCCCGGACCGGACCGCTGTAGGCCCGAATCGGCCCGGCCCCCCACTTCCCTACGGTTCGGGTCGGGCCCCCCCTCCCCCCCCCCCCCTCCAGCCCGAGCCCGGCCCGGTCCATAATTTTTTTTTTTTTTTAAATAATTGAGGCCCGGCCCGCTATAGGCCCGGTTGGACCGGCCCGGCCCGGCCCGCTGGGACCGGTCCAGCCGACCGTTGGGGGGGGGGGGGGGATTTTGAATTTTTTTTTTTTTTTTCCAGATTTGACCGTTGGGGAGGGGAGGGTTCTTTTACCAAAATACCCCTCCCATATAACCGTTATTAAAACGTTGGGAGGGGTATTTTGGTCATTTTTGGCCTAAAATTACCAAAATAACCCCAAAAAATTCCTATAAATAGGCCAAAAATTCCATTTTTCAAACACAACTCATTCCTCACAAATTTTCTACATTTCTCTACGGTGCTCTGGTGCTCTACTGCTTTCCTTCCCCGATGCTCTGGTGCTCTACTGCTTTCCTTCCCCGGTGCTCAACGGCTTTCCGATCTCCCTCCCAACTCCATTCCGGCTCTACGGCTTCCCGATCTTCCTCTCAACCCCTTACTTTCTTCTAGCGTAGTTTACTTTATTTTATTTTATATATGGCTGGTGAAGGTTCAAACCCACCTGATCTTGCTGGACAGACTTACCGTTATTTAGTAATTTTTTGACGGTAATGAAATTCCACCTGAGCAAGTAGCCACCCATCCGATTCCGGAGGGGTGCCAACCATCTCCTCCGGAAGTAGCTAGTACCACCCAACGTCCTGAAAAGAAAAAAAGGTCTAAGTATTGGGATTATTTTACTATAATTTTTGAAACTAATCCTGATGGTTCGTTTGTTTTAGATGCCAAGGGGGAACCGAAACCGTACAAGGCGCAATGCAAGAAATGTTGCAACTAGTACGCATGGAAGAAGGGCGGTGGCACCGGGACTATATCTAGACACTACGACACTTGCTACGGGAAGGACACACTTCAAGCGTCCCAAACCCAAATAAGCTTCGGCGCCACCGGTTCTTCAATTGGTAACTTTACTTATTCAGCTGCTAGGCATAAAACCGAATTAACTAAACATATTATTCGTGACGAACTTTCTTTCACGACGGGTGAAAGCGAATCTTTACGAGATTATGTATCACTTTCTCTAAACCCCTCCTTTACTAAAGTGAGTAGGCAACAAGCTCGAAAGGAGGCCATTCGTCTCTTCAACGAGCAGAAAGCCGCTTTGAAAGCGGATTTTGAAAATATTAGTAAGTTAGCTATTACTTCTGATATTTGGACTACTAAATGGAGTTATGCTTATATTTGTATTACTGCACACTATATAGATGCACAATGGATGTTGCAAAAATGCATCATCTGTCTTAAACTTATAGAATGTCCACACACGAGCGCTGTAATTTCAAGTGAGATTTCAAGACACGTGCGTGAATATGATATTCACGCTAAAATTTTTTCTGTCTCTTTGGACAATGCATCAAACAACAATGCTGCTATGTCTTCTTTGTCAGTAATTTTTAAGCCTATTTTAGAAGGTAGACTTATGCATGTTAGGTGTGCTTGCCATATAATTAACTTAGTTGTTAAAGAATGTTTAAAATTTTTTGAACCGCATTTAGACACTCTACGACAGTGCTTGCTCCACCTAAACTCGTCTCCAAGTAGACAACAAAGTTTTGCATGCACTTGCGCACATTTTGGTATGACTTTTAGAAGATTTGTGAAGGATATACCAACTAGGTGGAACTCCACCTACTTGATGTTGAAATCTGCAATTACTTTTAAGAGTGATATTACATATTATTGTACTTCGGATGCCACCTTTGACTATCAGGTTACTGATGATGATTGGGTAGCAGCTGAAAGTGTTTGTGAATTTTTAGAAGTTTTTTACAATGCTACATTAACTCTTTCTGGTGTTTATTATTGTGAAACCCACAAATTCAGATTCTCGATATTTTGTTTACAAATTAGTTTAATTATTGCTATTATTAATAATATTATTTTTTCATTATTAATGTCAGATCAGTGAAATTATTATTATAAATCATTATTAGTTGTTAATTTGGAAAAAATTGTATTTTTAGAAAAATTATTATTTTTGGAATTTTAGAGTTTAGTCAAAATCCGTATTTGATAAATTGTTGATTATTATTATTATTCCTGGATTTTTTTTAATGTTGGTCCAGACCCGTCCCGAATCCATCTTGAACCCAAGTTCATTTTTTTTTTTTCCGAAACTAATTTGAAAATCCCTTAATATATATTTATATATATATATATATCATTTCTTATTAAAATAAAACCATTCTTTACTCACTCTTTAACTCTCTCTATCATTAACTATCAGAAAGGAAAAGAAAACCTTTCCTTTCCTTCCCTACCTAACAACTGGCCGACCCCTCGCCTCCTCGTAACCGCCGGCCGACCACCCTTTCCCCTTCCCGTAACCGCAGCTCCCTCTCCCTATATTAACCCTTCTCCTCTCCCTCTCCATCATTCCATCCTCAAATCCCAAGGATTTTTCCCAAATCGTGCCCTAGCCGATTCCGGCGACCCGAGCTCCTCCGGCAGCCGACGTCCGCCCACCCAGGCGCAGCCCCGACCCCGCGCGGCTCCGCCCGACTTCAGGCCGGCCACCCTCCGGCATCTGCGCCGCCCGCGCCCGCCGGTTTTCGCAGTCCGGCCAACCGCGCGCGCCTCCGGCGCTGTCTTCCGCGCGGCTCCACCTCCGGCGTACTCCTTCCGGCCGACCTTGTACGGCGCCACCCCGTCGACTCTCCCCGCGGGCCCGAGCGCTGCCCTCCGCCCGAGTCCAGGCCGGCCCCGCCCTGGCGACTCCGGCGACCGCGTTCCGATCCGCGCGGCCTCCCGCCGCTGGTGTTCCCGAGCCCGCAGTACCCGGCCAGCCCATCTTGGCCGACCCCTTGTGCACGTCCCGTGCGTCGCTCGCCGTTCGACACCGAGCCCGGCGGCCCCTGTCCCCAATCTGCTGTCCAGCATCTCCTCGTACCCTGGCTTGCTGTCCAGTGCTTCCCGTTCCGCGTTCTTCTGTTCGGCTCCCTCGCGGACTACGTTTCCGTTCCCAAGTTATCCCGCGGCTCACCGACCAACGAATTTGGGTAATTCCTGTTAATCAGAGTAGTTCGTCCCTCCTGTGTCGCGTCTGTGATGAATTTGGTCCCCGATTCCGTTCCAGGAATTCGGATTCGGTACGTTTCGATTTCGGAATTTTTTCGGAATCATGTTCTGTGATGTTGTTTTCCTTTGATTTTCATATAATTTCTAAATTCGGAAAATTCGAACACTTGTTGGATAGGTTCTGAGACTTTTTGGTTAGAGCTTCTGTTTTCCGAAGTCCATTTCGGAAGAAGTTCTGGCTTGACGTTTTTAGGCTGTAGTTGGAATATTGGTTTTGAGTGAATAGATCTTCTGTTGATTTTGGTTCTAGGAGTTTTCGAAATTTCTGAGTTTAATTTCGGTTTTCCGAATTTCGGAAACATGCTGTGGATATTATTTTCGGATTTCGGATATTATTATTATTATTTTCTGGTTGGAAATTGGGTTTCCCTGGTTTGGGATTATTTGCAGGAAATCATGGCGCACTTTTCCAGTTTTTGGGTTGTCCCGAAAATAGAGGAGATGCTGCCGAAATTTCTATAAAATTTAATAGTTTTAAATTGATTTTCGGAAAATATAAAATATTTGGATTTATTGGGTGACGACCGTATCGGTCAATGGACCCTTAGCGAAATGCAAACGAAACTGGGATTTCCGGACGTTGAGGCATTAGCTAATTTTGTGACGATTGGACCAAGTCTGAGACTCTTAGTAATATTTATTTTAATTTAATTTATTAATTTTCGTTTTAGTAATTAAATTGCAGGATTTTATTTAGAGTTAACTAACATTTTCTCTTATTTCAATTTATGTAAAAAGGTCTGTAAGGGCATAAGCCCAGCTTTTATTTATTATCTATGGTTTTGTAATATTGTAAATTTTATTTTGGTTGGTTGATTGACGTAAAACGTAATATGATAATATAATTACTTTATAAAAATTTAAATATCATTTTCTCACAATAAAATAATTAGGAAATTACAAGTTTATTACAAATTCACGTTTTCTCATTTTAAAAGAAAAATATTAATTTTATATATAATACAAAATACAAAGTTTTACCAAGTAAATCAATAACTACGAGTTTTTCCAAATACAAAGTTAAATTGACTTTTCTTCGTAAAGAAAGTAACTCATCTCGATAAGCGTTCTAAAGTAGAGTTGTAAATAACCTAAAATTGATTAGGACAAAAAACTAGAGATTGTAACTAGCACATCTAGATATGGGTTGAATATTGTTTCTAAGTCTGGAATCTCAAATGTAGGATTTCGAGGAAGTGTTTGACCTAGTTCCCCGGTACAGACTCTCGATCCAGTCACAATAACAAAGGCAAGTGCAGTTATGTCTATTTGGTAATTTATCTAGTAATTGTTTTATTGCAATTTTAAACCACATTGCTACACGGAACTCTCTCCTAGAGTATTGATTGTGGAACTCTTTACTAGAGTTCGAATATTGACTCATTGATTGAATCGGATTGACTCGGGATATTGGGGGAGTAGTGTAGCGTCTATGACCAATACTCCTATATTGCATCATTGATTGTGCGAGCTGATTCCTCCTACACACGAGGATAGGCCGGACCGTATCATTAGGATACAAGTGAATCATCCCAAGCCGGTCATAGTTCGTTACCTACTCAAATCACGTTGTTTTCAATTGTAGAATTGTTGAAAAATATTGTTAAAGTATTTCAAATTGTTTAACATTGCAAATTTCAAATTATTATTTGAAGTATTGGATATTCGTAATTGTACTTTGCTCCCTCCTGACTGGAGACCAACATTTTTAGGTGATTGCGTCGTCGAAGATCTGATGCCTGTTCCCGCAGAACCTGAAACCCAAGATCAGTAGAGCTGGATAGTAATTTATTTTAGTAATCAATGTATCAAGTGTAGTTGTGGTAATTAATAGTTGTTGTATTTCAGAAATTTTAAATTGAATAAAAGATTTTATATTCGTTAGAATTTTATCTGCATATGTTTCACTACTGAATACAGCTTACTGCCGCCGTCTCAACAACGGTGCAGGCTGGGCATGATCCGATTCGACCCAACAATTTGGGATCGGGTCGTGACATGTTTTTAGTGGTGGCTCATGCAGGTCAGATCTGTAAATTGGTCTAGTCAACTTAGTCTAGACCATCGCGCAGTTCTGTAACTTGACCTAGGGATAGTTGAGACTTTAGGAAAACAAACTTTAGAAACAACTAGAACACTTAGATGATATACACCATGTTACATTATAAGGCCGAAAAATTATTTACTTAAATATCTATTTTTGCCTGCTTATAGATTTGTAGGATACCTTGTTTGTGATTGTACCTAAACCTTATCTAGATTAGGCTGATTGTACCTTTGAGTGTCCCATGACTTTCGAGATTAATTTCCTACCATAATTTTCAGGTTCTAGTCTACCTTAGGATTCATATTCTTTTTAGAATCAGGTTGAATTTTTCAATCTTCTTCTTCTTTATCAAACCTAGTTTTTAACTTCTTCATTGGTTGATCAGATCTTACTTCTCTACCTTTAATAGAAATCTTGATTCGTTCGCTATGTAAAATTTTGAATTCTCTTAGCAACCCTGATAAATTCTTATCTACCAAATGTATATCTGCAACCATTATATCCAATCTTATTTCCAATTGATTGACTTTTTCGAAATCAATCCTGAATCAAAATTCTTCTGGGATCATTTAAACCATAAATGTCAATTATTATCCGAAGAATTAGTTCAGTTCATGATTCTCCTAAAGGAGTTATTTCAATTTCAATATTGTTATCTCCTATGTTTTCCAAAGACCGAGAATATTCTCATCTGTTGACTTCCTCCATTCATCTTAAAACCCTACTCTCTCTATGCAATTTCTTGATCAAATCAAGGCCTATAAAGCTTCTATGATCATGAAGCAGGAACGGTCAGAAAATTGATCACATTTTGAATCCATTCTTGAATTTCCTTTAGTCATGGAAATTTTGAGCTGTCCCAAAGCTATTTAATTTCTTGGCGTTATTAGACAATTTCAATTTGATTTCCTTGAATCAATAAAACTTATCTTCTCTCAAATTTTCAACTTTCCTTAGTTATGAAATTTTTCTTCTCAAAATAAAATTTTGTATTCCCTGAGTGATTTGTCGGGAATATTATCATTGGTTTTTCTTACTTAATCTGAAGCGGTGATGCTTCTATCTTATCTAGTGCTTGACTCAATTATTCAAATCAAGGTTGATCGTTTCATCTTTGAAATCGGAGAATAGATACTCCTATTGATTTTCAGCCCAGTCTCTTGAATCTCAAACACATATTTTGATAAATCTTCTGATCTCAATCATCTACATTTTTTATCCTGTTTAGAACTTTAAACTCATTATGATTATTTAAATTATACCTCGAAGTTTATTCATGATCACAACAAAATATTTTAAACTCTATATAAAAGATTCTAAACATGTTTACATTTTATCTTGATATTTAGCAATCATGCCTCGAATCTGATTTTGTCTTATGAAGTAAACCTAGAACATTTTATAGCTTGGATTCTTAGAGTGCATGATATATAGGATATATATGAGTTAAAATATACAATGGTGATTAGTATCGAGGAAAGTTTGTGAATAGTTTGACATTGAAAAATTAAAGGTTGTCAATGCTAGGCATAGAGAATGCACTCTAGGAAGATGCATGGTGAATTAACTATAAAGGATAATCGAAACAAGAAATATTGGATTTAAAATATAAATAATTAAGGATGACGAATTGTATGAATAGAAGGGTGCCAATAATAATAATAAAAAAAAAAAATTTGAGAAGATTGCACCCGATAATATGAACTTGAGTTTAGTGAAAATTAATAAAGGAAAAGATCTTATTTGAGTAATAATATCATGTGCATCTTAGAATTAAATTTTATATTGACTTTGAAGAGTTGACACTTTTGATTTTAAGGAGAACAAATTTTTGTAATGATAAGTCACAAGAAGTTTTGATTAAATATTTTCGAAGATGTAATTGATTGAATATAAAATCTATCAGTTGAGGGAAGAATATCATGTCGAGTAGAAATTGAAAGATTAGAGGATTTAAATAAATTTTTGGTGATGTGGCTTCGAGTTTTAAATTTGTTGCCTCTAGATATGAGATGTATATGAAACATTATGATTTCAGTTTTGAAAGTAAATTTTAATTTAAGGATCCCATTTAAAGGTTATCAAGTTTTTTAAGTATGATATTTGATTTACAAAATTTTCTCATTTATTTTATGTAAGAATTTGATTTGTGAAATGACAGTAAGTTTGTTTTTATATATATTCGTTTGTCGAATTATTTAAAACTTATGGTATTTTTAAAACTATTTTATAGACCCTCGCGAAAGGATAATTATATTGAGATGATCATCTTGCGCTTTATTAAAGGAGAGTAGCCATGATTAAATTTAAATCTTTGAAAAGTTTGTGTTTGAATCTTTTGATGTTTGAACTTGGATCTTGAAATAGAGATGGATGAACTTAGGTTAAAGAAGAAATCAAATCTGTGGAAGTTCTATAAATTTTTTTGGAGACAAGCATTACGTGACCAAGATTGAAATTTGACTTTTGAGGAAATTATTTTTATTTGAAGGAGGAAAAAAAAAAAACTTATTCATCGAATTAACATTAGTAAAAAAAAAAAAAAAATTTGTGGATTAGCAATAAAGATTTTGATCTTATGATTTGATTTCTTACTGGAATTGGAATTGATGGGTAAAATTTTAAATTTGATATTTTCTAAGGTGGAAAGTGGAAGCTTTGTAGGATTAAAATTTAAGGATAGAATTTTTTTTAAATAAAAGAGTTGAAGAATTGATATGGCACATTGACGATTTTGTAAAAATCACAAGTTTTGAGGGATGTAGTATGATTGAAATTGATTTTTAAGAAGATTATCATTATATTACAAGATATAAATTTAAAGGTTGTATTTGAAGATTGAAAATTAAAGTTTATTTGGAGCATTGAATTTAAATTTAACGTTTAAGGATTGGATTTGAAAAAAAAAAATTTTTTTTTGGAATTTTGAAAACCAAATTTCGAGGAGTTGAGGATATTGTTGATTTTGAGATTTGGCATAAATAGTTATTGTATATAAAAAAAAAAAAATTGAAGAATAGGATCTGTGGATTATTGTTCAAATTCGAATTTCGAGGATGAGCTTTGAAATGTTAATCAAGAAATATAAATTGGTTGGGTTTGATACGATATGTGATTGAACTAAAATTTTAGTGATGTGACACATTGAATTTTAGAAATTACTAGCAGAGGTTAAAAGCTTAAATTTCGAGGACGAAATTTTCTAAGGAGGGAAGGTTGTGAAACCCGCAAATTCAGATTCTCGATATTTTGTTTACAAATTAGTTTAATTATTGCTATTATTAATAATATTATTTTTTCATTATTAATGTCAGATCAGTGAAATTATTATTATAAATCATTATTAGTTGTTAATTTGGAAAAAATTGTATTTTTAGAAAAATTATTATTTTTGGAATTTTAGAGTTTAGTCAAAATCCGTATTTGATAAATTGTTGATTATTATTATTATTCCTGGATTTTTTTTAAGGTTGGTCGAGACCCGTCCCGAATCCATCTTGAACCCAAGTTCATTTTTTTTTTTTCCGAAACTAATTTGAAAATCCCTTAATATATATTTATATATATATATATATATATATCATTTCTTATTAAAATAAAACCATTCTTTACTCACTCTTTAACTCTCTCTCTCTCATTAACTATCAGAAAGGAAAAGAAAACCTTTCCTTTCCTTCCCTACCTAACAACTGGCCGACCCCTCGCCTCCTCGTAACCGCCGGCCGACCACCCTTTCCCCTTCCCGTAACCGCAGCTCCCTCTCCCCTATATTAACCCTTCTCCCTCTCCCTCTCCTTCATTCCATCCTCAAATCCCAAGGATTTTTCCCAAATCGTGCCCTAGCCGATTCCGGCGACCCGAGCTCCTCCGGCAGCCGACGTCCGCCCACCCAGGCGCAGCCCCGACCCCGCGCGGCTCCGCCCGACTTCAGGCCGGCCACCCTCCGGCATCTGCGCCGCCCGCGCCCGCCGTTTCCGCAGTCCGGCCAACCGCGCGCGCCTCCGGCGCTGTCTCCCGCGCGGCTCCACCTCCGGCGTACTCCTTCCGGCCGACCTTGTACGGCGCCACCCCCGTCGACTCTCCCCGCGGGCCCGAGCGCTGCCCTCCGCCCGAGTCCAGGCCGGCCCCGCCCTGGCGACTCCGGCGACCGCGTTCCGATCCGCGCGGCCTCCCGCCGCTGGTGTTCCCGAGCCCGCAGTACCCGGCCAGCCCATCTTGGCCGACCCCTTGTGCAAGTCCCGTGCGTCGCTCGCCGTTCGACACCGAGCCCGGCGGCCCCTGTCCCCAATCTGCTGTCCAGCATCTCCTCGTACCCTGGCTTGCTGTCCAGTGCTTCCCGTTCCGCGTTCTTCTGTTCGGCTCCCTCGCGGACTACGTTTCCGTTCCCAAGTTATCCCGCGGCTCACCGACCAACGGATTTGGGTAATTCCTGTTAATCAGAGTAGTTCGTCCCTCCTGTGTCGCGTCTGTGATGAATTTGGTCCCCGATTCCGTTCCAGGAATTCGGATTCGGTACGTTTCGATTTCGGAATTTTTTCGGAATCATGTTCTGTGATGTTGTTTTCCTTTGATTTTCATATAATTTCTAAATTCGGAAAATTCGAACACTTGTTGGATAGGTTCTGAGACTTTTTGGTTAGAGCTTCTGTTTTCCGAAGTCCATTTCGGAAGAAGTTCTGGCTTGACGTTTTTAGGCTGTAGTTGGAATATTGGTTTTGAGTGAATAGATCTTCTGTTGATTTTGGTTCTAGGAGTTTTCGAAATTTCTGAGTTTAATTTCGGTTTTCCGAATTTCGGAAACATGCTGTGGATATTATTTTCGGATTTCGGATATTATTATTATTATTTTCTGGTTGGAAATTGGGTTTCCCTGGTTTGGGATTATTTGCAGGAAATCATGGCGCACATTCCCAGTTTTTGGGTTGTCCCGAAAATAGAGGAGATGCTGCCGAAATTTCTATAAAATTTAATAGTTTTAAATTGATTTTCGGAAAATATAAAATATTTGTAGGATACCTTGTTTGTGTTTGTACCTAAATCTTATCTAGATTAGGCTGATTGTACCTTTGAGTGTCCCATGACTTTCGAGATTAATTTCCTACCATAATTTTCAGGTTCTAGTCTACCTTAGGATTCATATTCTTTTTAGAATCAGGTTGAATTTTTCAATCTTCTTCTTCTTTATCAAACCTAATTTTTAACTTCTTCATTGGTTGATCAGATCTTACTTCTCTACCTTTAATAGAAATCTTGATTCGTTCGCTATGTAAAATTTTGAATTCTCTTAGCAACCCTGATAAATTCTTATCTACCCAATGTATATCTGCAACCATTATATCCAATCTTATTTCCAATTGATTGACTTTTTCGAAATCAATCCTGAATCAAAATTCTTCTGGGATCATTTAAACCATAAATGTCAATTATTACCCGAAGAATTAGTTCAGTTCATGATTCTCCTTAAGGAGTTATTTCAATTTCAATATTGTTATCTCCTATGTTTTCCAAAGACCGAGAATATTCTCATCTGTTGACTTCCTCCATTCATCTTAAAACCCTACTCTCTCTATGCAATTTCTTGATCAAATCAAGGCCTATAAAGCTTCTATGATCATGAAGCAGGAACGGTCAGAAAATTGATCACATTTTGAATCCATTCTTGAATTTCCTTTAGTCATGGAAATTTTGAGCTGTCCCAAAGCTATTTAATTTTTTGGCGTTATTAGACAATTTCAATTTGATTTCCTTGAATCAATAAAACTTACCTTCTCTCAAATTTTCAACTTTCCTTAGTTATGAAATTTTTCTTCTCAAAATAAAATTTTGTATTCCCTGAGTGATTTGTCGGGAATATTATCATTGGTTTTTCTTACTTAATCTGAAGCGGTGATGCTTCTATCTTATCTAGTGCTTGACTCAATTATTCAAATCAAGGTTGATCGTTTCATCTTTGAAATCGGAGAATAGATACTCCTATTGATTTTCAGCCCAGTCTCTTGAATCTCAAACACATATTTTGATAAATCTTCTGATCTCAATCATCTACATTTTTTATCCTGTTTAGAACTTTAAACTCATTATGATTATTTAAATTATACCTCGAAGTTTATTCATGATCACAACAAAATATTTTAAACTCTATATAAAAGATTCCAAACATGTTTACATTTTATCTTGATATTTAGCAATCATGCCTCGAATCTGATTTTGTCTTATGAAGTAAACCTAGAACATTTTATAACTTGGATTCTTAGAGTGCATGATATATAGGATATATATGAGTTAAAATATACAATGGTGATTAGTATCGAGGAAAGTTTGTGAATAGTTTGACATTGAAAAATTAAAGGTTGTCAATGCTAGGCATAGAGAATGCACTCTAGGAAGATGCATGGTGAATTAACTATAAAGGATAATCGAAACAAGAAATATTGGATTTAAAATATAAATAATTAAGGATGACGAATTGTATGAATAGAAGGGTGCCAATAATAATAATAAAAAAAATATATATATTTTGAGAAGATTGCACCCGATAATATGAACTTGAGTTTAGTGAAAATTAATAAAGAAAAAGATCTTATTTGAGTAATAATATCATGTGCATCTTAGAATTAAATTTTATATTGACTTTGAAGAGTTGACACTTTTGATTTTAAGGAGAACAAATTTTTGTAATGATAAGTCACAAGAAGTTTTGATTAAATATTTTCGAAGATGTAATTGATTGAATATAAAATCTATCAGTTGAGGGAAGAATATCATGTCGAGTAGAAATTGAAAGATTAGAGGATTTAAATAAATTTTTGGTGATGTGGCTTCGAGTTTTAAATTTGTTGCCTCTAGATATGAGATGTATATGAAACATTATGATTTCAGTTTTGAAAGTAAATTTTAATTTAAGGATCCCATTTAAAGGTTATCAAGTTTTTGAAGTATGATATTTGATTTACAAAATTTTCTCATTTATTTTATGTAAGAATTTGATTTGTGAAATGACAGTAAGTTTGTTTTTATATATATATACTATTCAAATTTTTAATTTTAACTTATACTATTCAAATTTTTTAACTTATACTTTCAAAAACTATTTTTTACTTAAAAAAAAAACATTTTTTAACTCCGCCTATGCCAAACAAGCATTTGCCGGTCCCAAGCCCGGATAAAGGAAGAGGGAGAAATGTTTTTTTAAAATTTTTATAAATTTTTATAAACATTTGTAATATTTGTATATATTTGTATAAACATTACTTCTATAAATATTTTGTATAAACATTTTATAAACATTTAAGTTACAAATTTTTAAAATTAAAATACAAAAGAAAATGATTACTTTTACATGGTTTTTAAAATGGTTTTAAAAAGAAAATACATATTTTGTAAAAACATTTTATAAACATTTGTGTTAAAAGAAAACATTTTATAAACATTTTATAAACATATTTTGTATAAACATTTTATAAACATTTGTATAAACATAAAATTATAAACATTTTATAAATATTTTTTAGACATATTTTGTATAAACATTTTATAAATATTTTTTTATAAACATTTAAGTTAAAAAAATTTAAAATTAAAATACAAAAAAAAATGATTAAAAAACTAAATTAAACAAAAAACTGTAAAAAAAAAAAAAAAAAAAAAAACCAACAAACCGGGCCGGTCCGGTTAACCCGGCCTGAACCGGCCCGAACCGCCCTAGGCCCGGACCGGCCCGTGGTCCGGTTCAGCCCGGACCGACCCCACTAGTGCCCGGTTCAATGGGCCGGGCTGGGCCCAAAAGATGAAAACCCCGTGGTCCGGTTCAGCCCGGACCGACCCCACTAGTGCCCGGTTCAATGGGCCGGGCTGGGCCCAAAAGATGAAAACCGGGCCGGGCTTAGCCCGGACCGAATTTTAGCGTGGGCCGGTCCTGGACCGGCCCGAACCCGGTCAGGCCCGCCGCCCCTGGACCGTGGGCCGGCCCGGACCGGACCGAAAACACCTTGACCTATTATTACGAGACTGACTAGTACCAAAACCCAACTACATTGTATAAGTATTTGCTTCTCAAAAATCGAATGGATAATTAAAATATAAAGAATAATATTTTAAATTTAACAAGTTCTGTTGCCGTTCTCTTAATTGTGTTTGCAGAGGAAACTATTTTCGGCTTGGTTGAGAATCAACGAGCTGAGCAACATTGTGGCAGCCAAGTGGATCCTGATCCAACGGAGGAGGTACAAGATGAAACTAGCACGGATACTCAACCCTCAACTGCACCTCTTTAAAAAAATGGGAGCCGCTGGCCAACAAGAATCTCGAGTCCGTGTCCGCTTTGTCTAGAGTCTTGCAAGGCATGTGTGTGCCCCTCCCGTTGGTTGATGGCGCCAAGGTAGTATATATATATAGGCTAAATTTTAACTTGATACCCTCAACTATTTATGTTTTGCAACTTCATATCCTAAACTTTCAAAACAGTCAACTTAATACCATCAACTATTGAATATTTTCAACTTCATACCTTAAAACTAAAAAAATTCCGAAAATACCCAAAAATATTTTCAACTTCGTACCCTAAAACTTTCAAAATAGTCAACTTCATACCCTAAAACTATTGAATATTTTCAACTTCTCCCCGGCGAGGAACGTGGGGGCCGAGCGGGGCGGCGCGCTGGAGCAGCAGCGGCGGGTGCGCAGCAGTAGCGGCGGACGAAGGCAGACGGGATGCTCGATCGCTGGCCGGCGGCGCGCACGAGGGGCGACGACGAGGCGGGAGGGGGGAGGGGGGGAGAGGGGGGGGGGGGGGAGTTTAGGGATAAGGCTGGAAAAGAGAGAGAGAGAGAGAGAGAGAGAGAGAAGGGGGGGGGGGGGGGGGGGGGGGGGGGGAGGGGGCATTTTGAAAAATATATTTTTCAGGGTATCAAGTTGCAAAACATGAATAGTTGATGGTATCAAATTGAAATTTAGCCTATTATATATATCGGATCAAGGTTAAATTATCCTAATGACATTCTAATTGTAATGTTTGGCCATCTTTTGCACATTAATTTTTTACCGTTTGATTTTGGCAGTACAATTTTATAAATTGTTCTTTTGAAATACCTTTCATTAATTTTGAGCATATCAAGACTACCTTAAAAGAATATATGACTATTCAAGTATTTAAATTGTGTTTTTATACTACAAGATATGTTTTTTTCGAAATGGTCTCAATTTTGAATCAAAGATGATTTCAGACTTCTTGATTATAGAGACTAGTATAATATATATACGTTCGTTGTACGTATTTTATATTACTTGAAAAGAACAAATAAAAGTTTTTTAATTTTTTACTACATGAGAAAAACAAATAACATAACCTTAAATTTTTTTAAACAACACCCTTTAATCTAATTATTCATATTAAATTTAATGAATAATTTTAATTAATAACATTTTTGAAAGAAAAAAATTTCTACGATAAAGTATAACTTTTTTTATTATATCGTAGTATATATTATTGTTGATTAATCTTGTAGTGTTCTTCCTTATAAATATGTACGTAGGTTGACTTAGTATTGCTCCACGATTACATTTCTATGTCGCTGGACATGATGATCGTAATCGAAGCTGCGATCAGGATATTCTACTCCAAGGTTTGGCCTCTCGATCGATTTCCACATAATATGAAGTAATCAAGAAACTAAGTGAACTTAATTGCTATCTAATTAATGAATGACGTATATACCACTGTGCTGTTGATGTTTCGAAACTGCAGGCGGACGAGTTGAGTCTACTGATCAGTGAGTTGGCGGAGACGGTGGTGCTAGAAATGGAGAGTTTGAAGCAATTGGCGAATACAAATACAACAATCACTTCACTGGAGGTTGGTTGGTTATAATCTTTTCGGGAAGATTTATGAAATGTCCAAAAACTAAAAAAGTTTTATGTAAAACCCACCACTAAAAAAACTTTCATCGCGTGCCCAGAATTAGAGAAACTTATCCAAAGCGGGTTCCAAATGACCCTTTTGCCATTCCTTTTAATTTATTGGAAACACCCACAAAACTGCTCTTAAAAAAACGTTTCAATACTCCATTTTCTTCCATACGCTGCTCACTTTCGAATCTAGGTTTTCTCCTCAAAAATCTTCAAAAACTCGTCGAAAAATTTCGGAAAGACCGGGACGAACGACAAAAGTGCTAAAACGGAGGTCCAAACATCATTTTTTTGCGAATCTAAAATTTCGAAAGGCCGTCTAACTGTAAAACTGTTACTTTCAGTTTCCTCGACGATACGCTCATTTTGCGACAAACGGGACCTCGTTTCGACCTCCCAGTCAAAAGTTATGCCCCTCCAAAGTTTCAGCTAACCATAAAATGCAGGAGAATGGCATTCTCCGTCTTAATTTACACGGAGAATAACCATTCTCCGTCTTAATTAGGACGGAGAATGACATTCTCCGTCTTAATTTACACGGAGAATGGTCATTCCAGTGTTAAAACGCAGGAGAATGACCATTCTCCGTGTTAGAAACACGGAGAATGCCATTCTCCGTGTTAAATGAAACGGAGAATGTCATTCTCCGTGTTAAATAAAACGGAGAATGGCATTCTCCGTCCTAATTAAGACGGAGAATGGCCATTCTCCGTGCTAAATTAAACGGAGAATGACCATTCTCCGTCTTAATTAGGACGGAGAATGCCATTCTCCGTGTAATTTATCACGGAGAATGCCATTCTCCGTGTAATTTATCACGGAGAATGGTCATTCTAGTGTTAAAACGCAGGAGAATGACCATTCTCCGTGTTAGAAACACGGAGAATGCAATTCTCCGTGTTAATTAGGACGGAGAATGCCATTCTCCGTCTTAAATAAAACGGAGAATGCCATTCTCCGTCCTAATTAAGACGGAGAATGACATTCTCGGTCCTAATTAAGACGGAAACGGAGAATGGCATTCTCCGTCTTAAATAAAACGGAGAATGGCATTCTCCGTCCTAATTAGGACGGAGAATGCCATTCTCCGTCCTAATTAAGACGGAGAATGGTCATTTCCAGTGTTAAAACGTATAATTTAGTTTTTTCAGGAATAAAGAGTTTCGTTCTTCTTTCAAAGCGATGATAATTCTTATGGAAAAGAAGAAGAAAGATCTTCTCTCCACAATTGAAGATCTGAGTTCAAATGTCTCCACGATGAAGATGATGATGATGGTGATGATGATGACGAGCGATGATCTGAGTTCGACTGAAGAAAAACACACCGAACTACGAACGATCTTTGCGATCTCTGCTGAATATGAGAGCAATGGAATTCAGATTTTCCGTGAAGAAGAAGAAGACGAAAATCGCAATCCAGATCTGAGTTTTTTGAATTCAAATACATATAGATGACCAATTCGCGCGGATGGATAGTTTCGGTATTATAAAAATAGCAGTTTCTAGCGGGTGGCATCTAAAAGAGAATCTTGGAATATTTAACGTGAAAATACTTAATTCTGGGTATTTCATAAAACTTATCCAGCGGGTGGGCATTTCATAAAAGCTCACCCCGAAATTGGGTTTCTCAGCAATTTCCAGTAATCCTTTTGGTAATCCAGTTTGCAGCATCAACAATCCGGGTCGGGTTGCATTATCCAGAACTAATTTAGGTTGTCTCTCAGCCCTTATGGTGGGCCAGGTCTAGAGGATTATCTGCGATCCAGACTTCTTTTGGGTCACCCAGAGCTTGTGGTTGTCCTAAACGGTTGTGGACAAGAAAAGAATCAAAAATTCGAACTGGGGTGGGCAGAAGTGAGTTAGGGACCTAGGGTGGACTAGATATAGACAGACTCATAGAGAATTATAAAAAAAAAAAAATAATAATAATAAAAATTTGGGATGGACTGGAGCCCACCACAGTCCTCTACTTAGGTCCGCCAGTGGTTGTGAGTTGTCTAAATACAAACTCTTCTCTGATTTAGCTCTGGACCGGCCCTGCCAAAACTGTGAGTTCTTTGTTGGAAAAATTGTATAGTCACTAACACTAACTGCACGGAAATGTTTCTCTTCTTCCAGATGCATGAAACAAGTCTCAGAGCAAACTTAATTCAGACAGTGAAGAAGAAGAACGAAGTACTTGAGCTGCCACACATGTCCTCCTTGAGCTTGCAGATGGCGTCGATGGCTGCATGGAGGCAGTACCATCCGTGGAACAGTCTAGTCTAACCGTGTCGATTGGTCGAGTAATTGTTGGGACTTCAGATCTTCACTTAATCCGAGCAAATAATAATCACATTAACGTCCAACAAAACGCCACATTACGTCTCATGAGCCCATGAGCCCGAGTCCGAGTCGTTTGGGACTTAGCTCCAAATGGAATTAATCCTAGAGAATGACAAAAACATTAATGCTTAATCCTTGGAGCCTTATTCTTACCTCCTTGTAAAATCACCCACATGGTTCCCTCCTTAGGGTCACCACCCCATGTGCATCTCTCAACAATACACCCAAGTATATATGTTGAGATAACTCATGGTGCATTTTCGATGTGGGACTAAAATTCACAAGGCATGTTGAGAGCAAGCTCTCTCCATGTAAAGAATGCACCAACACCCTTGCCATTTCAGTTTTTTTTACTTTGAAAATCATTTTTTTTGCTAGTAAACACCTTGATACTTAAGATTTTTACAACATTCAAAAACCATAACAACTTAATAAGAAATAATATGGGGGATATTTTTTTTACTAAAGGCGCTGAACCTAGTTATATAGTGGAACCTGAGCTGCCTACATATCCAAGGAGGGGGCTAGGCCTGACTCCTTAGGATCAAGCACCATGTAGTTCTCCTAATCCTAAGTACTAACTAATTACAAAAAACTACAAGGATGTAGTAGCAATACTATGGCAGTGGGAGTGTGGGTAATTAGGTTTGGGAGAGGGGTAGGGTCGAGGGTTTGAGAGGGTTAAGGGTAGTGGGTAGGGTAGTGATTCAGGGTAGGGTAGGGCGGGTACCCGGGTAAGTACACTAGGGTAACAAGATAAAACCCTTACCCTACCCTAATTCCAAGAGGGTAAGGGTAGGGCTTGCCCTCCTAGGGTAGAGGGTACCCGTGGGCACCTGAGGGTGCAGGGTACCCGACTCGGATAGAGGGCACCAGGGCAAAATCGCCAGCCCTAGTGGTTGGGCATTTGCTCGTGTTTGTAATTGTATGAAAGTGTTTTGATGTATAGAAATATTTATTATCGACAACACTTGTTTTTGTAAAAGCTATTTTGGGTCTTCCTTAGCGCTGTGTGTTGAGATTAAGTTTGGATAAAATTGACAGATTTTTTTTCTTCCCCTTTGGAGCTCAGAGATTAGTCTATCTTCCGAGTGTTGAAATTGTGTGATTTTTGTCTGTCAACTTGGAGCATAAATGCCCAAGAAAAGGCCTACGAGTACATCTTGGATGGAAGGATTCAACCACGGAATATATATACAGAAAAAGAAAAATTAAGGAGCTTGTTTGTTCTTCTCAAGTACGTGTGTGCATATATATATATATGTATATATAAATAAAAAAACATAGAACATGCGCATTAGAAAAATTCATGATTGAGAGGCTGACTTGGCGAGCATAACTCTTCAATTGCAGCTCGAAATTTAACTAGAAACGATGTTCCTCGATCTTGGTAAACTTTTCTCCCTTCAAGGCAAATACGATCAATCGTCCTGAAGCTCAAAGTGAGCTGCTTGAACATTTATGTTTTAATTAAAAACTATGGGTTAGATATCGTCCCGTTGATCCATGCGATATTTGTACGAAGAGGCGTGTATGGTCAATGCCAACGTTTGGAAATAGACAGAACTCGAATTTGTCGACCGTCCGTGACGTTGAATTTAACATATATTCGTCGAATTTTATTGTATCGATATTTTTTGAACAATTATTCTCCTTGCCTCTTTGGATCACGACAAGACTTGCACTTCAGATACACAACCTTAAAAAAATTTCTACGCGAGTTTCGACACATTCTGAGGAGCTAAACTTTGATACAGAAGGCTGTATCAAAAATTTGATACAACCTCTGCATGACAGTGGACCCCTCTATATATATTTGCTTACACGGAGAAAACTTTGATACCGAAGAGGGTATCAAAGTTTTGATACCCCTATGTATGACATGTGGGTCCCCTCCCTCTTCGTAAAATGTGTAAACATATATATATATATATATATATATATATATATATATATATATATATATATTGAGAAGGTCCCACTTGTTATACATAGGGGATATCAAAGTTTTAATACCCCTTCGGTATCAAAATTTTCTCCTGCTTACACGATTCACCAAAAAAAAAAAAAAAGGAAACCCACATGTCATACATACGATATATCAAAATTTTGATACAATCTACTGTATCAAAATTTTCTCCTATTCTGAGAAGGTCGGAATCTTCATTTTGTGGGCCCGCAATTCCTCTCAGCTGGTGCACATTTGTATCGCCCCGCCAGATGGCAATCTTGCTACGCCACTATGACCCTACATGAACTCGCGCAACACGTCGTCATATATATAATAATTAGGGATTTTTTGACTTTCATCCCACTTATTAATATGCATTTGTACTTACATCCCACTTTTTAATTTTTTTAGACTTACATCCCACTTTTTGTCACTAAAAGTATTTATATTGTCACGAAAAGTATTCTTTTTGTCACAAAAAATATTTTTCGTGACAAAAGTGGGATGTAAGTCAAATAAAATTAAAAAGTGGGATGTAAGTACAAATTCATATTAATAAGTGGGATGAAAGTCAAAAAATCCCTAATAATTAACCTCATTAACCAGCCACTCAAAATATATTTATGCCAACTCGACGACCACCCACCCACTCGCTTTCACGCCAATAATGGACATCACGGAGAACAGCTGCGTGCTCGACCTGGACCAAGAATGGTTAGCCTCCCTGAGGAAGAAGGTCGGAGGCGCCGCGCTGCGGAAGCACCGCCGCGGCAGCCCCCCCACCATCTTCAGGGCCCCCGCCAGCATGCGGCAGGCCGACCCCGACGCCTACTCCCCCCACGTCGTCTCCCTCGGCCCCTACCACCGCAACAGCCCGGCCCTGAAGCCCATGGACGGGCTCAAACTGCGCTACCTCCAGAAGGTGCTCCTCCGCAACCCGAAAGCCCCGCTGGAGGCCTACGTCAGGCTGATCCAGGAGCTGGAGCCCGCTGCCCGGGCGTCCTACTCCGAGGACATCGACATGGACAGCCACTCCTTCGTGGAGATGCTGCTGCTCGACGGGTGTTTCGTCGTCGAGCTCCTTCTTATGCAGCTAGACGGCAGGAAACACGAATACGAGCAACACGAAGATGGTGAGTCAGAGGAGGACCCGATACTGACTACCACATGGACTATGCCGCTGATAGAGTCCGACATGCTGATGCTCGAGAACCAGATCCCGTTCTCCGTCCTCCGGCACGTGTACGACCTCGCCACCGGCAGCGACGAGTGCTGCTACTCGATCGTGCAGCTCGCGCAGGCGTTCTTCAACGACTACCTCCCCACCGACCGCCTGGTCGTCCCGTCCGAGGACTTCCTCTTCCCCAAATACTTCCACCTCCTCCACTTCTTCCACTCCTGCATCATGCCCGGCCGGGCCGAGCAGTGCTACAAGCCGCTCATATACCAGAAAATGAGCAGGCGGGCGACGCACGGGCGCCCGCCGCCCGCGCCCGGGTCGATCCCCAGCGCGACCAGGCTCAAGGAGGCCGGCGTCGCGTTCGAGACGAACGCGGAGGCCGACAGCTTCCTGGACGTCGGGTTCCGCGGCAGCGTGATGGCGATCCCCACGCTCCGGATCTACGACCACACCGACTCGCTCTTCCGCAACCTGATCGCCTTCGAGCAGTGCCTCCCGAGGGTCGGGACGCGCTTCGCGACGTACGCGACGATGATGGACTGCCTCGTCGGCGGCGCGGAGGACGTGGCCCTGCTGCACAGGTGCGGGTGCATAGTGAGCGGCCTGGGCAGCGACGACGTTGTCGCGCGCCTGTTCAGCGGGCTCCGCAGGGACGCGACGGTCGACTGGCGGTCGTGCTACCTCGCGGGCCTCTTCGAGGACGTGAGGGCGCACTGCGACTCGAGGTGGAACAAGTGGAGGGCGAAGCTGATGCACGACTACTTCAGCAACCCGTGGTCGGTCGTCTCGCTGATTGCCGCTCTGGTCCTCATCTTTCTCACGGTTGTGCAGGCTTGGTTCGCCCTTCTTTCTTACGTCTTTCCTCCTCGCTAGCTACTCGGTGCTGATTAGTAAGTAGAACATTTTGTGATGCTACGAATCTTATGGTAACATATCAACAGTTGGGATTGTTGCATTATTTGTCATTCTTTCTTAGTAAAAATCTGCAAAATAAATGCGGAAACTAGTCTCCAAGATACATGTTTGCCAATTCTCGCGCTCCTTCCTCCGCTGCGCCGATTTAGATTCTGTCGCTACGACCAATAAGCTGGTATAATTGAGAAATTATTCAGTGAGTCCGGCTCACGGTAAGTCTTGATGATTGGTATAATGATATGATGGATTGTATCTCTTTTTCGGTTGAGCGTTCAAAAGAGATGACAATGAAGTTGGTAATTTAGTCCCATATCACATAGACGATGGAATCATGAGATATAAATAATTGAAATTGGTTCAAGTTTTATATGAGAATTCTCTTTTAAGACATATGAACCAATTCAATATCACATCTCAAGGGCCAACTCCGATTCGGGTCTGATCGTGTTCCATGACACATAGCCTATGGATGTATAATTTTTCGGTATAACCCCTTTCTTCCTTGTAAATGTTCACCCATTTATTTGATTGTTTGACCATTCCATTTTATCCCAAATATAAGTAGTTGAAACCCGAGTTCTTTATTCTATTTCTTACCCAATCCAAGAGCCTTGTTCTCCGTCAGGTTTAGGAAAGTGTTATAATTACTTTACTCATAACGGAACATTTGTTAGTTTTTTTTTTTAATAAGTGAGGTTATATACTAGTTTGTATATTTATAGTGGAGGCATTTGCTAAAATTTCTCTTTTTTTGTGCTCACCGGATCGCGGTAAAACTTTCACGTTGGATACGCAACGTCATTTTACCTCTACAATACAAGTTTCGTTCAATTCTGAAAACATCGATCATACAACCATTTTGTTGGCCCACGATCCGTTGTAGGCTGACGCATTTTGTATATCCACTTTTTCATTTTGAGGTTATTCAAACAGAAGTACACTTTTGTCCAGTAGGACATGTCAAAGGACTGGTACTGATATTTTTAGTCATATCTTGTGATCCGAAGTTCGAATTCCATCTCGCAAGTTTTACCGAGATTGTATTTAAATTGGCTAGCTTTTCTTAGTTTTTGCTTTTCAATTTGAAGTCATTTTTAATTTGTTAATTTTCTGGTCTTATGTGGGACTCGTGTGTGGATCCGATTTATTCTCCCATGGTACATTTTCTCAAATGACTTATTCTAAACCATTGTATGTGATATTATTGTTTGTCTCATCATTATGGACGCGTTAGTACACTACTATCTATTTTACAAGATCATCGACTTTCGGTCAACCGCTATTACACCAATTTTGTATTGTGACCATATGATCCCTATCTTCAAGTTAAAATCCTAAAATTTATATTTTAATTCAGTAACTCATTTTGTAATTACATAGATAAATTAGAGTTAACTAACTAGCCTAATAAGTAACTTAGACTATATAACTTATTCCACAAGAAAGATAATAACTTGTTTAACAACTAACTTACCTACTCAACTTAGACTTATGATTGTTTGTGTGTTGTGATCTTGTGGTTATTTGTGAGCCTTAATGTGATGTGTGGGGTGGACGATTCCTAGTGAACCACATATTGTAGTTAACCCATGGATAGTTTGTAGATGTGGTTAACGTTATCCCTTCGTCACATGATCATCATGCAAGTACATTACGCTTATTGTTACATTTATACTATAAATGCTATAATACATGTTCATACTTATAATTCATGATACTTGATCGCGATACTGTGACTTGCACATGTGCGAGTGAGTTTTATTTGGTTCAGATTCGTGTCGTGACACATGATCTACTTTTACCACTTATATTCGTGTCTTGTTTATTGAGAGACAGTCGGACGAAAAAATACATTAGTACACATGTGGTCAACCTAGGATCATACCCATCTGATCTATTCATGAACGAATGACTTGCTTATTGAGAGATAGTTAGACAGAAAAAATACTTTAGTATGTATATGGTCGACCTTGAATCATATCCGTCTAGTCTATTCAGGAATGATACCCGTCATATACTACACGAATTGACATAGATATAAATCTTATTTCTTATCTAAAATTATTATAGATATATATTGTGGTGAGTAACTTTATAGTTGTAGTTATACTTTGATTCCATCTTGCCTGGATAATGTTGGTAGATTAAACGATTCTTACTCTTACAATCTTATAGACATATTGTACTGTGGACCGACACGAATCAATTTTTGCTATCGTCTCCCCTTTGCAATACATATAGAAGTATCCATAAAAGGAAGGATAGTCAATTGGTAAACTCAAATTCGACTCATGATAAAATTTAACCAAAATAATAAAAGACCCTTTTACCCTCATATTCTTCCTCTATTTTCCTCTCTCTCCTTATTCCTTCTCCTCCACCTTGAAAGCCACCATTCCCCTTTATTTTTTTTTATCATCACCAATATTTTTCTCCTCCTTTTTTTTCCTTCACCACAATAATCCATCACCAATTTATATACACCAATGCTTATCACGCCCCGCTCCCGCAGGAGCGATCGTCCTCGCTAAGGCGTGATGCCGTACGGGCCTAGGTTGCGTCCGTGCAAGGCTAAGTCCATAAACGGCCGATTCGAGCTAGGCCACAGAGTCGCACAGAGTGTTCCCATTTGCAGCGGAAAGTAAATAAAAACAAATTGAAGCAAATTCAAACTCTTTATTGACATTCAAGAAGTTTACAAGCGACGCTAGGCCGAGATTTCAAATCGCTCAAGCTCTCTCTCTCTCTCTCTCTCTCTCTCTCTCTCTGAAACATAAAAGGCGTGCCAAGTGGCTTACAAGATGGAATGATTCATGACGATGTTTCGATACATTATGTCCTGTATATGGTGCTTCAGCTCCTTGCAACGCCCCAAGGCTCCAGAGTTAGCTCTGCGCCTTAGCACGTTCGAGGGAAGCTCCGCACCCGCTGACGTCTCCTGCTTCCTGTAAGCAATCTGTGGGGTTATCAGTACATTGTTATGCACTGGTGGGGAGGCTAGCTCGCCCACAATGCTATCATTACCAAACACGTTCGATTTACTTCTGTGCACCGTCTATCATTCATTATCTTTCTAATCTTTCCTTAGGGTCAGTTTTATGGCATATTTCATAACCTATCTCGTGTTGCCGAATTCAAGTGTTTGCATGAAAATACATGCACGACTTACCCATACTTACCGTCCAGCCTTCCATGTCCAAAGTAAACCAAGTTAGTCAACAATTCATATGAACTTTCAATGTCGAGTGCGTGTCCCTGCCTCGGGTCCTAGCGCGACGTAGGCATGTTTTCTAACTCGATTTCACGAAGTACTCTTTATCCTTTGGTGTGTTACATTTCAAGCCTGTTCAGAAGGTACTTCATTTAGTTAACTCGGACTACTTTGTTTCAATACAAGGACTTGCACGTGGATTGCCACCAGCAAAGCCCACTTAATCTATATGCACCGGTCGCTGGTACCACAAGCCATTTTGGACCCTTTCTCCCTTGGTATTTCTCAACTATCGTAGGGTGCGGGCTGGACACACCCCGTTAGTCTCTTGAAATACCCCGCACTTAAGTCTCCTGGGTGGCCAAGCCCGTACCCAAGCAGCCCGTAAGCCCCTTTGATTCTGCCTAGGCCGGCCACGATCCTCCCTTTGATCATGCCGCAGAATCCCTTATGTCTCCCACCTCCCGTATACGAGGGGATTGTCCACGACCATTTCGTATTGTTTGTCATTTTAACTCAACGGCTATCTCCGAGCCGTAGGCTAACCCTTAGCCATAATGCGTTATCGACCAGGTTGGCGTCCGTGCAGCGCGGGTAGCGAGCCCCGTTGTACGTACCCGTCAGACCTGTCGCTAATCATTCCTTTCTTTCTTATCTTTTATTCATTCTTTTTTTTCTTTCTTTTCACTTGTCCGTTCGTTCATTGATTCATTCACACATTCATTCATTCATTCGTTGATTCAGTCATTCACTTATTTGTTCATTCTTTCATTCATACATTATGCAACTCTCCGTGCGGGAGTCGCCTTGGTGACCCATCAGTCCCGAAGTCTTTCAATGTTGCTATACTCTACTCGGAACGACTATGTCGATAGTCTTCTATTTTATTGTTGTAAACCATTCATTGTTTCATTGTTGAACGCATAAGGGACTTGAACGTAAGCTTGTGCCTTAGCACGAGCGTGGAGCGCGGTGCGAGAGTTCTTACATTTTCTATGTTCTTTTCTATATTCTATACAAGCATACAAGATGTGATTATTCCCTTAGCTACGTGCGTTGAGTCATTTATTAGCATGCGCGGTGTTATCGCCTAGCGATTCCAGCATTAGTGTCCGTATTGTTATGTGTCTAGGCAAAGCAAAGACGGGTTCATCGGAGCCACCCACCTTAGCGATGTTCGCATCGGCCGAGCGATACTCCGAGCACGTCTTTGAAAGTCTAAGTCTGGATTCATCTTGATGGGCTAATGTAAGCCTTGTATCGATTCTTCATCAGGTCGATGCCAACTCTTCGGGTCGACGGCTCGTTTGAGTCGTTGCACTTGCCGTTTGAATCGGCGTTCCGCTAGGGCGGAGCGAGTCATTACATAATACACCACTCAAAACAAGTCTTGTCCTCGAGACTTCCCGAGTGCAGGTCATCCTACCGTTCCCTAACTCATGTCATGTACGTATCTTAGACAATCCCTACCGAATGACTTTATCGCTCATTTTAGAGTTGATGGTACTTATTCAATTGTCGTGTTTCTTCGACTTGGTTGCTATTTCTTCGTGTCATGGGACTGAAATGGTCGCACGAGGTGCGTTGTAATTTATCTAACTCGAGAGTCGTAAGCTGAGGCAAACTCACTTTCGTTTATGCGCATCTCAACACCCACTTGCAGCTGCATTCGAGTTCATCATATCGCTGAGTGGGGACTGTGCACATATTCAAGGCGTCCCCCGAATACGTATATTTCAACCAAGCTTAGCAATTAGCGAAGTCGGACAAGCTACTCGTGATAGTTTTGATTTACCGATCGTTTCACTAACTTCGATTTAAAACCGAACTCGTGTGCATCTCACTATCATTTATCTTGATCCTCGAGATGATCCGATTCGTTTCTCAAGTGTTCTTGTCTACGAAATCAATACGATTTCTTCTTCTTAGCGGAGTTGACCAAGTCTTAAGTACTTTTCGTCCGATTTCAACACCAAGTATTGTACTATCATCGAGTACGTCTTCCTATCAATGATTCAATTCGTTATTCCAACTTTACTTGCGCATCATCTATTCCTATCATTTGCTTTGTTTGGGGCCAATCTCGTCGTCGTTCACGCACACTCCATGTTCCCCGTCCTACTCTAAGTCTTGCTGCCCCAAGTCTATCGTCCGTCCAAACGATACTGTAAGGTCAATCGCACAAGTTCAATCACTCGGCATAGGGTCGTCCGCCTATCCGCTAGGTCATCTCACAGGATCATAGTTACAAGTCAAGTCAGTGGCTTATCGTGCAAGGCCGCTGCACGAAGCTCGCCCTAAATCCTATGGTCAAACCATTTGTTCGTTTGTACGAAAGTTTCTACCCATGTTCGTTTCGTTCAAATTTTTAAACATCAAGCAGCGTTCACCCTATTCGCATCAACACATTCTCCGCTCCAAGTTCGAGCTCATTTAGGAAAGTCATCCTACGATAGGTTGTCCTCAATCAAATCCTTGACATGTCAATATCGTGCGTCCGTAATAACAATTATCGTAGTCTATCTATTCAAGTATGTTTGATACAATCCACCTATCCATCCTATCCAATTCACGTAGTCGATCACAAGGTTGTCTAGCCTTGCAATATGTCGTGCCCCGATCTCACGCAAGTCTGATTATCCACGGCGGACATGAATCACCATGTCAACATTCCTGCGGAATAATCGTCCTCATCGGGACATAACTCTTGCGTTGAGTCTAGACTTACTCATTTTCGATACATGGATTGGGTCTACTCAATCCTCAAGTTTTTCTTATTCTTTAATCGCAAGTCCTACCAATCCTCGAATTTACCATCGCTTCAAACCACAAGTCGAAGTAATCAAAATTGCCATGTCATGATATTCTGAGTTTGATCATTCCTGCTGGACATGAATCACCATGCCAACGCTCACGCGAAACGATCGTCCCAAATCCGACGTGACACATGTGCGAGGCTGGAGTTGCGCTCGCACAAGACAAGATTGTTGTCGTTGTGGTTATCACAGAACCATCAAGTCACTTCTCTTCTTCATTCTAAACATATCTCCAATATAGCATCCTTCAAAACAATAACTTCTAACACGATCATCATTCATCGAATCGGAGTACCCCCGAGTTATCGTACATCGATCTTTGATACGCCTCAATACCATCGATGATGTACATAACCTGACGATCTTCCTTTTACAACGAATTTCGAGTCGTGCAACTTAATTTCCTCAATTCACATTGTCTCGTGCTAACTCTTCATTGAGCAACATCTATTCCAATTCTTTAGTCATTCTCGTATCTCCACTCAACATTTTCCATGCACGCTATCTTCCGATCGTGCTATCTTCGATCTCGTCTGAGTATTTCTTCGTCTTAACTCAAGTTTTAATACATTCGACTAATTTTAAAATCACATGTACGATTTGCTGCATTTTCTCGACCAACACACCCATTTACTTTATCGTTTCGAATCTCCATTCAATCGTTTCGTAATTCGCACTACGCATTCTTGATTCGTCCGAACGATATCTCGTTTGAGACTCTCAAAATCGCAACCAACTAAGCGTTACTCGTTCTAAGGCTTTGTGCGATATCATTGCTTGCCGACGTATTCGTTCTATCCGTAAATTCTTTAGTCTCGCTCGAACAATTTCTATGTCGTCCATACACCACTCAGGGTTCGAGCCACTCGACTAGTCGTCGACACTCGCTCTTATTCTTCTTCGAAGCTATCACATACACCACTCGGGGTCAAGTCACTCTGCAAATCCTCAAAAGGTCATTTGATTCCCAATCGATATGTTCTATTGCGCATTCGCCCGTTCCTCAAAGTCTAAGAACCACTTCTCGTGTTCGCTTTCATCAGCGCAAGGTTATTCGAGCATGCACTGCGTTTGCTAACTCTTAGCATTAGTTTTCTCTCAACTCAAGTCCGTCATGGTTTGGCACAAAGGCCTTCGCTTATCGATCCCGTTCAACCGAGTACTTGTACGAGCTTTTAAAAATATTAGACTTATTGTATGGAACATCCCAAGGCACAACGAGAGAGAGCGTACACTTCTTTATTTCCAACGAGCTTTCAAAACTGAGAAAATTGAAATGAAGTCCAAGGACGTAAAGTCGTGCTCTGATACCAATCTGTCACGCCCCGCTCCCGCAGGAGCGATCATCCTCGCTAAGGCGTGATGCCACATCGGCCTAGGTTATGCCCGTGCAAGGCTAAGTCCATAAACGGCCGATTTGAGCTAGGCCACAGAGTCGCACAGAGTGTTTCCATTTGCAGCAGAAAGTAAATGAAAACAAATTGAAGCGAATTCAAACTCTTTATTGACATTCAAGAAGTTTACAAGCGGCACTAGGCCGAGATTTCAAATCGTTCAAGCTCTCTCTCTCTCTCTCTGAAACATAAAAGGTGTACCAAGTGGCTTACAAGATAGAATAATTCATGGCGATGTTCCGATACATTATGTCCTGTATATGGTGATTCAGCTCCTTGCAAAGCCCCAAGGCTCCAGAGTTAACTCCGCGCCTTAGCACGTTCGAGGAAAGCTCCGCACCCGCTGACGTCTCCTGCTTCCTACAAGCAATCTGTGGGGTTATCAGTACATTGTTATACACTGGTGGGAAGGCTAGCTCGCCCACAATGCTATCATTACCAAACTCGTTCGATTTACTTCTGTGCATCGTCTATCAATCATTGTCTTTCTAATCTTTCCTTAGGGTCAGTTTTATGGCATATTTCATAACCTATCTCGTGTTGTCGAATTCAAGTATCTGCATGAAAATACATGCACGACTTACCCATACTTACCGTCCGGCCTTCCATGTCCAATGTAAACCAAGTTAGTCAACAATTCATATGAACTTTCAATGTCGAGTGCGTGTCCCTGCCTCGGGTCCTAGCGCGACGTAGGCGTGTTTTCTAACTCGATTTCACGAAGTACTCTTTATCCTTTGGTGTGTTATATTTCAAGCATGTTCAGAAGGTACTTCATTTAGTTAACTAAGACTATTTTGTTTCAATACAAGGACTTGCACGTGGATTGCCACCAGCAAAGCCCACTTAATCTATATGCACCGGTCGCTGACACCACAAGCCATTGTGGACCCTTTCTTCCTTGGTATTTCTTAACTATCATAGGGTGCGGGCTGGACACACCCCGTTAGTCTCTTGAAATACCCTGTACTTACGTCTCCTGGGTGGCCAAGCCCGCATCCAAGCAGCCCGTAAGCCCCTTTAATTTCGCCTAGGTCGGCCACGATCCTCCCTTTGATCATGCCGTGGAATCCTTTATGTCTTCCACCTCCCGTATACGAGGGGATTGTCTACGACCATTTCGTATTGTTTGTCATTTTAACTCAACGGCTGTCTCCGAGCCTTAGGCTAACCCTTAGCCATAATGCGTTATCGACCAGGTTGGCATCCGTGCAGTGCGGGCAGCGAGCCCCGTGTACGTGTCCGTCATACCTGTCGCTAACCATTCCTTTCTTTCTTATCTTTTATTCATTCTTTATTTTCTTTCTTTTCACTTGTCCGTTCGTTCATTGATTCATTCACACATTCATTCATTCATTCGTTGATTCATTTATTCACTTATTTGTTCATTCTTTTATTCATACATTATGCAACTCCCCGTGCGGGAGTCGCCTTGGCGATCCATCAGTCCCAAAGTCTTTCAATGTTGCTATACTCTACTCGGAACGACTATGTTGATAGTCTTCCATTTCATTGTTGTAAACCATTCATTGTTTCATTGTTGAACGTATAAGGGACTTGAACGTAAGCTTGTGCCTTAGCACGAGCGTGGAGCGCGGTACGAGAGTCCTTACATTTCCATGTTCTTTTCCATATTCTATACAAACATACAAGATGGGATTATTCCCTTAGCTAGGTGCATTGAGTCATTTATTAGCATGCGCGGTGTTATCGCCTAGCGATTCTAGCATTAGTGTCCGTATTGTTATGTGTCTAGGCTAAGCAAAGACGGGTTCATCGGAGCCACCCACCTTAGCGATGTTCGCATCGGCCGAGCGATACTCCGAGCGCACCTTTGAAAGTCTAAGTCTGGATTCATCTTGACGGGCCAATGTAAGCCTTGCATCGATTCTTTATCAGGTCGATGCCAACTCTTCGGGTCGACGGCTCGTTTGAGTCGTTGCACTTGCCGTTTGAATCGGCGTTCCGCTAGGGCGGAGCGGGTCATTACAATGCTAACCATCACCAACCCATCTCCACAATTGTAAACAATCACCAACTCATCACGCGCAATTGCAAACAATCACCAACTTATCCTTACTCCACTTCTTCCTTCTCACTCTCACTCTTATGTCATCATATATTACATGCATATGTGAACAACGAGCGTGCGTGGAAGAGGGACAAAGAGGAAGAGGAAAAGTGGTGAAAAAAGATCGAGGTAAAATTATCAAAAAGGCTAATTCTAAAGGCACTCCAAGTTTTGCTTGGGGCTAGCCCAACTTTTTCCAAAATTATTTACAAGTTTATCATCCAAAAAATTTCTTGGGACTAGCCCAATTTTTTCAGGACTGTCAAATAATTTGACTGTCCTCCCAATAGAAAGGACTGTCAAAAATTTGACAGTCCTTTCTATTGGAAGGACTGTCAAAAATTTGATTGTTTGACCAAAGTGGTATAACCTTCTTTATTTGTGTTTAATTTTGATTGTTTGACCAAAGTAGTTTAACCTTCTTCGTTAATGTTTAATTTCGTAGGTTAATTCCATTGTTTTCTTATTCAAATTTGAACCCAAAGTAGGCTAATCGAAAGAGTTTACTATTATCTAAAAATATTTTTATACATGTGTCGTCATGTCGATCCTGGCCGTTCCATTGCAAATCATCTGCACCAAAGGGAAATGTTATGCTTACAACCATTATTGGTTGTAAGTTTTACAACCGCTCACGTGGCATCCATTGAGTAGGGGAGAGGGGGACCGGTGGGACCGGGTGGGACCATGTTAGCAGGGAGGGACCAAGTGGGACTGAAGGGAAATGCTATGCTTACAACCATTATTGCTACACCAAAAGGCCCAGATTGATGTTTCCAACGTGTAGGAATAGACGAATCGCGATTTGGACGATCGAACGCAGTGAATTTGGTCCGTATCCATCAATTTTTTTATTGTACTTGTGATTTTTCAATTTATCCAAAAATAGTAATAATTGTGCTATTCGTATCGCGGCAAAACTTGCACGTTGGATGCGCAAAGTCATTTTACCTCTACAATACAATTTCGTTCAATTCTGAAAATGACGATCATACAACCATTTTGTGGGCCTGCGATCCGTTGTAGGTTGATGCATTTGTATATCCACTTTCTTATTTTGAGGTTATTCAAACAAAAGTACACTTTTGTCCAGTAGGACATGTCAAATGATTGGTACTGATATTTTTAGTCATATCTTATGATCCGAAGTTCGGATTCCATCTCGCAAGTTTTACTGAGATTGTATTTAAATTGGCTAGCTTTTGTTAGTTTTTGCTTTTCAATTTGAAGTCATTTTTAATTTGTTCATTTTCTAGTCTTATTTGGGACTCGTGTGTGGATACGATTTAATCTCCCGTGGTACATTTTCTCAAATGACTTATTCTAAACCATTGGACGCGATATTATTGTTTGTCTCATCATTATGGACGCGTTGGTACACTACGATCTATTTTACAAGATCGTCGCCTTTCGGTCAACCGCTATTACACCAAGCTATTACACTAATTTTGTATTGTGACCAATTGATCCCTATCTTCAAGTTAAAATTCTAAAATTTATATTTTAATTCAATAACTCATTTTGTAATTACATAGATAAATTAGAGCTAACTAACTAGCCTAATAATTAACTTAGACTATATAACTTATTCCAAAAAAAATGTAATAACTTGTTTAACAACTAACCTATCTACCCATCTTAGACTTATGATTGTTTGTGTGTTGTGATCTTGTAGTTGTTTGTGAGCCTTGATGTTGTGCGTGGGGTAACGATTCCTAGTGGACCACATATCGTAGTTAACCCATGGATAATTCGTAGATGTGGTTAACGTTTGTCACGCCCCAGAACCAGAATACTGGAGAGCGGGGGCAGACATAGCCAGCTACGTATAATAAAATGGAATACACGTCACTATACGGTCACGGCTGTCTAGATATATGAGGGTTTAACTACAATCCATCAGTCTCCTATGGTCAAGAACAAGCCTATTGTCTCAATCACAAGCAAGCAGTAATAGTCACAAGATGTTAGAGCATCAATATACAATAGTAAGGCATCCCATATATTATATATTGGATGATCATGAAGCTAGTCGTACAAAATATCAGAACTAGCAAGAGTTTTAGTCAATACATGATCAACCCTAGGATTTGTCAATCATGTTACAGCCCGTAGGCAGACAGTAAATAAAGGTGCAATACGAGCTAACACGTGCTCGCCGGCTAAACGCCTCAAAAGGATAATTTTACAAACAGAGTGGGAGGACAAAAGAAACCCACTCGTTGCCCTGGTTACGCCTGGTGGTCACCATCGGACTGGAAGACAGGTGGATCCTCTTGTGCTGCTCCGATATCTTGTAGTGACCCGCTCCGCCCTAGCGGAACGCTGATTCAAACGGCAAGTGCAACGACTCAAACGAGCCGTCGACCCGAAGAGTTGCTTCGACCCGATGAAGTATCGATGCGAATCGATGCAAGACTTACAATGGCCCGTCAAAGATGAATCCAGACTTAGACTATCAAAGGCGCGCTCGGAGTATCGCTCGGCCGATGCGAACATCGCTAAGGTGGGTGGCTCCGATGAACCCGTCTGTGCTTAGCCTAGACACATAACAATACGGATACTATCACTAAAATTGCTAGGCGATAACACCGCGCATGCTAATAAAATGACCCAACGCACCTAGCTAACGGATTAATCCCATCTTGCATGCTTGTATAGAATATGGAAAAGAACATAAAAAATGTGAGAACTCTCGTACCGCGCTCCACGCTCGTGCTAGGGCACAAGCTTGCGTTCAACAATGAAACAATGAATGGTTTACAACAATAAAACGGGAAGACTATCAACATAGTCGTTCCGAGTAGAGTTTAGCAACATTGAAAGGCTATGGGACCAATGGGTCGCCAAGGCGACTCCCGCACAGGGAGTTACAAAATGTATGAATGAATAAGTGAATGAATGAATCAACGAATGAATGAACGAATATGTGAAAGAACCAATGAACGAACGAACAAGTGAAAGATAAGAAAGAAAAGAATGGTTAGCGACATGTGTGACGGGCACGTGCAACGGGGCTCGCTACCCGTGCTGCACGGACGCCAACCTGGTCGATAACGTAAGAAGGCTAAGGGTTAGCCTACGGCTCAGAGACAGCCGTTATGTTAAAAAGACAAGTTAATACGAAATGGTCGTGGACAAACGGTACGAGCGAGGGGTGGCGTATGCTGTGCCGTAAAGAAAAAGGGATTCCGCGGCATGGTCAAAGTGTAAAGGACTTGCCGGTCCGGACGGAATCAAAAGGGGCTTACGGGCTGCCTGGGGGGGCTTGGCTACCCGGGGGACGTAAGTGCGGGGTATTTCAAGACACTATCAACGTGTACCAGCCGCACGCTCTGAATAGTTGCGAAATACCAAGGGGTAAAGGGTCCAAAATGGCTTGTGGTGCCAGCGACCGGTGCACATAGAGTTAAGTGGGCTTTGCTGGTGGCAATCCACGTGCAAGTCCTTGCATTGAAATCAAAGTAGTCTAAGTTAACTAAATGAAGTGCCTCCTGAACGGGCTTGAATATAACACACCAGATAATCGAAAGTACTTTGGCAAAGGAGTTAGAAAATACGCCAACGGTGCGCTAGAAACCGAGGCAGAGACACGCTCTTGATATTAAATGTTTCCAAGAATCGCAATATTACACGTGAATTGTTGACTAACTTGGTTTACTTTGGACAGGGAAGGCCGGACGGTAAGTATGGGTAAGTCGTGCATGTATTTCCATGCGACACTTGAATTTGGCAACACGGGATTGGTTATGACATATGCCATGAAATTGATCCTAAGGCAAGATTAGAAAGACAATGAATGATAGAGATGCACAAAAGTAAATGAAACGTGTTTGGTAATGATAGCATTGTGGGCGAGCTAGCCTCCCCACCAGTGCATAACAATGTACTGATAACCCCACAGTCTGCTTGCAGAAAGCAGGAGACGCCAGCGGGTGCAGAGCTTTCCTCGAACGTGCTAAGGCGCGGAGCTATCTCTGGAGCCTTGGAGCGTTGCAAGGAGCTGGAGCACCATATACAGGACATAATGTATCGGAACATCGCCATGAATCATTCCATGTTGTAAGCCACTTGGCACGCCTTTTATGTTTCAGAGAGAGAGAGCTTGAGCGATTTGTAATATCGGCCTAGCGCCGCATGTAAACTTCTTGAATGTCAATAAAGAGATTGAATTCGTTTCAAATTTGTGTTCATTTACTTTCCGCTGCAAATGGGGACACTCTGTGCGACTCTGTGGCCTAGCTCAAATCGGCCGTTTCTGGACATAGCCTTGCACGGGCGCAACCTAGGCCCGTACGACATCACGCCTTAGCGAGGACGATCGCTCCTGCGAGAGCGGGGCGTGACAGATTGGTATCAGAGCACGGCTTTACGTCCTTGGACTTCATTTCGATTTTCTCAGTTTTGAAAGCTCGGTTGGAAACAAAAGAAGTGTACGCTCTCTCTCGTTGTGCCTTGGGATGTTCCATACAATAAGTCTAATATTTTCAAAAGCTCGTACAAGTACTTGGTTGAACGGGATCGGTAGGCGAAGGCCTTTGTGCCAAATCGCGACGAACTTGAGTTGGAAGGAACCGATGCTAAGAGTTACAAACGCAAGACATGCTTGAATAACCTTACGCTGACAATAGCGAACAAGTATGCGAGACAGAAGTATAGTTCGAACGGGATAGTTATGCACGCAGCCTTTAGGCTAAGTTGTGCCGAGTATCGCGCACCTAGGCTTTATGGTGCAAACGAGTTGTGAGCGAGATTGACTATCGCTCGGACGAGAATAAGGGAGGCTTAGAATGTATGTTGATAGAGACGCTACTTGACCGACGCTAAAGCG
Organism: Iris pallida; assembly: GCA_029216955.1. Classification (NCBI taxonomy): domain Eukaryota; kingdom Viridiplantae; phylum Streptophyta; class Magnoliopsida; order Asparagales; family Iridaceae; genus Iris; species Iris pallida. Next base: position 2,024,153 of record JANAVB010038617.1, on the reverse strand, counting down.
TACACGGAGAAATGGTACTTAGATTTTGAGGAATGAGCGAACGAGCGATTGGACATATCGATCGGGAGTCGAATAATCTTTCGAGGATTTGTAGAATGACTTGACTCCGAGTGGTGTATGTGATAGCTTCGAAGAAGAATAAGAGTGAGTGTCGACGACTAGTCGAGTGGCTCGAACCCTGAGTGGTGTATGGACGTTATAGAAATTGTTCGAGCGAGACTACAAGATATACGGATAGAACGGGTATGTCGGCGAGGCGATACGATCGCGCAAAGCCTTAGAACGCGTCACGCTTAGTTGGACGTGACTTCAAAAGTCCCGAACGAGATGTCGCTGGACAACTTGTCAATGGGCAACGCGAGCTAGAAAATGGGTCGGAACGATGAATGAAAATGAATGGTCTTGATCGAGGAAACTTAGAGGATCGTGCGTACGATTTTGGATGGATTCAAATAAATTGTGGCTTGAGTTTGGACAACGATCTTGAAACTAGCTTGAGGAATAGCGATCAAACTTGATCTTGAATATAAAAGGAAATTGTAGAATATCCAACTCGAACAACAGCATCAACGCACGACTCGAAATCGGTTGCAAAGGAAGATCGTCAGGTTACGTATATCGTCGATGGTATTGAGGCGTATCAAAGATCGATATGCGATAACTCGGGGATACTCTGACTCGGCGAATGACGATCGTGTAAATATCATTGTTCCGTTGGATGCTATACTTGGGATATTGAAATATGTCGAGGAAAATATAGACTTGGTTCGAGGATTTTCTAGTTGAACGCATGACGGTCAGAATATCAATTGACTTGGCTTGGATGAAAATGAAACGCTTGGATTTTGCTTTGTTGACAACCACAATATTGACGTTCTTGTCTTATGCGAGCGCAACCCCAGCCTCGCACATGTGTCACGTCGATTAGGGCTATCACTCCGCATGAGCGCTGGTATGGTGATTCATACAGCGGGAGTGATCGGCACTTGGATGGCGTGGCAATTTGATTGCTTTGACTTGTGGTTTGACGCAAAGGTAAACTCGAGAATGAAATTGTGTGCTTGGAATTGAACTTGAGGATTGAGTAGGTCCAATCCGCGTATCGAGAATGGGTTAGTCTAAAACTCAAACAAGAGTTACGCCCCGATGAGAATGATTATTCCGCGGGAGCGTTGCATGGTGATTCATGAACCGCCGTGGATAATCGGACTCGCGTGAGATTGGGGCGCAATGTATTGTCGAGCTGGATGACCTCGTGATCGAATACATGAATTGGTTAGAACTGGTGATTGAACGGAATTGAATATGTGCAACGTAAGTCTCGATACGAATTAGGTGATCATGTTCGATGTTTAGAAATTTGAGTGAAACGAACTTGGGTAGAAACTCCCGTACAAGCGACCAAATGGTTTGACCATAGGATTTGGGGCGAGCGTCGTGCAATGACCTTGCACGATGAGCCACGGACTTGTCTCGTAACTATAACCCTGTGAGCTGACCTAGCGGATAGGCGGACGACCCTATGCCGAGTGATTGAACCTGTGCGATGGCATTTGCAGTATCGTCTGGACGGACGATAGACTTTGGCAACAAGACTTAGAGTAGGACGGGGAACTGGGAGTGTGCGTGAACGACGGCGAGAATGGCCCCAAACGAAGGGAATGATAGGAATGGATGATGCGCAAGTAAAGTTGGAATAACGAATTGAATCATTGGTCGAAAGATGTACTCGATGATAGTGTAATATTTGGTCTCGAATCGGATGTGAATTACTTAGACTTGGTCGGCTCCGCTAAGAAGAAAAATCGTATTGATTTCGTAGACAAGAACGCTTGAGAAGCAAATCGAATAATCTCGAGGACCGAGATAAATGATATGTGATACGCACATGAGTTCGGTTTTAAATCGAAGTTAGCAAAACGATCGGCAAATCGAAACTATCACGAGTAGCTTGTCTGACATCGCTAGTCGCTAAGCTTGGTTGAAATGTACGTATTCGGGGGACGCCTTGAATGCGTGCACGATCCAAACTCAGCGATATGATGAACTCGAATGCAGCTGCAAGTGGGTGTTGAGATGCGCATGATGGAATGAGTGAGTTTGCCTCAGCCTACGACTCTTGTGTTTGGTAAAATACAACGTACCTCGTGCGACCGTTTCAGTCCTATGATACGTCGAAATAGCAACTAAGTCGAAAAAAACGCTTGAATTGAATAAGTACCATCAACTCAAAAAGGAATAAAAAGTTATTCAATGAAATCGACCAAACGTATGCGACACGGAACTTGAAAAGGTATCGGGTATAGCTCGGTGCCATCGAGTGCTAAAGCCATTCGACAGGGAATTGCCTAAGATACGCGCACGACACGGGTTAAGGAACGGTCGGATGACCTGCACTCAGGAAGTCTCGAGGACGAGACTTGTTTTGAGTGGTGTATTATGTAGTGACCCGCTCCGCCCTAGCGGAACGCCGATTCAAACGGCAAGTGCAACGACTCAAACGAGCCGTCGACCCGAAGAGTTGCTTCGACCCGATGAAGTATCGATGCGAATCAATACAAGACTTACAATGGCCCGTCAAAGATGAATCCAGACTTAGACTATCAAAGGCGCGCTCGAAGTATCGCTCGGCCGATGCGAACATCGCTAAGGTGGGTGGCTCCGATGAACCCGTCTGTGCTTAGCCTAGACACATAACAATACGGACACTATCACTGAAATCGCTAGGCGATAACACCGCGCATGCTAATAAAATGACCCAACACACCTAGCTAAGGGATTAATCCCATCTTGCATTCTTGTATAGAATATGGAAAAGAACATAGAAAATGTGAGAACTCTCGCACCGCGCTCCACGCACGTGCTAGGGCACAAGCTTGCGTTCAACAATGAAACAATGAATGGTTTACAACAATGAAACGGGAAGACTATCAACATAGTCGTTTCGAGTATAGTTTAGCAACATTGAAAGGCTATGGGACCAATGGGTCGCCAAGGCGACTCCCGCACAGGGAGTTGCAAAATGTATGAATGAATAAGTGAATGAATGAATCAACGAATGAATGAATGAATATGTGAAAGAACCAATGAACGAACGAACAAGTGAAAGATAAGAAAGAAAAGAATGGTTAGCGACAGGTGTGACGGGCACGTGCAACGGGGCTCGCTACCCGCGCTGCACAGACGCCAACCTGGTCGATAACGTAAGAAGGCTAAGGGTTAGCCTACGGCTCAGAGACAGCCGTTATGTTAAAAAGACAAGTTAATACGAAATGGTCGTGGACAAACGGTACGAGCGAGGGGTGGCGTATGCTGTGCCGTAAAGAAAAAGGGATTCCGCGGCATGGTCAAAGTGTGAAGGACTTGCCGGTCCGGACGGAATCAAAAGGGGCTTACGGGCTGCCTGGGGGGGCTTGGCTACCCGGGGGACGTAAGTGCAGGGTATTTCAAGACACTATCAACGTGTACCAGCCGCACGCTCTGAATAGTTGCGAAATACCAAGGGGTAAAGGGTCCAAAATGGCTTGTGGTGCCAGCGACCGGTGCACATAGAGTTAAGTGGGCTTTGCTGGTGGCAATCCACGTGCAAGTCCTTGCATTGAAATCAAAGTAGTCTAAGTTAACTAAATGAAGTGCCTCCTGAACGGGCTTGAATATAACACACCAGATAATCGAAAGTACTTTGGCAAAGGAGTTAGAAAATACGCCAACGGTGCGGTAGAAACCGAGGCAGAGACACGCTCTTGATATTAAATGTTTCCAAGAATCGCAATATTACACATGAATTGTTGACTAACTTGGTTTACTTTGGACAGGGAAGGCCGGACGGTAAGTATGGGTAAGTCGTGCATGTATTTCCATACGACACTTGAATTTGGCAACACGGGATAGGTTATGATATATGCCATGAAATTGATCCTAAGGCAAGATTAGAAAGACAATGAATGATAGAGATGCACAAAAGTAAATAAAACGTGTTTGGTAATGATAGCATTGTGGGCGAGCTAGCCTCTCCACCAGTGCATAACAATGTACTGATAACCCCACAGTCTGCTTGCAGGAAGCAAGAGACGCCGGCGGGTGCGGAGCTTTCCTCGAACGTGCTAAGGCGCGGAGCTATCTATGTAGCCTTGTAGCATTGCAAGGAGCTGGAGCACCATATACAGGACATAATGTATCGGAACATCGCCATGAATCATTCCATGTTGTAAGCCACTTGGCACGCCTTTTATGTTTCAGAGAGAGAGAGAGCTTGAGCGATTTGTAATATCGGCCTAGCACCGTTTGTAAACTTCTTGAATGTCAATAAAGAGATTGAATTCGTTTCAAATTTGTGTTCATTTACTTTCTGCTGCAAATGGGGACACTCTGTGCGACTCTGTGGCCTAGCTCAAATCGGCCATTTCTGGACATAGCCTTGTACGGGCGCAACCTAGGCCCGTGCGGCATCACGCCTTAGCGAGGACGATCGCTCCTGCGGGAGCGGGGCGTGACAGATTGGTATCAGAGCATGGCTTTACGTCCTTGGACTTCATTTCGATTTTTTCAGTTTTGAAAGCTCGGTTGGAAACAAAAGAAGTGTACGCTCTCTCTCGTTGTGCCTTGGGATGTTCCATACAATAAGTCTAATATTTTCAAAAGCTCGTACAAGTACTTGGTTGAACGGGATCGGTAGGCGAAGGCCTTTGTGCCAAATCGCGACGAACTTGAGTTGGAAGGAACCGATGCTAAGAGTTACAAATGCAAGGCATGCTTGAATAACCTTACGCTGACAATAGCGAACAAGTACGCGAGACAGAAGTATAGTTCGAACGGGATAGTTATGCACGCAGCCTTTTGGCTAAGTTGTGCCGAGTATCGCGCACCTAGCCAGGTCACAACCCTTAAACCAAACAAGGACCGGGGTTACAGCCCTTCACCTGAATAGAAACCCGTCTCAAATACTATTGGTACAGTGAAGACAATAAACGAAGAGAGGACACAGAACTGCTCCGGGAGCCAGGTTACAACCCTTAAACCAAACAAGGACCGAGGTTGTAACCCTTCGCTTGAACAGAACTGGACCCCTGATCTTTATTGCTAAGGCCAGTATAAATAATCATGGTATTAAAGTAAGGTAAAATATGACGAACATGGCATGGGGTTACAATAAGACAATAAACGAAGAGAGGACGCAGAACTGCTCTGGGAGCCAGGTTACAACCCTTAAACAAAACAAGGACCGGGGTTGTAACCCTTCGCCTGAACAAAATTGGACCCCCGATCGTTATTGTTAAGACAAGCATCAATAATCATGTCATGTCACAATCTTGCACAGGATCAGGATAAGACTAAGCTGGAATAAACTACATCCAATCAATCACGGCCAATCAAGAGTGTGGCTTGATACTTTTAACTAACTAAGGTTATCACAGGCCTAGTTTAGCAAGATACAATGAGATTATCCCAACAGCCACAAGCCCTGCAGACCATCCGGTTATCCAGGTCGAATGTCCGTTTAGAAAGAATGCAACACGTGACTGTGTGCTGGAAATGTGCCCTACTCGTCGGTAAGCTACAAGTCCACTGAATGTGCCCAGATAACGGGATTGCCTGTAGCTGGGAATCACTTCATGACTATTGAATTATTCTAGTTAATTATTCTTAGTCAATTTCAGTAGGTACCCCTGACCGTGGTACTCAGGAGTCCCCATCCTAGACATGATGCAAGACAGTACTAGTTTATTTGTACAAACACAATCGCCTACGGTGTCCAAGTCTTTCATACTTGTCATGTCAGACTAGCTGTCGTAACAGCATGCCGAGATATATCATGTCAGTTTACTTGTCAAGAGTGTGCCACAGCGGGCCACTATCGTGTTCTATTCTTAAAATATCATGAATGAGAGAAACTTGCATAAAATAACTAGTGACATATTCTTGATGCCAAGGAAAAGATCTACAACTTCCACGTTAGGAGTTGGGAGAAGTTCGAGCCACAATTCAGTCAATTAGGACATATAACAGTTAGAAACAGCCAAAATAGGCATTATACGGCCTATTCAGCGACACCATATGCGGCCACCGGCGACATGCAGCCTATGCGGCTCAACTGCGACATCATATGCGGCCAACTGCGACATGCGGCTCATGCGGCTCAACTGCGACATCATATGCGGCCAACTGCGACATGCGTCTCATGCGGCTCATTCGCGACATCATATGCGGGCAACTGCGACATGTGTCTTATGCGGCACATTCGCGACATCATATGCGGCCAACTACGACATGTGCCTTATGCGACTCATTCGCGATATCATATGCGGCCAACTGCGACATGTGCCTTATGCGGCTCATTCGCGACATCATATGCGGCCAACTGCGACACGTGCCTTATGCGGCTCATTCGCGATATCATATGCGGCCAACTGCGACACGTGTCTTATGCGGCTCATTCGCGATATCATATGCGGCCAACTGCGATGTAAGCCCCTGTTTTTCAAAATTTTATTTAATTAGTGTTTATTAATTATTAATATCAAATTTAGCCTTAAAATATTTATTATGATTTTTAGGAAATTTTTCTAGAATTATTAAATAATTTTTAAATAAGTTTTAATAGCTGAAATATCAATTTGTAATTTTCTAAAATGTTTTAATATCATTTTGTAAATTTTAGAATTATTTTAATATAGATTTGTAATTACTTTAAATGTTTTAAATAGTTTCTGTAAATACTTAAATCTTTTTAATGTCGATTTGCGAATTCTATTTGCAAATTTATCCTAGGGAGGGACCTAACCCCAATTTTCTAAAATCCTAGGGACCTAAGTGTAAACTACCCTCTCTCTCCAGCCCGATCACCGCCTTCCCCCTAATTTTTCGGCAACCCTAAACCGAAACCCTAACCCTAATCCGACAACCCACCGCCTTGGCTCCCCTATAAAAGGACCCCCTCACCTCCCTCGACCAACCACCACCACCACGACCTAACCCCAGCCACCGCAGCCCCCGTCCTCCCCATTTTAATCTCGCATGAACCCTAGTTCCGACGACACCCTACCACCGCCTCACCGACCGTCGTCGTCGATCGCCACCACCACCATTCGCTTCACCTCGACGAGACGACCGCAGCGCCACCCGAGCGCCCCGACCACGACGTCTCCTCCGCCCAGTCGCCACCCCGACAGCAGCCCGACTTCGGACACGTACGTGTCAGTACTATTTTCGTGTCGTGTTTGTGTCTCGAATTCACGTGGGTGACTCGCCAGGACACGGGCAATCCTTGGGTAAGCTTGGACACGGTCGAATCATTTCGTGCGTGTCGTACATAGCACGGACACACGGACTCCTGTGTCCCCAACTGTCAGGACACAGGATTATTATTATTATTTTTTATGTATAATTAATTCAAAACCTAAATAAAACTAACCTAAGTCTAATCCTAACAATCAGGCCAAGTTGGCCCACTGGCCAGCGGCTGCAGTAATAAGCGCGCCCCTTCCCCAGCCCGAGTTCGAGCCCCCCCCCCCCTTACTGTGTTCTGTTGTTTCTTTTTCTTTTTGTTTTTCTTTTGTTTTTTTATATATTATATATATATATTTATATATATATATATATATGTATATATGTATTTGTATACATATATGTATATACTATATATAGGCAGTATTTTTACATATATATATATTTTTTTATATTTAGTAAATTTATATATATATATATATATTTGTATATATATGTATATATTTTCATATGTATATATATATATATTATTATATATATACTATTATATATATGTATACAATATTTGTATATATATACTCTATAATTAATTATTTTTCTTATATATATATATATATATATATATATATATATATATATATATATATATATATATATATATATATATATATATATATATGTATTTTTAGCATATGTATGTATATATCCACTATGTATAATTTTACCTTATTAAAATATTAATATTTAATTTGTACTTTTACCAATTTGTATTTTAGTATATTTAAATTACTGCAACCATTTGGTGTCCAAGCCTAGCATGGGTTTTTGGGCCCAAATGTGTTTTCACACATTCAAGACCTGTATAAGTCATATTGGACTTGATTCATGGCCTTGGGTCCGGTATTTGAACTTTGGTTCAAATTATATACATGGACAAAATATGCAGATAATTAATTATTTAATTTTAATTGTGTGCAATGCTGTTTTTGAATTTCTAAAAATACTTAAATTACTGTTAAAATTCTGGAAAAATAGTATTTAGATACTATGTTAAGTTAGCTAATTTAGTATAATTTCTATAGTATTTAATTTACAGTTTTGCCACTAGTTTGGCATATGAAACCAAAACTCATTTTTTGTGTACTTAGGAAAAGTGATTTTTATAAAATACTTGTACTGGTTAATAAATTCCAGAAAAATTATAATAAATTTCTATGATTAACAAGGATCATTTTGGTACTTTACTTTAAGTAAAAAATAAGCTTTTTGTCTATCTCAAAAATTGTTAAAACACAATGATCATTTGATTTATTTATTGATTAATTACGACTTGTAACTTTTTGTGTTATTTTGAGTTTTAGCCGTATTGAACCTCACCCCTCACTGGTGTAAAGACCCTAGAAAGTTAGTTAAAGTAGTGTGTCATCCCACATTGGCCCCCTATGCCAAAGTTATCATTTTGGCTAGGTGCCCAGTCACAAGTCGTGTTGCACCAATTAGTGTCCTAGTATTTTAGCTTAGTGTAAAAACTAAGTTTATGTATTTATTTCTACAGTGACGAGTTACCAGACATCTATAGCACTTTTATCGCAGCTTGCTTTGCTTTGCTTTGCTAGAGGCAAGTACTTTCTACAAACTTTACATACTGCTATAAACCATAAACTGTGATTCACCAACCATGTTAAATGCTGATCCTTGGGGTAGCAAGTTAGAACTTTACATGTTGTATTACTTTCAGTCTCTGCCATGTTTAGACTACTTTTTATATCTCTCTCACATGCTTAAATAACGGGTTAAGGGAAAACTGCTAGTAGTGTACGTGATCATGACCCCCTTCTCCGTATGTATTTACCGAGCACCGTTACATTCTATATGTATCTGTGCCGTATGTCTGGTCTCGCGTTTGTGTATGGATATACACCGATGCCGTTATGTGTACATATGTGCACATCAAAAAATTGATATGTACCGCTGTACATCCTGATTACCTATTGACTGATCACTCACCTACTACAGTTTTAAACTTTAAAATGAATATCTATTGCCATGATAAAATGTACCTAAAAATGAACAAACATGTCATTTCCTTTTCTCACATGATCAGTATTATATGTTTGTTAGATTCAGTACTTGCTCCCGTCCTGACAGGATAACGTTGTAGGTGTCCTTACTGAGGAGGAGTTACTCTGCGACACATATTATGGAGATACTGCCGAGGACCCGGCTTTACTTTACGAGGATGTTCCTGCGGGGAACCTCGCCTAGTTATCTTTTTACTTTAGACTTTTGAGAGTAGTCATGTATTAGACTACGTATTTTGTAACTGGACATGTATCCAGTTTTACATTTCAGACTTATACTTTGGACATTTTACTATATGAGACGACTTTTGTGTTTGAAGCATTTATGACTTTTATTCACTTATGGAACTGTTAGCACATTTAGTCTTATCCTGTTGTCTTTAGAACAGCTTACTACGTTTTATCTCAAATGTAGGCTGGGCATGACTCGGCCTGGCCCAACAATTTGGGTAACGGGTCGTGACATGTTTTTAGTGGTAGCCCATGCAGGTCGAGACTAAATTGTTTAGTTACGTTATTGTACCAAGCTTGCATGTAATTAGGAACTTAAGGTAACTAGACAACATTAGGAATGACGCTTAGAACACCTAGAGGAATACTAGGATTGCAACATAGGAAATGCATCACATGTTTGCTATTATAATTAGATTTTTTTGTCTATGATTGCTTACTTTAATAAGTCCTTTTTATTATAATTTAGATGGTGCTTACTCGTTCATCCCAGTGTATTACACCTGAGAATGGCGTACTCCATATCCAGTCAGCTGACCAGTTGACTGATACACCCCTACCTCCACCTACCACATTCCCCCACTCCACAGGTCTACAAACCCAGATGCCTCCACCACCCTCCACATCACATGCCCGGCAGGACCCAATACTTCCACCACCCCCTATCACTATACCTACCCAGGCTTCCGTCACACTCGACGGGAACCAGCTGCTCACTATGATCCAGGGGTTCCTAACAACCCATCAGGAGCAGACTACCCTACTCCGCCAGAGCATGGAGCGTTCTGAGGAACGTACCGTGGTCCCACCACCTGTAGAGCCACGGCAGAGAGCGGGGACGATCAAGGACTTCATGGGTCTGAATCCCAAGGAGTTCTCAGGGACGGAGGGTATAGAGTAGCAGATGACTGGATAGACTCGGTAGAAAGGAAGCTCCTTGGAGTTAGGATGCCGGGTGACCTCCAGGTCGAGGCAGCAGGATTTCTGCTGATAGACTTGGCAGGAGTCTGGTTCCGGAATGAGCCGTTGTTTGCGAGAGGGAGAGCCACTTGGGATCAGTTCAAGACCCAGTTCAAGAAGAAATTCTTCTCGACTACTGCTAGAGTAGCCATGGGGCTACGATTCCAGAACATCCAGCAGGGGAACCGTTCTGTTGACGAGTATGCGGCAGAGTTTAGTCGCCTGAGCCATTTCGCTCCTACTCTGGTTGCAGATCCAGAGGAGATGACCCGTAGGTTTTGTCATGGTCTAGTTCCAGACATCGGTATTCTTATAGTGGCGAACGGTACGACTGACTACTACCAGAGCCTAGAGTTGGCCCGGAGCATCGAGGAGCGTCTTCTGTCATGCAAGAGGCCGGCTTCTGTACATCATGAGGGACCGTCCAAGCGTCAGGCTTTCCAGCAGAGAGCACCGACGCCGCCCCAGCAGACTTACCGTCCCCCTATATCACATCACCCGACCCCGCCAGTTAGAGCCCCGGGACCCCGACAGCAGCCGAAGAGAGGTTTTTGTGCATTCTGTAAGAGGGTAGGCCACGACGCTTCCATCCGCAGGAAGAAGTTGGGGCAGTGTTTGGCTTGTGGGTCTGCCACCCATCAGCTTCGAGAGTGCCCAGCAGCCAGGATACCTAGAGGACCACTCCCGACCCAGCCAGCAGAGGTTTGGGCAGTATTTGCAGCAGCAGAAGGGACCTCCGGGGAAGGTTTATAGTCTAGCTCTTGAGCCAGAGCCGGAGCAGGTTTCAGGGCCAGATTACTTAGCTGACGTCATCACAGGTCATGTTTATTTGCATACTTTTCTAGCTCTATGCTTGTTTGATTCTGGTGCATCTCATAGCTTCCTGTCATTAGAGTTTATGCATAAACACCATCTAGTAGCTACACCTACTGCGGAGATTAGTAGAGTAATGACGGAAGGAGGACCAGTGCCTATTAGAGCTACCTATAGGTGTTCTATTTTTATAGCCGGGAGAGAGTTCAGGGGACGATTATTTGTGATGCCACTCCCCGATTATGATATCATATTGGGGATAGACTGGCTTAGCTATGCCCATGCATCTATAGATTGTCATGAGGGTAGTATTTTGTTCAGTCCCCCAGGCACAGCACCATTCAGTGTCAGGAGGATAGGGCCGGAGATCAGCCTAGAGCCGAACTGTTGTGCGACAGTTGGGGACGTAGCACCGCCACACCCTATCATTAGGGAGTTTATGGATGTATTCCCAGAGGATCTTCCTGGGCTTTCGCCTGACAGAGATGTGGAGTTCACTATAGATTTAGTGCCGGGTTCATCACCAGTATCCCGGGCTTGCTATAGAGTGAATCCCAAGGAGGCCGTAGAGATGAAAGAGCAGATTGATGACCTGTTGAAAAAGGGTTTCATTCGATCCAGTGCTTCTCTGGGGCAAACCTACTCAATCTGCAGAACTCCGCTGCATAAGCATCTACCGTCTTGCCGGCCTGCTTGAGGTTGATAAACTTCTGTTGTAGCTCAAACTGCGCCACAACTCCATAGTACTTTGTCTTGAATCTTGCTGTAAAATCGTTCCAAGCCACAGGACGTCTGATGCCTATCTCCTCTGATTCCCACCAAACACGTACGAGATCCTGAAGTAACAACTTCACCTGATCCACACATTCTTCTGCCGGTACCTTAGCCGCCGTCAAAATAGCCTCAATATCCTTAAGCCATGCATCTGCTGAGATGGCATCCTCCGTTCCTTTAAAACGGCGGGGGTTGAACTTGCAAAATCTGGTTGATGCTCCAGAATCCGGCCTTGCCCCTCTTTCCAAAGCTGTCTGCAACCCTTGGTTGAGTAGTACGTTCTGCTCTTGCAACTGAGCGTGCATGTGCTGTTGGGATAACATCTGATGTTGTTGAGTAGCCATCATCCCTCTCATGATTTCCAGAAGAGCCGGTGTGTCCATTTCTGCAGGGGTAGGTGGAACTGTTAGTGGTGGTGGAACATCCGGATACTGCGATCCAGCTGCTGCTTCCACTATCACTTCTTCCTGGGTAGTCTCTTGAGTTAGTACCGGCCCTTGTTGCTGACCAACATGGTCAGGTTGTCCATGTTGCTGTCCATGTTGTTGCTGTCCAGCTCTGACAGGTACGGACGAGGTGCCCCTAAGAAAAGGGACAAGAGAAAAATCAAACGACCGGACAGGAAGGATCAATGAAGTCAAAGGATACTGGAATGTCAAGATGGAGTTAAGAATCAACGAATCATGAGATCAAGGGGAAACATGTGTGATTTGAGACATCCTATAAATTAAAATACCCCACAAGTCTAGAACCAGACCTGTATGGGCCACCACTAAAACCTTGTCACGCCCCAGAACCAGAATACTGGAGAGCGGAGGAATGACTCAGCCAGCTACGTATTACTGGTAGATGAATACCGTATAATACGATCGATGCTGTCTACAAGACGAGGGGGTACATACTACATGAAAGTCTTCCTATGGTCACTTTACTTCTATTGTCTCAATCATTCAAACAAGAAACAGAAATAGAGAACATGTGAGATAAAGCAGTAAGGCGTCCCAAACGCTCAGTCAAAATGTTCTTAATATCTGGCTTTACAAAATACAGCCAGATGATGTAGTAAGTATACACAATTGTTAGCAGCTGCAGTCTGACTTAGTTACAATTATGCAAAAGTAGGTACAAGACAATCCGACTAACATGTCGGTGCCAAACGGCAAAGTATAAAGTAGATAACAAAACGGGCGGGGAAGTAAGAAATCCACTCGAGTCCTCCTGCGATCATCCCTCTAGTGTTGACCATCTTGTGGTAGAAGTAAGCTGGATCCTCAGGGACCGGCTCTAAATCTGGCCATGCAAAACCAGAGAGGTTAGACCTCTAATAGCAAGTACCCCAAGGGAGCACGATATGAGGAATGAAGCCAGTAATAAGAGAATATGATAATAGATCTCTGCTATCTACTAGGATTCACACATCACGACACTTTGAACCAACCTCCCAACCAAACAAGGACAGAAGTTGGCCCGTCATGTCCTGACATTCTGATCATCTCAGTTAAGTAACAGAGTAGGTACAGTACACAAACAAATCAATTTAAACGGCCAGGCAACTACTACGGCTTGCTATTGTGAGTCCCAAGTTATCCTGGAATTATGCAATAAAGGATTTCTCAGTTCTTACTATGCGCAAGCAAGGCTAGTTTACCCAATCAATCAATTGCGCAAATTATAAATTAGACGAGTCCCAGCGGGACGCCCGTCATTAATATACAATATTCAATAGATAATATAACCAGATACCGCTCCCTGTCCGTGTGGCAGATTTGCAGTATCTGTGGAGACCAACCGGCCTGTCGGGCATTACTAGTCCCAAGAGGGCTGCCATGTAAGAACTCGGGAATCTATTCTCTCCATGCAATCATTATTTTATTTAACTTAATAGTCTCTACGTTGAGTGAAGTACCATGCCGTGGATCATGGTCATTCAGAATGAGTACTTTCGTACGGGGTACGATATGCACAACTCTACAATGATACCAGTGCGGTCAGGTTGTAGGTCTTACATAGCGTAATGCAACAATCAAAACTAACCACGGAGTAATCATGCCTTGACCATAAAGTACACATGCTTCTTTGGTAAGATAATTAAATAATAAATGAATTGAAGCCTGCATGTGCCTGTATGCCAATATTTGGGATTAGCCAGTCAATTTCAATAGTTCATAATTAATATGAATGTGTCTCATTCATTCAATTCAAAAAGACGACTAGCCAGTCTCTTAGTTCTAACTAGGAACGCATGATCAATTATTAGTCAAGGTCACAATCATTATCAATGGTGACAAGGCATGAAAGTCAACTAGTATTCAGTGGGGTCGAGTCTACAACTCTCAGGGTTTAATTCCAGTCAATCGGGGTATCTATAACTCAATTCACGACACATGGTACATCCCACGTAACAATCTATATTTAACAGAAATATTAACATATCATGATTATATCAAGTTTATGCCAAAAGGCGTAAGGATATAAAATGGACGTTAAATATCTAATAAAATATCAATATACAGGGCTATAGAAGATCCAGGGTAAGTAGGGTCAGGTCCAGTTGCGCCTGAGTCAGACTGCGCTCAAGTCAGGCTGCGCTCAAGTCAGGCTAAGCTCAAGTCAGGCTACGCTCAAGTCAGGCTACGCTCAAGTCAGCTTATGCAAGACATACGTCTCCAAGAGGCAGCGTATGGACTCCATACGACTCCTCTTCAAGGCAGCGTATGTACTCCATACGACTCCTCATCAAGACAGCGTATGGACTTCATACGACTCCTCATCAAGGCAGCGTATGCAAGACATACGCCTCCAAAAGGCAGCGTATGGGTCAGACTGCGCTGCGCTAAAGAGCGCACGCAGCTCAGTGGCGCAAGCTAAAAAGCTCGCGCACACTGCTCACTGTCTTCTCCAAATCAGCAAGAACTCTATGGTTTGAACCCAAAGCTTCAAAAGTCCATAACTTGGTCAAAATAAGTCCAAATCCAACTTTTCAAAGGTCAAAATTGGGTAGAATAAAATTCTCTACAACATGGAACCATCAAAACTCGAAATAACAAGGTTTAGTAGATCAAAACCCAAGATTTTCGAAAATTATTTAAACTTAGATCTACAAGAATCTAGCCATGAAAAGAGAAAATGTCAAGTACTAAAGTAAGTTAAAATGTTGCAAAGAAGAGAATGGAACAATAAAATTCGAATTTTCATGTGGAAGCAAGATGTACTTGCCTACGAGTTGGTAGATAGAGGGAGTTATGAAGAAGAAGAAGAAGAATAAATGAGAAGGAGAAGTAATGAAGAGAGAGAGAGAGAGAGAAAGGATTGGGGCTTTAAATGGTGATGGTGGGTTCGGTTCATGATGAAACACCATAACCGAAAATAAACCAACCTAGGCCAAACCTAAAGTAAGCTAAAGCAGAGAATAAAAGCAGAAAGTAAAATACAGAAAATTAATTAACATGAATTTAAAGAGATTTAAATACAAAACAATACATGATAAATATTTAAATAAATATATTAAAGCAGTACATGTATTAAAAATACGTATTCTGGGAACGGGGAGTGACATCTCTACCCTCCTTAGAAAAATCGTCCTCGAAATTTTAAATCCAAGCAGGATAGGAATATCAAGGCCAAACTAGTACAAGCAATTTAAGCAAGCAATCATTTTACAATGTCCATAGCAAGTAACATATCTATATTTAACAATCTACGATATCAAGTAATTTCTACTCATAGGGCGACTAGTATGCGGAGTTAAGACAATCAAGGTACACGGGAAGAAATATACCTTGTGAGTCAAATAGATGTGGATACCGTGATCGGAGATCATCCTCACGTTCCCACGTTGACTCTCCTAATGAGTGATGACCCCAAGCAACCCGAACAAGACTAATTGTTCGGTTCTTGAGTATCTTTTCTCTTCGGTCCAAAATAGACACAGGCTGTTCCTCATAAGACAGGTTGGTATCAACAACCAGCTCAGAATGATCAAGGATATGTCTTGGGTCCGATACATACCTTCGCAGCTGAGATACATAAAATATGTCATGTACCTCTCGTAACGAAGGAGGAAGGGATAAACGATAAGCAACATCGCCCACCCTATCAAGGATAATAAATGGGCCCACGTACCGCGGACTCAACTTTCTGCGAACGCCAAATCTAATGACCCCACGGGTAGGTGAGATCCGTAAGAATACGTGGTCTCCAATAGAAAACTCTAGCGGCCTTCGATGCTGGTCCGCCCAATGACGATGTCGATCCTGCGCAACTCAAAGTCGCTCTCTAATTTCTTTAACCAATTCAACTGTCCGAACAATCATTTCCGGGCCTAACATCTTTCTGTCCCCGATATCATCCCATGCTAGTGGCGACCTACACTTCTTACCATATAGTGCCTTAAATGGTGCCATCTGGATACTGGCTTGATAACTGTTGTTATATGAAAACTCAACTAAGTGCAGGTGGCTTTCCCAAGATCCTCCAAAATCTAGGGTGCAAGCTCGCAACATATCTTCCAAAGTCTGAATTGTCCTTTCTGATTGGCCGTTCGCCTGTGGATGGTAAGCCGTACTAAATTTTAACTTGGTGCCCAAACTACGATGTAAGCTCTTCCAGAAATGTGACATGAAACGGGTATCTCTGTCTGACACAATACTGACAGGGACTCCATGCTGCCTGACTATCTACTGCATGTACAACTCCGCCAACTTTTCTATAGATTGTCCTACTCTGAAAGAAAGAAAGTGTGCTACCTTTGTAAGCCGATCTACTATCACCCAAATAGCATCTTTACCACTTGGTGATCTCGGTAAACCGGTCACAAAGTCCATTGTGATGTGTTCCTACTTCCATTCTGGGATAGGAAGCGGTTGTAATAATCCAGCTGGCCTCTGTTGTTCTGTCTTTACTTGCTGACATATCAAGCAACGGGAAACAAACCTAGCTATCTCCCTCTTCATCCTGTTCCACCAGAAGTGCTGCTTGATATCTTGGTACATCTTGGTCCCTCCAGGATGTATAGAATACTGAGAACTGTGAGCTTCTGTCATAACTTCCTGTCTGATATCTCTACTAGGTACACATAGATGTGATCCAAACCTAAGCGTACCATCTTCATGGATTTGCATCTCTTTTCTGAGCCCTGACTCACATTCTGCCCTAAGCTTCTGAATCTTTGGGTCCTGTGCCTGGGCTGCCTTGATCCTGCCTACCAAGTCGGATTGAACTTGTAGACTCGCCAGAATTTCTATATCATTAGGAAGTATAACTTCGATGTCCATCTCCTGAAGGTCTTCTAAGATGTGCTTCTGCGTTGTCAACATAAATGTGCCGCCTCTTCTGCTGAGAGCGTCTGCTACCACATTAGCCTTGCCTGGATGATACTGAAGCTCCACGTCATAATCCTTGATCATCTCTAACCATCTTCTCTGCCTCATGTTCAGCTCCTTCTGAGTAAAGATGTACTTCAGACTTTTGTGGTATGTGTACATGTCCACTCGGACATGTGCTAGATCATTCAGAGTTGGAGGTCGGACCGAGCCTTTCAGTTTCTGAGCAGCCAGTGGAGATATTAGACATGAGAGAGAAGAGGCTGAGAAACAAGGTTATACCCTTAGTACGAGTAGCTTGGAGCCGTCACTCTCCAGGTGAATCTACTTGGGAGAGGGAGTCGGACATGAGGGAGAGATACCCTTACTTGTTCGATCCAACCGCTGCGAGGGAACCACCCGTTCCCGCTTGAAACCTTAGAGGTTAGTTTCGATCATAGCCTTAGTTATTTTATTGCATTGCTTGCTATGTTAGAATATTGTAGGATCTTCAATCCTTGTGAATTTTGAGGACAAAATTTTTCAAGGAGGGAAGACTTGTAAGCCCCTGTTTTTCAAAATTTTATTTAATTAGTGTTTATTAATTATCAATATCAAATTTAGCATTAAAATATTTATTATGATTTTTAGGAAATTTTTTAGAATTATTAAATGATTTTTAAATAAGTTTTAATAGCTAAAATATCAATTTATAATTTTCTAAAATGTTTTAATATCATTTTGTAAATTTTAGAATTGTTTTAATATAGATTTGTAATTACTTTAAATGTTTTAAATAGTTTCTGCAAATACTTAAATCTTTTTAATGTCGATTTGCAAATTCTATTTGCAAATTTATCCTAGGGAGGGACCTAACCCTAATTTCCTAAAACCCTAGGGACCTAAGTGTAAACTACCCTCTCTCCCCAGTCCGATCATCGTCTTCCCCCTAATTTTCCGGCAACCCTAAACCGAAACCCTAACCCTAATCCGGCAACCCACCGCCTTGGATCCCCTATAAAAGGACCCCCTCACCTCCCTCGACCAACCACCACCACCACGACCTAACCCCAGCCACCGCAGCCCCCGTCCTCCCCATTTTAATCTCGCCTGAACCCTAGTTCCGACGTCACCCTACCACCGCCTCACCGACCGTCGTCCTCGATCGCCACCACCACCATTCGCTTCACCTCGACGAGACGACCGCAGCGCCACCCGAGCGCCCCGACCACGGCGTCTCCTCCGCCCAGTCGCCACCCCGACAGCAGCCCGACTTCGGACACGTACGTGTCAGTACTATTTCCGTGTCGTGTTTGTGTCTCGAATTCACGTGGGTGACTCGCCAGGACACGGGCAATCCTTGGGTAAGCTTGGACACGGCCGAATCATTTCGTGCGTGTCGTGCATAGCACGGACACACGGACTCCTGTGTCCCTAACTGTCAGGACACAGGATTATTATTATTTTTTATGTATAATTAATTCAAAACCTAAATAAAACTAACCTAAGTCTAATCCTAACAATCAGGCCAAGTTGGCCCACTGGCCAGCGGCTGCAGTAATAAGCGCGCCCCTTCCCCAGCCCGAGTTCGAGCCCCCCCCCCTTGCTGTGTTCTGTTGTTTCTTTTTCTTTTTGTTTTTCTTTTGTTTTTTTTATATATATTATTATATATATATATATATATATATATATATATATATATATATATATATATATATATATATATATAATATATATATATATATATATATATATATATATATATATATGTATATACATATATGTATATACTGTATATAGGCAGTATTTTTACATATATATATATATATATTTTATATTTAGTAAATTTATATATATATATATATATTTGTATATATATGTATATATTTTCATATGTATATATATTATTATATATATACTATTATATATATGTATACAATATTTGTATATATATATACTCTATAATTAAGTATTTCTGTTATATATATATATATATATATATATATATATATATATATATATATATATATATATATATATATATATGTATGTATTTTTAGCATATATATATATGTAAAAAAAAAATATGTATTTTAGCATATGTATGTATATATCTACTATGTATAATTTTACCTTATTAAAATATTAATATTTAATTTGTACTTTTACTAATTTGTATTTTAGAATATTTAAATTACTGCAACCATTTGGTGTCCAAGCCTAGCATGGGTTTTTGGGCCCAAATGTGTTTTCACACATTCAAGACCTGTACAAGTCATATTAGACTTGATTTATGGCCTTGGGTCCTGTATTTGAACTTTGGTTCAAATTATATACATGGACAAAATACGCAGATAATTAATTATTTAATTTCAATTGTGTGCAATGCTATTTTTGAATTTCTAAAAATACTTAAAGTACTGTTAAAATTCTGAAAAAATAGTATTTAGATACTATGTTAAGTTAGCTAATTTAGTATAATTTCTATAGTATTTAATTTACAGTTTTGCCACTAGTTTGGCATATGAAACCAAAACTCATTTTTTGTGTACTTAGGAAAACTGATTTTTATAAAATACTTGTACTGGTTAATAAATTCCAGAAAAATTATAATAAATTTCTATGATTAACAAGGATCATTTTGGTACTTTACTTTAAGTAAAAAATAAGCTTTTTGTCTATCTCAAAAATTGTTAAAACATAATGATCATTTGATTTATTTATTGATTAATTACGACTTGTAACTTTTTGTGTTATTTTGAGTTTTAGCCGTATTGAACCTCACCCCTTACTGGTGTAAAGACCCTAGAAAGTTAGCTAAAGTAGTGTGTCACCCCACATTGGTCTCCTATGCCGAAGTCATTATTTTGGCTAGGTGCCCAGTCACAAGTCGTGTTGCACCAATTAGTGTCCTAGTGTTTTAGCTTAGTGTAAAAACTAAGTTTATGTATTTATTTCTACAGTGACGAGTTACCAGACATCTATAGCACTTTTATCGCAGCTTGCTTTGCTTTGCTTTGCTAGAGGCAAGTACTTTCTACAAACTTTACATACTGCTATAAACCATAAACTGTGATTCACCAACCATGTTAAATGCTGATCCTTGGGGTAGCAAGTTAGAACTTTACATGTTGTATTACTTTCAGTCTCTGCCATGTTTAGACTACTTTTCATATCTCTCACATGCTTAAATAAAGGGTTAAGGGGAAACTGCTAGTAGTGTACGTGATCATGACCCCTTCTCCGTATGTATTTACCAAGCACCGTTACATTCTATATGTATCTGTGTCGTATGTCTGGTCCCGCATTTGTGTATGGATATACACCGATGCCGTTATGTATACGTATGTGCATATCAGAAAATTGATATGTACCGCTGTACATCCTGATTACCTATTGACTGATCACTCACCTACTACAGTTTTAAACTTTAAAATGAATATTTATTGCCATAATAAAATGTACCTAAAAATGAACAAACATGTCATTTCCTTTTCTCACATGATTAGTATTATATGTTTGTTAGATTCAGTACTTGCTCCCGTCCTGACAGGATAACGTTGTAAGTGTCCTTACTGAGGAGGAGTTACTCTGCGACACATATTATGGAGATACTGCCGAGGACCCGGCTTTACTTTACGAGGATGTTCCTGCGGGGAACCTCGCCTAGTTATCTTTTTTACTTTAGACTTTTGAGAGTAGTCATGTATTAGACTACGTATTTTGTAACTGGACATGTATCCAGTTTTATATTTTAGACTTGTACTTTGGACATTTTACTATATGAGACGACTTTTGTGTTTGGAGCATTTATGACTTTTATTCACTTATAGAACTGTTAGCACATTTACTCTTATCCTGTTGTCTTTAGAACAGCTTACTACGTTTTATCTCAAACGTAGGCTGGGCATGACTCGGCCTGGCCCAACAATTTGGGTAACGGATCGTGACATGCGACATGTGCCTTATGCGGCTCATTCGCGACATCATATGCGGCCAACTGCGACATGTGCCTTATGCTGCAGATGAACATAGAAATGACCAAAAATTGCTTTTGGCCATAACTTTCTCATCCGAAGTCAAAATCAAGCGAAACAAAAGCCAAAATCGTATGAAATTGAATTCTCTACAACATAGAACCAATAGTTTTCGAAAATAACCAAGTTTTAGGGATCAAAACTAAGAAAACCGAAAAGTTACAAACTTAGATCTACAAGAATCCATCCATCAAATCCAAAAATATCAAGTTCTAAAGAGGCTTAGAATCAAGTAAGGAAGAGAATGGAACAATAAAACTTGAGATCCATCATGAAACAAGTTTGCACTTGCCTAGCTCTCTTTCCTGGTAGGTGGAAGAGTAAATGGTGGAGAAGAAGAAGTGAATGAGAAGAATAAATGAAGAGAGAGAGAGAGAGTTAGGTTGAAATATAAATGAGGGTGGTGGTGGTAGGTAGGGGTTCTCCCCTTGGTTCATGATGAACCAAGGCAACCCAAGCCTAGTTGAACCAACCCAAAATAAACCGAACCAAGCCATGAGATATGTGATACAAGATAAAATACGTACACGTATTCCAAGATACGTAATACGAACTACAGGTATTACAACTCTACCCACCTTAAAAGAATTTCGTCCTCGGAATTTAATTAAGAGGCTAGAGGGATAAGAACAAGCTATACTATTCATAGGCAAGCTATACTAATCAAGCAATCAAGTAATTATTCATGCAAGCAAGGAATCGAAGGCATAAGGCATAAGAAAGATATTATACCTCACGAGTCAAACAGGTCGGGATATCGCGATCGGATATCATCCTCACGCTCCCACGTCGACTCACCCAAAGAGTGATGACCCCAAGCAACACAGACTAAACTAATAGTCTTGTTCTTGAGTATCTTCTCTCTCCGGTCCAA
This sequence comes from Iris pallida, assembly GCA_029216955.1. NCBI lineage: Eukaryota > Viridiplantae > Streptophyta > Magnoliopsida > Asparagales > Iridaceae > Iris > Iris pallida. The sequence goes on along the minus strand of JANAVB010038617.1, from coordinate 2,001,859 downwards.
TATCGACACGGGCCTCTCCTCATACGAAAGGTTGGTACCAACAACCAATTCCGAATGATCCAGGATGTGGCTCGGGTTCGGGATATACCGTCGCAGTTGGGATACATGGAACACGTCATGCACCTCACGTAGCGACGGCGGAAGAGCGAGACGATAGGACACATCACCTACTCGTTCCAAAATATCGAACGGCCCCATATACCTAGGACTAAGCTTTCCTTGTACGCCGAAACGAATGACGCCACGGTTAGGCGAAATCCTCAAGAATATATGGTCGCCGACAGAAAACTCAAGAGGGCGCCAATGAGAATCAGCCCAATGATGCTGGCGATCTTGGGCAACTCGAAGATGATCTCTGACTCTTCTGACCACTTCAACGGTCTGAGCAATCATTTTCGGACCAAGCATCTGCCTCTCTCCAACGTCATCCCAGACTAGCGGGGATCGACACTTCCTACCATACAGTGCCTCGAACGGTGCCATCTGGATACTGGCCTGGAAACTGTTGTTGTACGAGAACTCCACCAGGTGTACGTGATCTTCCCACGAACCACCGAAGTCGAGTGTACATGACCGTAACATATCTTCAAGAGTCTGGATATTATGTTCCGACTGGCCATCTGTCTGCGGGTGATAAGCTGAACTGAACTGGAGGTGAGTTTCCAAACTTTCTTGCAAGCTACGCTAAAAGTGCGACGTAAATCTTGAATCTCTGTCTGAAGTGATACTGACTGGTACACCGTGCAATCCGACAATCTGCCAGAGATACATCTCCGCTAGCTGAGCCGTCGACTGACTAACTCTGAACGGAAGAAAGTGAGCCACCTTCGTGAGCCTGTCAATGACAACCCAAATAGCGTCTCTGCCAGCCGGAGATCTAGGCAATCCAGTTACAAAATCCATGGTTATATGCTCCCATTTCCACTCGGGAATCGGCAATGGTTGAAGTAGTCCAGCTGGTCTCTGATGTTCAACCTTAACTTGTTGGCAGACTAAACAACGAGAGACAAACCGGGCTATCTCCCTCTTCATGCCATTCCACCAAAAGTGCTGGCGGATATCACGGTACATCTTCGTGCCACCGGGATGAATAGAATACTGCGAACTGTGGGACTCTGCCATGATCTCTTGTCTGATATCTCCACTGGGTACACAAAGATGCTTACCATGTCGAAGTGTACCGTATTCATGAATGCGTAACTCTGGTCTTCGTCCTGCCTCACACTCTGCTCTGAGTCGCTGAAGCTTGAAATCTACTGACTGTGCCATCCGGATCCTCTCGACTATAGTGGACTGAACTTGCATGCTGGCCATCAATGCCACACTGGAAGGGAGGACAACTTCTATACCCATCTTCTGAAGATCGGCTAACAGTTCTGGTTGCGCTGTCAGAAAATAAACTCCGGCTCTCCGGCTCTCCTGCTCAATGCATCTGCAACAACATTGGCCTTCCCTGGGTGATACTGCAGGTTGACATCATAATTCACAAGCAGCTCTAGCCATCTCCTCTGACGCATGTTGAGATCCTTCTGGGTGAAAACATACTTCAGGCTCTTGTGTTCGGTGAAAATTTCCACCCTATCTCCGTACAAGTAGTGCCTCCACAACTTAAGTGCAAACACTACTGCTGCCAGCTCCAAGTCATGGGTTGGGCAATTCCTCTCATGATCACGAAGTTGTCGCGACGCATAAGCTATTACCTTCCCATGCTGCATCAGAACATATCCTAAACCTCTGCCCGAAGCATCACAATACACTGAGAATCCTCCAGTTCCATCTGGAAGCGTGAGAATAGGAGCCGTCATCAAGCCTCGCTTCAATCTCTCAAAAGAATCCTGGCACTCTACTGTCCAAGCAAACTGCACATCCTTGCGGGTCAACTGGGTCAATGGCGCAGAAATTCGAGCAAAGTCTGAAACAAATCACCGGTAGTAGCCGGCCAAGCCAAGAAAATTGCAAATTTTTGCCACTGTGCTAGGTACCGGCCACGACTCAATGGCCACGATCTTCTGGGGATCCACTTCAACTCCTCCTCGGGTGATGATATGACCCAAGTACGAAATACGATCGAGCCAGAACTCGCATTTACTAAACTTGGCATACAACTGGTGCTCTCTGAGAATCTGGAGGACAACTCGAAGATGCTGTTCATGCTCCGCTTCACTCTTGCTATAGACCAGGATGTCATCTAGGAACACAATCACGAACTGATCCAAATAAGGCATGAAGATGCGATTCATGAGGTCCATGAATACAGCCGGTGTATTGGTTGCTCCAAATGGCATCACAAGGAACTCCCAATGCCCATACCTAGATCTGAAAGCGGTCTTCGGGATGTCCTGCTCTCTGACTCTGATCTGGTGGTATCCTGACCGCAAGTCAATCTTCGAAAACACGGCTGCCCCTTTGAGTTGATCAAACAAGTCATCTATCCTCGGGAGAGGGTATCTGTTCTTGATTATCACCGAGTTCAAGGTACGATAATCAACACACAATCTGGACGTACCATCCTTTTTTCACAAGAAGCATCGGGGCTCCCCAAGGCGATCCACTAGCACGAATGAATCCCTTAGTTCTGAGTTCTTCAATCATCTTGTACAATATCTCTAGCTCTGACGGCGCCATCCTGTAGACTCTTTCTGACACTGGGGCTGTCCCGGGAATCAAGTCGATGGTAAACTCGATCTCTCGCTCTGGCGGCATCCCTGGAAGCTCTTCTGGGAAAATATCTGGAAACTCTTCGACTATCCAAGGTAACTGTACTACTGCCACTGCCATCCGCAACACTGAAGGAGAAGGTTCAACTTCGCCTCGGGAGAAAGAAAACTCCGGCTCGCCTGGAATGCTAAAAATAACCCTGCCAATGAGGCAGTCTATCCTAGCATACTGGTCCCTCAACCAATCCATCCCTAAGACCACATCATAATCGGCCATCGGAAACTCTATCAATCTAGCGGAGAATTCTCTACCGCTAACTACGATCCGACACGAGAAAATTACTCTATCTACTCCCACAAGTCTATTACCAGTAAGTATATTGGGCCTCACTGATAATGACTCGGGCTCCAATCCTACCCGTGTCACGAATCGTGCAGACATAAATGAATGCGAGGCACCAGAATCAAATAATACTGAAGCTGGAAAGGTGTTTACGAGAATAGTACCTGCCACCACCTCATCTGGTGCTATTCCTTCTTCTCCCATGGTCAAAGCCAGCACTTGACCATGTCCTCTGGGTGCGGGTCCCCTCTGCTGAAAATTCCTCTGCCTGCTCTGGATCAGGGCTTGGGCTTGGGCATACTGTTGCGGTCTCTGCTGCTGGAATGCCTGGACCTGCGTCGGCAATGGCCTCGAGAACGGGTACTACAGCTGCTGCTGCTGCTAGACTGGTGCTGGTCTTCTAACTGAAGGACTAGAGAAAGCGGATGAACTCCCCCTGTTCGGGCAATTCCCAACCCTGTGGTCCGGGACACCACAAACCAAGCACAAACCCTATGCTCTGCGACACTCCGATACCACATGCCCTGGCTTCCCGTAGTGTGAACATCCCACTGCGGAAGACTGCTTCTGTTTCTACTGCTGAAGGTGCGTCGGGGTGGAATGCTGAACCGACGTCACTGAGGCCGCCCGCCTCGAAGCTCCAATGGTCAAAGCCCTGGCTGCCGGGGCTGGTGCTGATGACTGATTCATCTGCCCGTGAGATCGCTTCCGACCTCCGGTCCTATCCACGATCCTCTGGGAGGTATATTCATGCCTCCGGGCTGCTCTCAACACTGCATCAAAAGTCTGATGCTCAAACTGCTCCACCGCCAATAAAATCTCTAGGTGGAGTCCCTGCTGGAACCGCTGGGCTCTATCGAACTCGGTCGCCACCAAGGTCGGAGCAAACCGACTAAGCCTGGAGAACTCGATCGCATATCCATCGACCGTCCTGCCCATCTGCTTCAGATTGGTGAACCTCGTCTGTAGATCATACCGAGCTACAGCATCAAAATACTTGGTCTGGAATCTCTCCCTGAATACTGCCCATGAAATAGGGGCCACTAATCCATCGGCCTGCGCTGCCCACCAGCTGCGGGCAAGATCCAATAATTGCAGGCACACCACGGCCACCTTCTCGTTCTCTGGAGTCCTGGCTGCTTCTAGAATTACCTCTGTGTCCTGAAGCCATGCATCTGCAGCGATCGCATCTTCACTGCCGTCGAAGAAGGGAGGGTTCAAGCGCTTGAAGCTGTTGGCCGTACTATTACCCTGATGGCCTCCTCTGGTCAAAGCGTCTGCCACCGCCTGGTGCAAAGCATCTCCTCGACGATCTTGGAAAGCTAATAATGACCTGATGAGACCCACTAAAGTGCCATCATCAGGCTCTGCAAGCTGGACGGGCTGAACTGGTGGTTCTCCTTCGGTAGGCATGACTCTGGAGGCTACTCCTGAATGCTGGACTTGATCTCCAGGTTGCTGCTGGTCCGCTGGAGGTGCACCGCCTTGCTGATCGGCAGGTCCAGGAACAATGTCGCTGAAGAAGACGACATAGGGAACAATAAGGAAGGACCATGACAGATCAACGATACAAGCATGTGATCAGGTCAAGATTCTCAGGGATTTGAAGATACGAGCAGAGATCAAGGGCGAATACTGATTGAGACATCTATTCGGTAAACCCTCACATATCTTGATTTACAAGACCTGCATGGGCCACCACTAAAACCATGTCACGCCCCAGAACCAGAATACTGGAGAACGGGGGCAGACATAGCCAGCTACGTATAATGAAATAGAATCCACGTCACTATACGGTCACGGCTGTCTAGATATATGAGGGTTTAACTACAATCCATCAGTCTCCTATGGTCAAGAACAAGCCTATTGTCGCAATCACAAGCAAGCAGTAACAGTCACAAGATGTTAGAGCATCAATATACAATAGTAAGGTGTCCCATACATTACATATTGGATGATCATGAAGCTAGTCGTACAAAATGTCAGGACTAGCAAGAGTTTTAGTCAATACATGATCAACCCTAGGATTTGTCAATCATGTTACAGTCCGTAGGCAGACAGTAAATAAAGGTACAATACAAGCTAACACGTGCTCGCCGGCTAAACGCCTCAAAAGAATAATTTTACAAACAGAGTGGGAGGACAAAAGAAACCCACTCGTTGCCCTGGTTACGCCTGGTGGTCACCATCGGGCTGGAGGACAGGTGGATCCTCTGGTGCTGCTCCGATATCTGGCCACACAAAACCAGCTGGATCAGACCCCAGAAAGAGCAAGTGCCACAAAGGAGGCTTCACTTAGGAACTAAAACCAGCATATCACAATAGAATATTAAAGATAATAAATAAAGAACTGATAATAATAGAGATAACAACAGTAAACTGAGTACGAGGAAACTATTCAAGTAGCCAGGTCACAACCCTTAAACCAAACAAGGACCGGGGTTGCAGCCCTTCACCTGAATAGAAATCCGTCTCAAATACTATTGGCACAGTGAAGACAATAAATGAAGAGAGGACACAGAACTGCTCCGGGAGCCAGGTTACAACCCTTAAACCAAACAAGGACCGAGGTTGTAACCCTTCGCCTGAACAGAACTGGACCCCTGATCTTTATTGCTAATGCCAGTATAAATAATCATGGTATTAAGGTAAGGTAAAACATGACGAACATGGCATGGGGTTGCAATAAGACAATAAACGAAGAGAGGACACAGAACTGCTCCGGAAGCCAGGTTACAACCCTTAAACCAAACAAGGACCGGGGTTGTAACCCTTCGCCTGAACAGAACTGGACCCCCGATCGTTATTGTTAAGACAAGCATCAATAATCATGTCATATCACAATCTTGCACAGGATCGAGGATAAGACTAAGCTGGAATAAACTACATCCAATCAATCACGGCCAATCAAGAGTACGGCTTGATACTTTTAACTAACTAGGGTTATCACAGGCCTAGTTACTAGCAAGATGCAATGAGATTATCCCAACAGTCACAAGCTCTGCAGACCATCCGGTTATCCAGGTCGAATGTCCGTTTAGGAAAAATGCAACACGTGATTGTGTGCTGGAAATATACCCTACTCGTCGGTAGGCTACAAGTCCACTGAATGCGCCCAGATAACGGAATTGCCTGTAGCTGGGAATCTCTTCATGACTACTGAATCATTCTAGTTAATTATCCTTAGTCAATTTCAGTAGGTACCCCTGACCGTGGTACTCAGGGGTCCCCATCCTAGACATGATGCAAGACAGTACTAGTTTATTTGTACAAATATAATCGTCCACGGTGTCCAAGTCTTTCATACTTGTTATGTCATGCTAGCTGTCGTAACAACATGCCGAGATATATCATGTCAGTTTACTTGTCAAGAGTGCGTCACAGCGGGCCACTATCGTGTTCTATTCTTACAATATCATGAATGAGAGAAACTTGCATAAAATAACTAGTGACATATTCTTGATGCCAAGAAAAAGATCTACAACTTCCACGTTGGGAGTTGGGAGAAGTTCGAGCCACAATTCAGTCAATTAGGACATATAACAGTTAGAAATAGCCAAAATAGGCATTATGCGGCCTATTCAGCGACACCATATGCGGCCAACGGCGACATGCAGCCTATGCGGCTCAACTGCGACATCATATGCGGCCAACTGCGACATGCGGCTCATGCGGCTCAACTGCGACATCATATGCGGCCAACTGCGACATGTGCCTTATGCGGCTCATTCGCGACATCATATGCGGCCAACTGTGACATGTGCCTTATGTGGCTCATTCGCGACATCATATGCGGCCAACTACGACATGTGCCTTATGCGGCTCATTCGCGACATCATATGCGGCCAACTGCAACATGTGCCTTATGCGGCTCATTCGCGACATCATATGCGGCCAACTGCGACATGTGCCTTATGCTGCAGATGAACATAGAAATGACCAAAAATTGCTTTTGGCCATAACTTCCTCATCCGAAGTCAAAATCAAGCGAAAGAAAAGCCAAAACCGCATGAAATTGAATTCTCTACAACATAGAACCAATAGTTTTCGAAAATAACCAAGTTTTAGGGATCAAAACTAAGAAAACCGAAAAGTTACAAACTTAGATCTACAAGAATCCATCCATCAAATCCAAAAATGTCAAGTTCTAAAGAGGCTTAGAATCAAGTAAGGAAGAGAATGGAACAATAAAACTTGAGATCCATCATGAAGCAAGTTTGTACTTTCCTAGCTCTCTTTTCTGGTAGGTGGAAGAGTAAATGGTGGAGAAGAAGAAGTGAAGGAGAAGAATAAATGAAGAGAGAGAGAGTTAGGTGGAAATATAAATGAGGGTGGTGGTGGTAGGTAGGGGTTCTCCCCTTGGTTCATGATGAACCAAGACAACCCAAGCCTAGCCGAACCAACCCAAAATAAACCGAGCCAAGCCATAAAATATGTGATACAAGATAAAATACGTACACGTAATCCAAGATACGTAGTACGAACTACAGGCATTACAACGTTATTCCTTCGTCACATGAACATCATGCAAGTACATTACGCTTATTGTTATATTTATATTATAAATGCTATAATACATGTTCATACATATAATTCATGATTCTTGATTGCGACAATGTGACTTGCACACGTGCGAGTGAGTCTTATTTGGTTCAGATTCCTGTCATGATACATGATCTAGTTTCACCACTTATATTCATGACTTGCTTATTGAGAGATAGTTGGACGAAAAAAAATACTTTAGTGCACATGTGGTCAATCTAGAATCATACCCGTATGATCTATTCATGAACGAATGACTTGCTTATTAAGAGACAATCGGGCAGGAAAAATACTTTAGTAGGTATATGGTCCACCTAAAATCATATCCATCTAGTCTATTCAGGGATGATACCCGTCATATACTGCACGTACTGACATAGATATAAATCATATTTCTTATCTAAAATTATCATACATATATAAATTGTGGTGATTAACTTTATAGATGTAGTTATAGTTTGATTCCATCTTGACTAAATAATGTTGGTAGATTAAACGATTCTTACTCTTACAATTGTACATACATATTGTATTGTGGACTGGCACGAACTAGTTTTCGCTATCATCTCCCCTTGCAATACATATAGAAGTATCCATAAAAAGCAACGATAATCAATTGGTAAACTCAAATTCGGCTCATGAAAAATTTTAACAAAAATAATAAAAAAAACCCTTTTACCCTCGTCTTCTTCCTCTATTTCCCTCTCTTCTTATTCCTTCTCCTCCACCTTGAAAGCCAACATTTTCCTTTATTTTTTAGGCTTAATTGCAACTTGATACCCTCAACTATTTCAGTTTTTCAACTTAATACCCTAAACTTTTTACTCAACAACTTGATACCATCAACTATTGAATATTTTCAAATGCATACCCTAAAATAAATAAATAAATCTGAAACTACCCATGTCCTCCTCTCTCCTCCGGTCCCTCTTCGCCAATGCACCCCCTTCATTCTTCGGTGATGCCCCCTCTCTTCGGTGATTGATGCCACCCCCCTCCTCCGGCGATGCACAGCAGTAAGGGCAGGCAGTGGGATGAGGGGGGCGGCGATAGGAGGGGGCGCGGAGTGGAGGGGGCGTGGGAGGGGGGAGCTGCCGAGTGGGACGGCGAGAAGAGGGAGGGAGGGGGCAGCTGGTGGGTGGGGGTAGGAAAGAGAGATATGTGAGGGTATTTTCGAATTTTTTTCCAGGGTATCAAATTGTAAAAAAAATGTTTAGAATATCAAGTTGAAAAACAGTGATAGTTGAAGAGATCAAGTTGCAATTAAGCCTTTTTTATCATCACCAATATCTTTCTTCTCCTTTTTCCCCCTTCACCACTATAATCCATCACCAATTTATATACACCAATGCTAACCATCACCAACCCATCTCCACCGTTGTAAACAATTACCAACTCATCACGCACAATTGCAAACAATAACCAACTTATCCTTACTCCACTTCCTCCTCCTCACTCTCACTCTCATGTCATCATATGTTACACGCATATGCGAACAATGAGCATGAAAGAGGGACGAAGAGGAAGAGTGGTGAAAAAATATTGAGGTAAAATTGTCAAAAAAAATATAACGTCTAACTTAATTGAATAACTTTTTTATAGGACAATTTAAGTTAACTATCCATATGTTTCATACTTATTACAAGGACCATCCTTATTTTGAAACTAATAACACGAACCACCATTGTTTTTTATATTTTTTTATAGAAAGTTATAACACTAACAATCCTTATTTTAAAATAAAACATATAATTATTTTTGAAATAAAAGTGGTCTATGTAATATCTATGAAACATGGGAGTTAATGTATTTTTTTATAACTTAAGTTAACCACAATAATAATTCATAACTCAATTATTAAAGATTTAAGGAACTTACAAGCAGATACCAATGACTTTTGAAAACTATTGTAAAATATGGTATAGTTTTGGGATTTACATGCAAGAAAAAAAAACCTACATACAAAAAATGGAAATTGCTGAGATACCCACTTTCAGGGTGGGTGTTTATGAAAAACCCACCCGCAGGGTGGGTTTTATGAAATACCTAACATTATGTATTTTCACGTTAAATATTTCAAGATTCCCTTTAGATGCTCTCTATTTACATAATTGACATTTTGATAATACCATAGCTACCCCTTCGCACAAATTTAGTCATATATATGTATTTGAATTCACAAACTCAGATTTTGATTGCGATTTTCGTCTTCTTTTTCTTCACGAGAGATCTGAATTCTATTGCTCTCATCTTCAACAGAGATCGCAAAGATCGTTCGTAGTTCACTGTGCTTTTCTTCAGTCGAACTCCGATCATCGCTCATCATCATCTTCGTGGAGAGATTTGAAGTTTTTTCGACGATTAGGTCCTTTTTAATGGCTTTATTCTGCAACGATTCAACTTATTTCTGAAGCTCGCTTTTCTCATTCCTGAGTCTTTTATTTGTCTCTTTGAGCTTCTCAGTTGTTTGCACTGATATAAAACAAACAATAATGAAAAGTATGATATCAATCAATATATACATTAAAAAAAAGAAAAAAGATCATTTTTCGTGATCTTAACACGGGGAACTGGTCATTCTACGTGATTTTACAATGAAGAACGACCATTCTCCGTGATTTTAACACGAAGAATGATTATTCTCCTGCATGTTAATACGGGAATAGCCATTCTCAGTGATCTTATCACGGGGAATGGCCATTCTCAGTGATGTTAACACGGGGAATGGTCATTCTCCTGCATTCTAAAACGGGAAATAGCCAGTGTCACGACCCGCACCCTAGAGTTAGGGCACGATAACGTAACGACGCCCAGCCTACGCCGCAGTGTCGGCGGTAGAACGCTGTCCTAGGTCACAACATCTAACATTATAATGCCAAGCAGTATATATACTTCCCGAATGGGGGTGACATAGCAGATACAGTCTCAATCACATCTAGGGTAGAGCATGATAAGGATAGATAAAACATGAAATCCAAAATAAATACAGGAGATAGAAGTCTAAGTGTCTAAGATACATGAACCCAGAAGTACATCTCAAAACTCAAATAAAGATACAGTAATCCACAAAGTAAGTACAACTCCAGACAAAATGAAATAACTACCTAAACAACCTCTAATGTGTCTCATCTAGGCTAGCAGGCACCTCCAGGCTATCTGTAAAATTTATCAACAGGTCCAGTCAGGACTGGAGCGAGTACAGTACATCTCAACAGATCATAGCAGGTTAGAAAATATAAACATGCAGTAAAGTAAGATACAAGTACTGAAAGAAGTGCAGTATAAAAACAGAGAGAGAACTGTAATAGAAATATCTACTATACATAGAGAACTAGCAGTGACTAGTGAGTCAGAGTACAACATGAACATGTAAATGGCCTGGGATGATTCAATGAAGACACTACGGAATGATTCAATGAAGATACTACTGGTATATTATTCACATGTCCACTTCTACTCCCCCGTACCCCCAATCAATACACAAGGATCCAGCCAAGTTATGTTATGATACTATGTTCAGACCCCGAAGGTGATAGACCCCGAAGGTGATAGACCCCGAAGGTAATAGACCCCGAAGGTGATACATAGTAGACCCATAAATGGGATAAGGATTCCAGGATGACTCTGTGATCATAAGAGTATATGTCACAAGTGATCGAAGAATCAACGAAGCATAGTAATACGCCATGCAAGTGAAACGCACAAAATATAGAGTACCCGATGCTCCCTAAGGATAACATCTCAAGAAGGGATCTATATAGTACCAATCCGTGTGACCAACGTGACAGTACAAGTAAAGTAATCTACTGCAGGAAATAATTTTAAGCAGGATATGAAATGAACAGAGAATGTACTCGCCTCGATAACCTGAACAGCTGATAAGTATAGGAGGTCCCACTGAAGCCACAGAGTCCTATTTAAAGCAACACAGGTTACAAGGTGTTCAAGTTAAATAAATGAATCCCTACAGGCAATCTATATTATTCTAGGTTCTTCTAAGTCAAATTAACTCTAGGTCAACTCCGGTCAATAATCTAGTCAAACTAGGTCAAGCGTTGACTTATAGTTGACTTTGGGTCAACTGGTCAACTCTGGTCAAATAGGGTAAATCTAATCTAATATAAAGTGTACTTCGTTATTTGTACGTCGAAACTTACGGCACGCAAATCGAGATAAGAAGATTATCGGTAAGGTTGATAATCTTATTATAGTGATCCACGTATCCAACTTGTCAATTTCAGCGATATGAGATCACTGGAATTGACTGATCTCAGTTTCGTTGTACTAATCCCGAAATACGAACATTATGTGAATTAATTATTAACTAATTATAAAAAGGTTAAACTCAGAGAAATTATCAACAAACATTATCGGACGATGAAATAAACATCGCCAACGTGTCCAGAATGGTCAAATTAGCTAGGATAGCCTACCCATCGGTCCAATTTGGACACAAGGGCAAAAAGGTAATTTCGGGTCAAAACGGTGTCCGTGTCGGAACCATTTTGCACCGAAAAACGTGCAAGAAAACAAGTCAATAAAATATAATAAATTATATGTCCACGAAACCAGAATGTCGATACGAACCCAACGGTATCTCTAGAATTGGATTCCGTTGACCCGATCTCAATTTGGCCCGTTGACCAGAACTTGGAATTCCGGTTTGCACGGAAATGCGTGCCGGAACCAAAGTTCTCAAAACTCAGCAAACTACCTGTCAACGAGTCCAGAATGATGATACGAACTCAACGGTATCTCCAGAATTGGATTCCGATGAGCCGATCTCAAAATGACCCGTTGACCCGGATATTGGTATCCGACTTGCACCAAATGCGTGCCGGACCCAATATCTACCAAAACCTAGCAAATTATATGTCAACGAGTCCAGAATGATGATACAAACTCATCGGTATATCCGGAATTGGATTCCGATGAGCCGGCGTTAAAAAGTCCCGTTGACCCAAAATGTGGGACCCGTTTTGTACCGAAAAACGTGCACGGGCCCACGTTCTCCAAATCTAACAAATTTTATATAAAAACATGCCAGAACGACGCCACGAATCTAATGGTGGTGTCAGAAATGAAATCTGGAGTCCCGTGTTCAAAAATAGAATTTTACAAGTTGGAAATTACGAATTCGGACGGCCAACTTTGGCGTCGAATTCAACCAATCAAACAAGCTCACAATAAAACAAAACTGGAGGGGTAGTAAGAGGGTTATACCAGCTTCGCACAGGAACTGGTAGCACGCCAAAAGGAGCTGCGGTGGAGGAGATACAAGCTGACGAAGTTGGCCCCGCGAAACTGTCCAAATTTAATACAATTTAAACGGTCAACTTGGTGGCCGGTTTTCATGTATAAAACGATAAAATTAACAGACAAAAATTTACAGGGATGAAGGTGGATATATCGAGATTACGACGGAGCGAAGAAATCGCCGATCCAACGGTCGGATCTCCGGGAAAATGTGCGGGAAGTCGCTGCGACGGGGCACGATTTCAGCGTCGTTTCCGAGCTCGTCACGACGGGACGTCGTGCAAAACGCACGAATCGGCTATTCGGCACGTCGGGGAAGAGAGCGGCGGCCACGGGGTAGCTCGTCGGAGCCAAGGGGTGTACGGCCAGGGGCCACGGCGGCCCATGCGACGGCGCACAACGGTGGCCCACGCGCGCTCGCGTGCGCGCGCCCACATTGGTGCAGCTGCTGCTGCAGTGCTACGCGCACCCGCGGTGGCCGGCCCGGCCAGGCGGCCCGGCCAGGGGGCAGGCAGTGGATCTGGTGGCTAAGGTGGAGGCGAGGTGGCGAGCTAAGGTGGCGCGGGGAGGTGGATGGCTGGAATGGTGAAGTTAATGGTGGTGATGGTGGCGGTTGTAGGGAAGGAGGAAGAAAGGTGGAGGAGAGGGAAGAAGGAGGAAGAGGAGCTGCGGCTGTGTGGGTGGCCGACGAGGAAGTCCGGCCACGAGGAGGAGGTCGGGGTGGCCGACGAGAAGGGTGAGGTCGGGTTGTCCAGGGGAGAGAGGAGGTGCTGTATGCATGGGGTTGGTTGTGTAGTTTTTGTTGTAGTAGTAAATAGAAAGGAAGAGAGAGAGAGAAGGAGAGGAATTAATGATAAGGAGAGAGAGAGGATAGAAAGTAGCTTTCCCTAGAAATTAGGGCCAACACTCTCCTTGCTGTGAGTGAGTGAGTAAAAGTGTAGGGAAATCAATGGTTGGGATTGATTAGGAAAATCAATGGCTAGGAATAAATTAGAGAGAAATTGCTCATTCCTATAGGAATAAAAATCAATGAAAATTTCTATTAAATATAAAAAAATATATGTAGAAGAGTACTAATATTTTTGGGCAAGAATTATGAGGGTGTTATGATGGAGAGCAACGTGGAGCTGGACTGGACTCGATAGAGCCAAATTGGGTCAAAATTGGACATTGTGCGAAAATCGAATTAAAATTAGGAATCGATGATCATGGGTGAATAAGTAGCACATGGGGATTCCAATAAATGGGACACAAGTGACGGACGGATAGTAGGCTCAAAGTGGACCATGTCCATAGTTGGGGCGGACAGGTTTTGGTCGACAGGGGACCCACAAATCAAGTTGGAAAATGAATGTGACGCCGTGGAATGAAATAAAATCGGGTCACGTGTCGGGAAAGTTGTGCGAATCAAATGAAGCACAAAATGACGTGTCTGAGTGGGACACGAAGGTCATGGCTGACGAGCGTCTCGAGTAGATCATCAATGAGGAGTTGGTTTCAAGAAACTGACTGGTCTTGCGCTCCTAAATTAAAAGTTATGGTAACGCGCTGAAAATGATCAAGGAAAAGAGTGGAAAAAATAAATAATAATCAAATGGTCTAAATCGACCCGAAGTTCAGCGAAGCAAAAAGAGCACAAGGGAACAAGTTTGGATGGGACACTATATACCGTCATGAAGGTAATCATGTCCACTCCAAAACTCATGAAGAAGATTTCTAGAGTTGAACATCCCTGATACTCCAAATATCAATGGCATGAAAAAGTACACTTACAGATAGATAAATAAAATGAAATATTTATCAAAACCAAATAATCAGAAAAACAAAATAAAAATGAAAAAATTTCAACCCGAAATTCAGGGTGCTCACAGCCATTCTACGTGATTTTACAACGCCGAATGACCATTCTCTGTAATTTTAACACGGAGAATGATTATTCTCATGCATGTTAATACGGGAATAACCATTCTCCGTGATCTTATCACGGGAAATGGCCATTTTCCGTGATTTTAACACGGGAAATGACCATTCTCATGCATTCTAACACGGAGAATGACCATTTACGTGATTTTAGTGATTTTAACATGGAGAATGATTATTCTCCTGCATGTTAACACGGAAATAGCCATTCTCCGTGATTTTAGCACGGAGAATGGCCATTCTCCGTGATTTTACAACGGAGAATGGCCATTCCCCATATTTTAAACACAAAGCATGGTCATTCTCCGTGATTTTACAACAGAGAATGACTATTCTCCGTAAATTTAACACGGAGAATGGTCATTCTTCTGTATTCTAACACTTTAAAGGGGGTCTTGTAGAAGATACAACAGAAAATTTTTTAACAGAACATACAACAAAAAAGATCACAAGAAGTTCTTTTATTAAAAATCACACCTACAAGGGTCTATTACAGATTCTTTGTGATTATATGGAAAGAACTCCTAAAGATCTACAATGGGATTAGTATTCACAGTATGATCGTAGGACTCTTTTGTGAGAACTAAATAATTGTTGCTCTACACTGAATAGCTCCACAACTTCTACTCTTGCGGCTAGAGACTGCGGATAGAAGATGTGAATACAGTCGCCATCAAGGTCTGCACCCACAGAACCCCCCAGACGTGAATCGAGCCATTTCCTCGTCAGAGCAGACCACTTCCTGAAGCAGCTATTGGCTCGTGGCAGCTCCTGAGGCTCTTCCAGCCTAACAAAGACGTACAACCGCTATGAGCAGGGCAGAGAACAACCTGTGGCTCTTCGGATTGGCATTAAACCTAAACCCTGTCGTCAGGACCTCCAAGACCTCCAAGATGTCGCTCAGGTTAAACTCTTCATGGTGGGCATTCCTGTGAGACCCGTCTCACTATATCGGTATTTTATACGGATACATGTTTAATTTGAGCCGTATTTCGTATTTATCGATTTACGTGATATTTTAAAATTTCCTAAGTATAGGATTTCATGACTTGGTTTAACTTGGATTTGGTTTTACTTGGTTCGGTTCCACTTTGACTTGATTTGGTTTGGTTTAGTTTGGTTTCTCATGAGATGAGGTGTATGATTTAGATTGAGTGGAGAGGAATGAATGGTGGAGATTGCTAGGGCTTGTTATATAAGCCACCTACCACTCTCTCTCCTCCATTATTTTCATTTTCATTTCCATCTTCATCTTCTTCCTCCAGCCCAAGGCAAGTACACCTTGCCGAATGTTGGACGATTTCTATTTTGTTTGTTCCATTCTCTTTATTGTCACATTCTAAGCATGTTTAGAACTTGGAGCTTTCTATTTTGATGGCTAGATTATTGTAGATCTAACTTGAAGCAAATTTCGGTTTTTATGGGTTTTGATCTATTAAACCTTATTATTTTCAAGTTTTGATGGTTTCATGTTATAGAGAATTTTATTCTACCCAATTTTGACCTTTGAAAAGTTGGATTTGGACTTGTTTCGACCAAGTATGGACTTTTGAAGCTTTGGGTTCAAACCATGGAGTTCTTGCTGATTTGGAGAAGACAGTGAGCAGTGTGCACGAGCTTTTTAGCTTGCGCCACTGAGCTGCGCGCGCTCTTTAGCGCAGCGCAGTTTGACTCATACGCTGCCTTTTGGAGGCGTATGTCTTGCATACGCTGTCTTGAAGAGGAGTCGTATGGACCTCATACGCTGCCTTGAAGAGGAGTCATATGGAGTGCATACGCTGCCTTTTGGAGGCGTATGTCTTGCATACGCTACCTTGAAGAGGAGTCATATGGACCTCATACGCTGTCTTGAAGAGGAGTCGTATGGAGTGCATACGCTGCCTTTTTGGAGACGTATGTCTAGCATACGCTGACTTGAGCGTAGCCTGACTTGAGCGTAGCTTGACTTGAGCGTAGCCTGACTTGAGCGTAGCTTGACTTGAGCGTAGCCTGACTTGAGCGTAGCCTGACTTGAGCGTAGCCTGACTTGAGCGCAGTCTGACTCAGGCGCAACCTGATGTTTAGGCGCAACTGGACCTGACCCTACTTACCCTGGCGCAACTTGGCTAGTGCCACTTGTTGGCCATAGTACCCCTTGCTCCCCCCTTGGGCGCATTATATCCCCATATTCCCCTTTTTATGATTTTTGCACTCATTTTATATCCTTACGCCTTTTGTCCTAAACTTGATAAATCCCGATTTGATTGACATGATTGAAATGATAATTGTACATGAGTAACATAACATGACAGTGACCCGTAGTGGTGCACTCTTGACAATGAGCTTGACATGATAATTTGACAGTGAACTTGGCATGATAAACTTGACATGATATACCTGACATGCTTGACAGTGACCTGTAGTGGTGCACTCTTGACAATGAGCTTGACATGATAATTTGACAGTGAACTTGGCATGATAAACTTGACATGATATACCTGACATGCTTGATAGTGGCCCGCCGTGGTGCACTCTTGACCTGATAACTTGACCTGCTATACATGACACGGCAGTGACCCGTAGTGGTGCACTCTTGACAAGTACCCTGATAATGCTTGATAGTGGCCTGTCGTGGTGCACTCTTGATAAGTAATAATGATAATGATAATGGCCCGTCGTGGAGCACTCTTGACAAATCAATTCATTGACCTGGACACCATGGACGATTGTGCTTGTACAAATGAACCAGTCCTGTCTTGTATCATGTCTAGAAGTGGACTCCTGAGTACCACGGTCAGGAGTATCTAATGAAATGGACTAAGGTTAATGACTAGAATAATTCACTAGACATGAAGAGATGTTCCCCAGTTACAGGCGATCCCGTTATCCCGGCCGCAAATGTTTGGACTTGTAGCCTGCCGACGAGTAGGGCACATTTCCAGCCCACTGTTATGTGGGGCACCCTCTATTGTCACTTTAATGATTGAACTCTATTGTCACTCTAATGTATTGTACTCTCTAAATTGTCACTATAATGTTTGCCTGGATAACCTGGATAGCTGCAGGGCCTGTGACTACTTGGAGCATCTCATTGCATCTTGCTAGTAACTAGGATTGTGATAACCCTAGTTAGTTAATGTAGAAAGCCGTAGGCAATGATTGGCCGTAAATGTTGGATGGAGTTCAGTCTGTCTAGTATTGTCTTGATCTTGTACATGATTGTTATATATCCTGATTTCTTATTTTATCTTGTCGATAAATGGTGGGCAAAACCAAGTTCTGTTCAGACGAAGGGTTACAACCCCGGTCCTTGTTTGATTTACGGGTTGTAACCTGGTTATCTGAAAAGTCCCATGGTTATCCCATCGTATATCACCTTTCCAGTCTAAGTCTTGTCCAGATCCAGTTCCTAACTGTTCCAGTTTATTTATTTAACATGTTCTCCAGTTTACCTTATGTCAATAATGATTTACTTACAGTCTTCCTATGATCGGGACGAGTGCATTGGTTCTGCATAAATCCTGATCATCCTTTACTTATTTGCTTGTTGATTGCCTATGACTGCTGGTTTTAAGTTCATAGTTCGGCCTCCTTTGTGGTACTTGCTATTTGGGGTCTGACCCCACTGGTTTTGCATGGCCAGGTTCCAATAGAAGAGCCCGAAGGATCTACCGTACCATCTACTCGACGGTGACCAGCCGGAGCACCAGAGTGCCTCAGTGGGTTTCTTTTTCATTCGCCCACTGATATGCAAATTCTCCTCTTGTAACGTTTAGCCCCGAGCACGTGTTTAGCTCGTATTTTGGTATTTTCCTTGATATTGTAGCCTACGGGCATAAAAATGATATGTGTATTCTAGACTATAGCTAGACCTTATCATGTACGACTAATACTCTAGCTAGTCCTCAGTTCTGTGGTACTGGCTTCATGATCAGTCATGTATATATGGTTCGGGATGCCTTACTATTGTATGTATGATGATCGTACTCTTTGCTCTTGTATAATTGCCTGTGATTGAGATACCTAGGAATGTTAAACCATAGGATTGACTGATGGCTTGTAGAGTAACCCCCATGTCTTGACAGCTTATACGTGATTTTAGAGTATTAACGTACTTTGGGATTGCGTAGCTGGCTATGTCTGCCCCCGCTCTTCGGTATTCTGGTTCTGGGGCGTGACAATTCCGGTACATCTCGACACTCATCTGCAGCTCTTGTACAAAGACACAGCTTCTTTGAACGAAGAGATCCACAACCAACAGCCAACTTGTGCAAGGCCAATGACGACCGTTCGAAGCTAAGTCTGTGTCAAGCATGGTGTTGGGAATGCTAAGAGAGGAAGATGCGACTCTTCATAAAAACTCTTCCTTATATAGGGTGAGTGTAGTCCAAACCACAGGCCACGTGGCCTTCGGTTAAAGACTCCCAAATTAATGGGATGAACCTAGGGCTCAGTATAATGAATCTCATTTAATAGGTTCATTTTACTAAGTCATAAGCCCAAATTAATGGGATGAACCTAGGGCTCAGTATAATCACTATTCTCCAGCAGGTCATTCTCCATTATTTTAACACAGATAATGGAAAATTTTCGTGATTTTAACACGGAGAATGACCATTCTCATTCATTTTAACACGGAGAATGACCATTCTCCGTAATTTTAGCACGGAGAATGGCAATTCTCCGTTATTTTAACACGGAGAATGGCCATTCTCCGTGATTTTAGCACGGAGAATGACAATTCTCCATTATTTTAACACGGAGAATGACTATTCTCTTGCATTTTAACACGGGGAATGACTATTCTCCGTCATTTTAACACAGAGAATGATAATTCTCCGTTAATTTAATACGGGGAAAGGCCATTCTCCGTATTTTAACACGAAAAATGTCAATTCTCCGTGATTTTAACAAGGAGAATGACAAAAAGCTCTTAATTCTCTTCACACCAGCTCTTTCTTCTCTAACTGGGGTTCCAGTTGATGATGATGAAGTGGGATTCCAGTTGATGTTGCTGATGATGATGAAGTGGGGTTCCAGTTAATGCTGATGATGATGAAGTGAGAACTGATGATGACGACATGGTGTGAAGATTGCGAATGGAGAGTCACTGACGAGTTTTTGAAGTAAGGTTTGAAGATTTTGGAGGAGAACTGCGTATGGAAGAAGAGGAAGAATCGAAAGTGTTTTTTTTGAAGAGTAGGTTTCGTGTGTGTTTTCAATAAATTAGAAGGATAAAAAGGTCATTCCGTATCCTTTTATATATTTTTTGCTAATTCTGTACACGCGATAAAATGTTATTTTGCGGTGGATTTTTTATAAAACTTTTACAATTTTTGGATATTGATAAATTTTCCGTACAAAAAGCGTGGGGTTACGGCCTAGGGGGTAGGATCCGAACTGATGTATATCCGGGAGAAAAAACTATTTCTATTTCTCAGTTGAGATTTTCTTTAACTCACTCTTTCAAGTCTCCCCCCGTCTGCCAGCCGGAAGGAAAGTCACCGGCAGGTATTCTCCATCTCCTCCTCCTTGTTTTTTTTCTTTCTTAAATTTACTTTCTAATTAGCGTCAATATATACTCAAACAATTATTATTATTATTATTATTATTATTATTATTATCTTCGTTCTTTTCTTCGTTCATGGTAAATTTTACTTTTCATTCTTTGATGCATAGTGGGGATAAACCTCCTGATTGCTGCAAATTAGGGTGCCATATGTGGTTTTCCTCCACTGGTGGTGTTTGACTCGTGTCCCCTTTTGGTGATCAAATCTAGATGTGTGGCTGGGAGATTCGATTAGTTTGGGTTTAGAATTTTGGATCGCTATGTAAAGGCAACGTTCCACAATTGGGAACAAAGCTCGGGGTAACTCGGGAGATTCGATTGGTTCGGGTTTAGAATTTCGGAACGCTATCATTTAGTTAGTGTTATGTAAAAGGAAAAGTTCCACAATTTCGGAACAAAGTTGGGGGTAACTCTGCTCCTAAGTGGGAAGGACAGTTGGACTAGATAATTTAAGATGGCCGTCGAAGTGGTAAGGAGGAGAGCTTCTGAGTATGTTCATTTAAGGTAGGGATCCTTGAGT
The DNA here is from genome assembly GCA_029216955.1 of Iris pallida. Lineage (NCBI taxonomy): Eukaryota > Viridiplantae > Streptophyta > Magnoliopsida > Asparagales > Iridaceae > Iris > Iris pallida. Next base: position 1,981,073 of record JANAVB010038617.1, on the reverse strand, counting down.
TTGTCATGGTTTGCGCTAAAGAGTAAAGACCCGGCCTGCACAAGCTGGCGAGCCTGGGGCGAAGTAGTTGGACTTCTGTAAGCTGGTTCTTTGACAGGGGCGGACGCTGTAATTTAAGAGTGGGGGTCAACCTCAAATGTCAAAATTTTTTTTTTTTTTTTTTTTTGCATGGCTTACTGTGTCCGCCCTCTATATGTAGTATCAGCGAAAAAGAACTGTGTCCGTCCTGTATATATAGTATCAGCAAAAAAGAAAAAAGAAAAAAACATGTTTTCTTTTTTTCTTTTTTTTCTTTTCAATATGGTCAGCTGACTCCACTTGTTCCTTATTGTGTCCGTCCCTGTTCTTTGAGATACTTCAGGCTTACTTGTGAGCCCGGTACCATGACTTCATAGACACGAGTTACTTGGCAGGTACATAGTTGGAGTAGTGTTTTCACACTAATAGTTCTAGGCTTCAGTAGGAGAATATATTTTGTAGGATTCTCAATTGAATAAGATGAAGTTTGTGTTTTTATGGAATTTGTGACTCAGAGGAAAACATGAGCTGTTGATTATTTTGAGTGGTTTGTTGAACGCTTCCTATTCCATTTTGCAATTTTCTCCTTAATCCCCCTATTTTTGTAAATTAAACATTTGCTTTTGGATGCTTCTACATGGGTGGAACTACTAAAGGGGTTTAGGGTGTAGTGGATCTCATCAGGGCGTAGTAAGGAATAGGGGCTATGCATTTGCATGTTTCAGAGGTCTTTTCAAGCAAATTTGAAAGTAGTGTCTACATGTCCGACATGTTGTCTGATGCCTTATAAAACGGATGTGTCAGTGCCAAGTGGATAGTAGCCAGTGCCACATGGTCATGTTTAGTCGAGATGTCTAGGTTCATACAGGGCTTAGGACTCCCTACTTTAGACGAGTATGTTCAAAGAATCAAAATATCTCATTCTTTTCCACATCCGTACTCCCCGTCAAGGTTCAAAGTATCGGCCGATACCGATACGTATCGGCCGTATCGGATCGGATTTGAAGGTGACCGATCCGATACTCGTACAAAATATCGGTATCGGCCGATACACATTAGTTTTTTACTGTATCGGTCCGTATCGGCCGATAAGTATCCGATACATACCGATACAGACCGATACAAACCGATACGTACATAAATTTGACCAAAATTGAAGATTTGGATAAATAAGATGAAAAATCATGTAATATTTACCTCTGTTAGATAAATTTCTTGCTGAAATACTACTACGAGACACACCGTCGTAGAAACTGCTGGCAGAACCGGCGAAGAAGAAACCAGTAATAGCACCAACATCTTCGTCTCTCTGTCTTCTCTCGTCTCCACCTCTCTCCATCTCCATTTCACAAGTGCTAGCTGCTGCTGGCACCGCTGCTTTTTGGCAGACCGAGAGCCTTTTTCCAATGGTATACTGCTTTTTGTGCAGACCGACTCTTTTCAAATGCTGGAATACTGCTTTTTGTGTAGACCAGGTCAAACATGTATTAATGGCTGCGGTTGGGTTGGCCAATGGTTGGCAACAATCAACTTGTAACAGTAGGTAGTAGGTAATAAACTATAATAAATTGGCACTTAATCATGTCAAATCACTGTCACCATTTTTTTTCTTATTAATTGATGAGAGGAGAGAGGAGGACAGCTAGCTAGGGGGAGCCAGCTGTCTTCTAAGACCAAATCATGTGTCTACACTACTTGGTATATTTATTATATATTCCCAATAATCCCTACAGACATCTGGTGGTGATGGCAGCCCCTTTGCAATATCGTCTTTCTTTTTCATTGGTCTTTCTTTTTCCTTCCTGCTAGAGAACCCTTCCGAGACACACACACACATATATAATTTTTTTCTAAAGGCATATATTTTCTAAACAAAATATAGAAAAACCTAAATAATTCATAAATATATAAACTATTTTTCTCTAAATTTTTACTAATTATTTAATTTAGCCGGTACGGCCGATCCCAAAAAATCCGATACTCCGATCCGATACCGCCGATACTGCCGATATTGCCGATACTGATACTTCCACAAAATGTCCGATACCGATACCGATACCGATACTTTGAACCTTGCTCCCCGTCACCTCGGAATAAGCTCGAGAGCTGGGCCGGCCTTGGCCCAGGGCGGCCAGGGCGACCGCCCACTGCCCCATGGAATTTGAGGGCCAAAAAAAATTAATTTAAATATATATATTAGTAATCTTGTATCTAAAATAGAACTAATATGTTACACGATCCCAAGTTCAATTCTTAGTTGTAGCATTTTTTAAAATTTTACTTCTGTTTCAATTTTTTATATATTATATATGGGTCTCATTTTAAAAGTTTGTCTAGGGCCCCCATGAACTCAGGGCCGACCCTGCTTGAGTGCACCAAATATGTAGGTGTCCTGAATGTAGAAACGGTTCTAAACTTTCTCAACACGATTCTTATCAACCATCTTATTCCTTCTATATGTAAGTCCTATGGTACCAAGTATTTGATTCACTGATAGATGTGTCACATCCATCCCCTAGCCTTTTGATTTTCTAGGGTTGCTTTTTTGTCGAAATTAGATTTGGCAACCAACTCCTGAGTGGTAATGTGGTACCATGGCATGCCAAGCTCATAATGAAAACCATGGTTCGCATTATCGGCCGTTACCGATCAGATACGGCCGGTACTCGATACGGTTTGGCATGTCCCGATCCGATACCCGATACCGACCAATATCGACATTGGCGGTCTCTTTTTCGGTCAATTCGACAAAGAAAATTGAACGAAAAAGACCAATCAACAAGGGTGTAAAAGCATAGAAATGTTATAAAAGCATGTAAAAGAAGAAAACTTATCTATCTTATGTAAATCAATCGGTAAGGATGACTACTATTTCATTCAATTTCAAAACCACTAAGAAACAACAGTGAAAATATTAAAATTATGCCTAAACGTATAAAATATATTTTCTAAAATGTTAAAAATTTATTAATAATTATTTGCTTTCCGATACCAAAAAATTCAGATACTCCGATCTGAAACCTCCGATATTGCTGATACTGTCGATCCCGATACTCAGAGGAATGGTCCGATACGGATACCGATACCGATACTTCGAACCTTGATGAAAACTGAAATGGCGTTTATCAACATCTCATGTTCCTTCTATATGTAAGTCCTCTCATACCTAATATTTGTTTCGCTGATACATCCTGTGTGTTCAATCCCCAAGCCTTTTTTATGTCTTAGGTTGCAATTATCTCGAAACTGGATTTGGCAACCAACTTCTGAGTGATACCATGACATACCAAGCGTATAAAGAAAACTGAAGTGGCTTATACCAACATATTTAGTTATGACACGACTTATATTGCAATCCGATAGGCTTGTAAACAAATTCCTCATACTTAATGTAACTTTCATGATAAAATTTCCATTGTCAAGCGTCCAATGCAGAAATGCCGCCACACTAAAAAACAAATGAACACTCAAAAACAAATGAGTAGATGATTACAGTTAACCAGTGCCTGTTTTCTGAGCTTGCCCTTTCAACACCAATTAGCTTCTTGGCTATTGTTGTCCTTTTTAAACACCACTACAATGATCTGCATTCCTACATGGTCATACTGCTCCTTTCTTTCTTGCATGAACCTTTATCAAACACATCTTGACTAATAATGACCACATGGCCAATAGGAACCCACAACTTGCACTTTTTTGTTTTATATGTAGTCATTGATTTGTAAATTGATTTTGTATAACAATTTGGAGAACATATCCAGTGTAGATTGGTAGCATGGTTCATTGGATACAATATATCAAAATAGAAGTAAGGGTTTGATTCCGTGAAATCAATTGAAATCTGACGTAGTCATTGGTCATTTTATGTATATTAACATATGCCGGAATAATGTATTGGATGCACACATAAATTCCTTTTCTTATAGACTTTATAAAATAGAAAAAAATACTTACAAATCTTTTGAGTAGCACCAGCCATAACATCAAGAAAGTCATATTGAGACAACCTTAGGATCCAGTAGTCTAAACCTATGTTCGCTCATACGTGCCCCCAAACATAAACAAACTCTGAACTGTGTTTGCATGAATAGCATAGTGCTCCATGTCTCCCCTTCCGACTATTAATGCTTCTTTAGTACCTTTACCTAATCTCTCATCCAGAAAAATATAAGCATTTTGTATAAACCATCTCAAAGATGATCTCTAGTAAATTTATTGCATGCGACCTCTGGAATAGCATGTGTGATGTGTTCGAACATAGTAACCCTGATATTGTTGGTGAGTGATGCACACACCACACACACGAGAGCGGCACAAACAACAATGATCTTACAACAACGGATAAAATAACAAGGGACAAATAACCAAGTAAATAACAAACCAAGAACACGACAATATTTAACGTGGTTTGCTCAAGCTCGACCTACTCCATGGGACAGAGGAGAAATAATTTTATTGGATCAACGAGAGAACCTTACAATTATTACACACACAATACCGTAATGTGAAACCATTCCTTAATAAGATATTTGACTGCTCTCTCCTTCTTGCTTTTGAAGACTCCTTTAATGGCCTCTTAAGAACTCTCTTGATAGCCTCATTATGACCTCAAGCATGAAGCCAACCTTGAACCAACTCTAGGACTGATGAAGGGCCTTAAATAGGGTCTCCGACCTTCACCAAATTCAGAAATAATCTTGACCGTCAAAATTTACTGCTTTAGATATTCACCCCACACACAAAAGACCCGCCCTATCGGTATAGTGGCAATATACTTGTTGCTGGTATACTTTCAGTATTTTGTTGGATATCCTTTGGTTGTAGACAGTCCCGTATAGATGCATCGACTCCTCCCTGGCTTATTCGATTCCTCAGACAACGTCTGTCACACTCCGTAGTTGAACACAAGCCATATACAACAATCTTTATCTTGACGATTTGTTCAGCTGACCACCTCATGAGAATGTTGCCGATACTTCGTTCTCCTTTAACTTTAGCTCTTACTTTAGTTTACTTTGTAATTGAACCACGAAACTAACCACCGCCGCGGTCTTGTTCAAAACTGAGTTTGACTACTAACACGGTCTTTATCAAGAACCACGAAACTATCTTTGATACAATCTTTGTCCAGAACTACGGAATTGCGACGACCCTCCTACCAAGAATCTTCCTCCATTCGGAGTATCTTAATAGAAGTCAAGGCATGCTTGAACTTCAAAGTAGTAATCACCTTAGTTAGCATGTTCGTCGGGTTCATCTTAGTATCGATTTTCAAGAGATTGATCTTCTTTTTGCACCACTTCTTTATCTTGTGATTTGCACGTTGATGTTTCGTTCGACTGTGGTATATTGAATTCTTCGCAAGATCAATCGCACTTTGACTGTCACAAAACATCGAAACTTGCACCTTCTCGAGCTCGAGCTCGAACCCGCTAACTAGGTCTCTTAACCAAAGGGCTTCCTTGGATACCTCGACCATCGCTATATATTCTGAGTCAATAGTGGAAAGCGCCACGATATCCTGACTTGTTGACTTTCAACTAACTGGAGATTCTACAAATGTGTATACATAACCCGTAGTTGATCTTCTCTTATCTAAGTCACCAGTGCAATCAACATCAACTCTTTTGATCTGTGTTCTGACTTGTGAAACAATAGATTGAGATCTTTAGAGCACTTAAGATACTGAAGTATCTACTTTACTTTTTCCAATCGAATATTTCTGGATTTGACATGAATCGGCTCACCAAACTGACGCATACGATAAATCAGACGGGTGCTGACCTTTGGCATACATCATTGTTCCTACCGCACCAAACACATACGAAGTCCGAGACATCTTTAACTTCTCCTCCTTTCATTTCGGACACTCCTTGAAGGATAACTCGAAATGATTGACGATCAGGATCCTCACCTATCTAGAGTCCTTCATGTTAAATCTCTCCAACATCTTCTCTGTATACCTCCTTTGGGATATTTATAGCTTTCCAATCTTTCCATCTCAGTGAATTTTCATTCCAAGAATCTTCTTTGCTCCATCTAAATCTTTCATGTCAAAATTTGCACTTAACAAAGTTTCGAGTGTCCTTAATCTCCGCCATACTCTTGAAACAATCAACATGTCATCAATATATAAGAGATGATATATCGACTAGCCATCCTTGAGTAGGCGCAATTATTATACTCGCATCAGGAGAAATTGGTATTCAACATAAAAGAATCGAAGCACTTGTACCATTGTCGAGGATGACGAGGAGATTGCTTTAACCCATATAGAGACCGGTTGAGCTGACATACGTAATCCTCCTTGTCATGCTTCATAAATTCTTAGGGTTTATGAGCCTAAGGGTTGCCTCATGAAGATCTTCTGTTCCAACTCTCTGTACATTTAATCCATTTGCTCCAACTCCATATCTTGAGTCAATACCGATGCCAATAACACCTAAATAGAAGTATGATTGACCATAGGCAAGAATATCTTGCTGTAGTCAACCCTCTGCTTCTGAGCATACCCTTTTTCAACTAGGCACACCTTGTATTGCTTATTGTCCTTTTCCCTGAATATCCTTTTCCCTGAATACCCGTTTGTAACCAATAGCCCTTTTTCCCTTTGGGCTTCTCTAATTCTTCGAACAACGCTCGTCAAACTCTGTAGTTGAACACGAACCATATATATCATATACAATAGTTATCTCCAATTTCTACTCTCTTATATGTCGCATTGTCATCATCCATATATACCTCTTTTTTTCATTATGCAATAGATAATTATAGAATAGTCTTTATGTTATGTTAAACAGTGAAGATTACTTGTTTACTATCTTCGTTGAAGCATCAATCTCCAGCTGAAATTGATTGGGAACCTTCTGAAGATACTACATATTTTGAACAAGTTCACTTGTTCATTATCTTCAATTAAAGCATCAACCTCTGCCAAATTTCCCTGTGGAACTCCCAAAAAATTTCCCTGTGAAACTTCTAAACAAGATACTATGTCGTTTGAACCAAGGCCAGACATATCCTAATTCCCTTTGCGGATCTTGCAATCTTTTCTTGGATGACCCTTCTTTTGAAATTCCAAGACTGGATTTTTATGCACTTCAACTTGGGTCTTGATTCTCCACTCCTATTATCATGCTCCATGGGATTGACCATTAACCATGATTACACCATCTAAATAAATTATGCTAGCATTACTTGTTTGGCTATCATGCTACCTAGAAACTACGAGCTCCATGTTAGCTGAACTTCAAGAAGAGAGTTATGTTATTGTCAACTGATTTTTCTACTCAAAATCAGTGGTAATCACTCTGTCCGTCTTATTTTCTTTGCCTTTGATTATTATTTTACAATCTCCCTTCATGAACACCATTCAATCTTCAACTTTTAGGCAAAGTTTAAAGTTAAACCATTGAGCTTTGGCAACTCTAATCGAATAGAAGTGAGCATGCACATACAACCTAAGATTGAGCACCACCAATCTCGTGTAAATGCAAGATGACCTTGAAGCTTTTAATACCAGTTATTTAAATGAATTGCTCTGCACACAGCCTATAAATCAGGGAATAGATAATGTGGTTCAGCATTTTTGTACATTCAGTGGCAAAGCTCTTCTTCTCACACATACTCGACAAATTCATGAACACAATCTCTCATGTCTACTCCCAATAGCAGCCCCTAATTCTTTAAGATACAGTTGATAGATAATGCTTCCTCTTGGCATACTTCAAAGCGAAGAACAACCTTTCTCTATCTCACTTCTTTTGGAACTAAAATGTGTTGATGGTCGTAGGATTTGCATCTAGGCACAAATCAGTTTCTCTAAAGACCGATGTATAAGACTGTTGTGGCAGTTGCAGCATATAATCAGACTCACAATTTGGAATCTGAGATCTGTTTCTATGCTATATACATTCTATAGTAAAGGCTAACTTCCATAATTAGGACCTCATTCAAAATGGTTATCTGGAGATCTTTAGCTCCCGAGGTTGAGAAGGTTTAAATCACTCCTCATTGTCACTTGATATCCAACCTTTTGATAAATTTCGGTGTGTGCCAGTCCAACTACTTATTTACATAACCAAACTAGGAATCCTCTCTTAGCATCCACAGCCCAGACCGGGGACCAGTCCAAATTGGGGAGTCGAGCATGTAGAAGTTATAAAAAGGGTCCTTAAGGCATTTTTAGGACCAAAATCTCCCTGAATAAGAGTACTGCCTGTGATGCTGTATGGAGCCAAACTTTCCCAGTTATGTTGTTTGCTCACCTGTTGTCAAGAGCAGAATACATTTTTCTAATTTTAGCTTATAATGTTAACATATTTCAATCAAGATTCTTACCACGTACATGATTAACTGTGGTTACTCCTGAACAAGGCTAAATGGTCGGCGCACTATGTTCTCAATGCATAACGAGTAGGCTTTATAAGTGTGAACAATTATTAATGGTAGAGTATATTGTAGCAGAGCTATTTAACAAATCGACCAAATGTGTATTAGGATTTGGAAGTTCTTGATGACCATGCGTAAGTGTAGCACATCTGTTACAACTAGCTTAAACGTATAGGTCAATTATTTGCTTAGTAAATAAACAATTCTAAAGATACTATATCCATGACCCAATTCATTGACCCATCTGCTTCTAAATTTGCCTGTTTCTCTTTCATGACTTGCTTTGTCATTAAGTTGGGAAATTTGTTATTTCCAACTTCTTTTTGGCTCTGCTCTTCCATGGATTGTTGAGTTGTTGTTTTTGTGTGTATAGAACTAGTGTATAACTCTTGGGGCTCTACTTTGTCTCATTGACGGATATTTACATTGATTTTCGTGAAGTTCATGCCAGGAACTGAGGAGCTGAGATTTTATTGAGAGCACTATATGCAATCAATGGCATCTGTAACTTTGTCGATGACACTTATAAAGAGGGATTTGATCATCAAAGGCCAGTTCCGTGCTCCAGGATTGAAGAAAGTGCCATGTTTTCCTCACAGATCAACCTCCATGAATAATCGGCACAAAGTCCTACCTTTGCGTTGCACCAAAATGTTCCCTTGGGAAGCTTCCCCTCCTTATAGCCCTTTAGATGAAGACAGTAGCATCATAAAGGGGAGTGATCTTGTCGATCCAATCCATGCCGAAGACACTCCTTATAGCCCTTTAGATGAAGACAGTAGCATCATAAAGGGGAGTGATCTTGTCGATCCAATCCATGCCGAAGACACTCCAGAAATGTCCAGTGTCCAGAACGAAGAAGATATCATCGAAATGCGCAAGGAACAAGCATTTCAACCACAGCTTAAATGGCCAATGTGGGTTCTGGGTCCTTCAGTTCTACTAGCCACGGGAATGGTGCCCACCTTATGGCTGCCTCTCTCCTCGGTGTTCCTTGGACCCAACATTGCCGGCCTTCTCTCTCTGGTGGGACTCGACTGTATATTTAACATAGGAGCCTCGTTGTTCCTTCTCATGGCTGATTCGTGCGCACGGCCAAGAGGGGTGAGAAGCCCACCGCCGCCACCCAGAATCCAAGTTCCTCTCGCTTACAGGCTCTGGAACATGGGAGCGAGTCTCTTGGGTTTTCTGGTTCCTCTACTGATGCTTTTGGCCTCCCACAGAGGCTCTCTCCAGCCGCATTTACCGTTCCTCTCATTTGCTGTGTTGCTTGGGCCGTACCTTCTACTTCTGTCGATACAGGTCCTCACCGAAGTTCTGACGTGGCACTGGGAGTCGCCGGTGTGGTTGCTGACCCCTCTAGTGTACGAGACTTACAGGGTGTTGCAGCTGATGAGAGGGCTGAGGCTGGGGGTCGAGATCGGTGCTCCTGGATGGGCAGTGGAGAGCATTCGTGGGTTGGTCTCGTGGTGGGTGTTGGTTCTCGGCATCCAGCTCATGAGGGTCGCATGGTTCGTCGGTCTCGACCCTCGGATGAAGCACCAGTCTTGAAGTTGGCCGAGGGACGCAAGAGTTGCGCCCCAACGTATAGTGTCTGTAGCAAATTACAATGTGTAAAGATATCCAACATTGAAACAGCAAAATTTTTATTGACGTCTGGAGCTCCTCTCAGAAGTACCTGTGCAACTATGATATCATTTAACATGATTTAGAAATGTTATTCGAGGAACATATTGGTGCAAGCATAGGCGGAACCATGTAAGGGCACTACAATTTTATTTTTTACGATTTTTTTCACGAGTTCGAATTTCTGGTTCCATTCTTGTGTGTAAGCATCTCGTGTCTACTTTATACAGCTGATTGACCGACATGGATGCTTCATTTTCATGGAGAGAGTGGCATCTGATGTAAATTTCTTTCCAGAGGCCAGTATGGATAAGTTGAACATAATGTCACGGAAATGCTCAGTTCCGTGCAACGGACGTTTGGTTCCGCGGGAGTGATTCTCGAAACTTCTCGGTTGATTCTTCTTTGCTGCTTTGTTACGCGTCACCGCCATATTTTTAGTGTTAACAAGAGTGGCCCTAACTAAGGGCAAAATAAGAAAAAAAAATTAACTTATTTGGTTTGGACATGTGCAATACAAACTAATAGATGCTCGTTCAAGGAGGAATGATGGTATAGTAGTTAATATAGCTGCTAGGATTAGAGGTAGGTCTAGATAAAAAGAGTTTGAAGTTGTAAACAATTTTTTTTTAATGTTATAGAGAACATGGTCTTTAACGGAGCTGAATGAAAGAAGATAATTTAAATAGATAACCTATAAAATTTGAGATAATTTTTTTGTTTTTGTGTCACTGTCCGTCTTTTGTTGAGATATAACTTTGTCAGACTGTTTACTTGGACCGTGTTCTTTATTTCCCATACATTCAACAATATTGTGTTCCCATATGCTATATTTAGTTAATCTAACTATAATTTTCGATTATTTTGGATTTTTGATTATTTTGTATTTTTATTATAATTTTTGAGACTATATGTGTCATAGAAACTCTCACTAATGCCGAAATTGTTAGATGAGATGCCTGATATATGTTTTAAACTCACTAATGCCGAAATTGTTAGATGAAATGCCTGAGATATGTTTTAAACTTTGGCCTTGCATCTTTTTGTTGTATAATAAAATTAGACAAATGAACCTCCCTGTTTTAGTATATCTACCGAGCCTTTCTACTACTTTTGATCTTGATTTGTTGATAAGCCTCTTTATACTCGTTCCCATGGATTTTATTATACTACAAATTAAATCTTGAAATATTTAACAAACTCTGTCAGTGAGGTCGGATTGGAACACGTAAAATCAATATTTAGTGATATCCCCTAATGCCAAACAAAATGAGCATTATAATATTCTTTGTCAATTCTTTGAGTTCTTACAAAAATAGAGGTTTGGACCTACCATAGAGGAATGGTTTAAAACACACATGGTTTTTGTGATGGATGGTTTACAAAACACCTCTTGTGCTTTAAAAACACTCGCCTAACATCCAAACAATGATAAAAAAAAAGCCTAGCGCCACCATTTCTTGGCATCATACTTAAAAAGGATTTATTTTTAATTTGATATCCTCATCTATTTAATTTTTTTAACTTGGTACTGTCCACTTTCATATTATATAAATAAATATCTCAACTATAATTATACAACTTGATATTTAACATAAAATTTTAAATGACACAAATTTTCTGGCAGTGTCATTTAATACCTCAATTATTATTATTATTATTATTATTATTATTAAAAATTCTCTATCCTCTTCAATCATCTGGAAAGAGAGCATTAGCTCCCCTCATTCTTTCTCCTTCCCATGGAAACCATTGCCAGTATTCCTTCTCCTCTGCTCGGATCATGCACCCATCATCGTCACCTCTCATCTTTTTCCTCCTCCCGCAACCTTGAACACCACCACCATCATCCCTATTATCATCACCGCCTCTTGATCTTTCCTCCCGATGCTCCCCCTTTTCCTCCTTCCTAGAAAACCATCACCACTCTTGTAATAACCCGCTCCGTCCTAGCGGAACGCCGATTCAAACGGCAAGTGCAACGACTCAAGCGAGCCGTCGACCCGAAGAGTTGGTATCGACCAGATGAAGAATCGATGCAAGGCTTACATTGGTCCGTCAAGATAAATCCAGACTTAGACTTTCAAAGGCGCACTTGGAGTGTCGCTCGGCCGATGCGAACATCGCTAAGGTGGGTGGCTCCGATGAACCCGTCTTTGCTTAGTCTAGACACATAATAATACGGACACTATCACTGAAATCGCTAGGCGATAACACCGCGCATGCTAATAAATGACCCAACGCACCTAGCTAAGGGATTAATCCCATCTTGTATGCTTGTATAGAGTATGGAAAGAACATGGAAAATACGAGAACTCTCGCACCGCGCTCCACGTTCGTGCTAAGGCACAAGCTTACTTTCAGGTCCCTTATGCGTTCAACAATGAAATAATGAATGGTTTACAACAATAAAACGTGAAGACTATCAACATAGTCATTCTGAGTAGAGTTTAGCAACATTGAAAGACTGGGACCGATTGGTCGCCAAGGCGACTCCCGCACGGAAAGTTACATAATGTATAAATGAAAGAATGAACGAACAAACGAGTGAATGAAAGAATCAACGAAAGGATGAATACGAAAATGAATCAATGAACGAATGGACAAGTGAAAGAAAGAAAAGAAGGAATGAATAAAAGATAAGAAGGAAAGGAATGGTTAGCGACAGGTGTGACGGGCACGTGCAACGGGGCTCGCTACCCGCGCTGTACGGACGCCAACCTGGTCGATAACGCATTATGGCTAAGGGTTAGCCTATGACGATAAAATACGAAATGGTCGTGGACGGACCCGTGCACGGGTGATACGGATTCCGCGGCATGATCAAAGGGAGGATCGTGGCCGGCCTAGGCGGGATCAAGTCAAGGCTTACGGGCTGCCTGGGTGCGGACTTGGCCAACCGGGGGACGTAAGTGCAGAGGTATTTCAAGAGACTAACGGGGTGTGTGCCAGTCCTCACCCTACGCTAGTTGAGAAATACCACGCTGGGATGTGTCCAAAATGGCTTGTGATGCCAGCGACCGGTGCATATAGATTTAAGAGGGCTTTGCTGGTGGCAATCCACGTGCAAGTCCTTGCATTGAAATCAAAGTAGTCTAAGTAACTGTATAAAACACTTTCTGAATAGGCTTGAATATAACACACAAAATGATCAAAGAGTACTTCGAGCAAACGAGTTAGAAAACGTGCTTACGACGTGCTAGAACCCGAGGCAAGGACACGCACTTGACATTGAATGCTTACATGAACTACGTTAAGTATTTCATATGAATTGTTGACTAACTTGGTTTACGTTGGACAGGGAAGGCCGGACGGTAAGTATGGATAAGTCGTGCATGTATTTCCATTGCGACACTTGTTTTACGCAACACGAGATAGGCTATGAAATATGCATGAAAATGATCCTAAGACAAGATTAGAAAGACAATGAATGATAGACGGTGCACGAAAGTAAATAGAACGTGTTTGGTAATGATAGCATTGTGGGCGAGCTAGCCTCCCCACCAGTGCATAACAATGTACTGATAACCCCACAGTCTGTTTGCAGGATGCAGGAGACGTCGTCGGGTGCGGAGCTTCCCTCGAACGTGCTAAGGCGCGGAGCTATCTCTGGAGCCTTGGAGCGTTGCAAGGAGCTGGAGCACCATATACAGGACATAATGTATTGGAATATCGCCATGAATCATTCCATGTTGTAAGCCACTTGGCACGCCTTTTATGTTTCAGAGAGAGAGAGAGAGCTTGAGCGATTTGTAATATCGGCCTAGCGCCGCTTGTAAACTTCTTGAATATCAATAAAGAGTTTGAATTCGCTTCAATTTGTGTTCATATGCTTTCCGCTGCAAATGGGGACACTCTGTGCGACTCTGTGGTCGGCCGTTTTTGGACTTGGCCTTGCACGGGCGCAACCTAGGCCCGTGCGGCATCACGTCTTAGCGAGGACGATCGCTCCTACGGGAGCGGGGCGTGACAACTCTCCTGCTTCCTCTCGCCATCACCGTCTCTAGTTTTCCTCCGCTCTGCTCAAGTCCTACCACCGCTACGCCAACGCGTCCCCCATCCCTCTCCGCATAGCTTTCCTCCACTTTCTCTCTTCCTCTTCTATGTCTTTTACATGAGGAAAAATAATTAGCGTTAGGGTTTTATGCGGGGAAGGAAAAATGGAAGTGAAGTTGAAGAAGAGTGATGTGGTGGAATAAACAAACGCTAGTGTTTGTTTGGATTTGGAGAAAGTGGAGAGGAGAAAGAAGATATGTAGACTATATCTCATGGCTGTGAGTAATATGAGTGAGCAAGGGTGCCGTTCCGTTCCAACCGAACCGAATATATAAAAACTGAAACAACCGTAAATCTTATTTCTCAAAACCGAAAACCGAACCGTTTTCATAAAAGTCGAACAAAATCGAACCGAATTAATTCGGTTCAATTTTCAGTCGGTTTGATTTCATGGGCCAATTGGTCGGGCCTTCACATTTTAGCAAATAAGCCAATTTAAATAACAAATCTTCAAAAAAAAAATATTGTTGTATTTATGAAATATTACAATTACATAGAGTAAAAAATATATTAGTACATATAGACTGAGGGTAGAGAGAGGGAGAGAGAGAGGACTCAAAGAAGCAGCGACAAATGCTAACAAAGGACGAAAGAAGAGAATAAATTGATGGTAGTTTGATAAATTATTGAATCTAAATCGATTCTCGTTTCGGTTCGGTGGTCCGTACCAAGAACGGAAAACCGAAAACCAAAACTATATTTCAAAATTTCAAATATTTGAACCGAAAATCGAATCTATAACCGAAAAAACCGAACTGATTGTCATTTTTGGTATTTTGTTTGGTTCGGTTTTCAGTCTCCAATCATTATATTCTCATTGTAGTGAGTACGAGAAGAGGATCATGGATAATTAAGTAAAATAAACTTGTTTTTGTTGGGACGAAAAAGCCAAAGAATTTTTTTGACTATCCTTACACTTATTAATATGAATTTGTACTTACATCTGACTTTTTGTGTTTATTCGACTTATATTTCATTTCTTGTCACAAAAAATATTCGTTTTGTCACGAAAGACATGTTTTGTTACGAAAAATAATTTTCGTGACAAAAGGTGGAATGTAAGTCTAATAAACACAAAATCGAGATATAAATAAAAATTCATATTAATAAGTGGGATGAAAGTCAAAAAAGTTTCATGGTAAAGGGATGTTATTGATTAACTTATTCAATAGTTGATGGTAGTGATTGATATAATATAAAAATATAAAAAGTGCAATTTGTCCCTCCAAAATATTTCTCCTTATGTAGCAGCTTACGTGCCGTCTGACATGACATTTGACAAGACAAAATTTAAAATTAATTAAAATTAACATAAAAATTAATGTTAAAGTTAACATTAACTTTCAAATTAGTATTAATATTAAAATAAATATTAAAGTTTAAAATTAAAATTAACATTAACATTTAGATTTATATTAATATTACTATAATTAACAATAACATTTAAAAATTGAATAATTAATTTTTTGTGTTAGAATTTGTCAGCCGACATGTCAGATGCCACCTCAGTTGGCACGTTACGTAGAGCGATAGTTTGGAGATACAGTTTGGAGGTACACAAATATCATTACTCTAAAAATATATAATATTAAGTTGAAAAATTAAATAGTTGAGTGAAAATAAGTTCTTTATCTTTCTCTCCCCCGAGAAACCCTAATTTACTCTCTCTCCAGCCATGGACGCACAGAGAGCTCTCCTCGACGAACTAATGGGTGCAGGTAAGCTCCCCCTCCCCCTCTCTCTCCATCACCGCTCCCCAAACCTCGCGATTCTCGATTGGTTCCTTAAACTTTACAATTTTGTTTGATCTCCAGCTCGTAACCTGACGGAGGAGGAGAAGAAGGGGTACAAAGAGATCCGGTGGGATGACAAGGAGGTCTGCGGCGCCTACATGGTCCGCTTCTGCCCCCACGATCTCTTCGTCAACACCAAGAGCGATCTCGGTCAGCAGGCCCTCTCTATTCTTCTTCTTATATTGTTAAGAGGAATTTTAATATATATGTATATATATATATATGTTTGTTTTTGTAGGAGTTTGCCCAAAAATTCATGATCCTAAGCTCAAAGAAAGGTATATACTTCCCAGCTTCTGTTTGATTATTTTTAGGGATTCGTGATTATTCATGATTTGGGCTTAGCACGGATAGTGAGTGGAATTTTGTTGCTGGATTGGAATTTCCGAGTGATAGAATTTATTTGAAAGATCTTCTTTTTGTATGTTTCAATATAGGAGGGACGTTTAATATGAGTTACTGCCCGTGCTAAAGTTAATAACAAATTTAGATTTCTTCAAGATAGTGCATTGTTTTTTTTAATTTGAGGTAACCTATCTTTCGCTTTCTGATCCGATATTTGTGAAACGTTAAGGGTGGAATGCTATAGTTTTCCATGCATTGGAATAGATATCTTGCAAATTTTTGGTCTTTAGGATTCAAATTGTTTTTTTCTAACAATTTCTTCTATTAGCTTTAAGGTATTAATCGAAACATCTATAAACAAACGACACTCGGATATGTTATTTGCATCTGTTGGTGCCAGTCATCTTTCAGGAATTATGGAAATAGTTCAATGAAGCTGTGTTCATGATGTATAGTTGGCTAAATTACCCTAAGTGTTCGGACATTTTTGACACCTTAACTTTCCACTTCTCGAATTTGGCACCTCAACTTTATAAATTGTTCTGTTTGAAGTACCTTTCGTCAATTTTGAAGCACATCAAGCTCACTTCAAAAACATTATTTATAGTACAAAAGCGCAATTTAAATATCTGTAGATATTATTTTGAAGTGGTCCGATGTGGTTTCGAAATTGACGGAAGGTGCTTTAAAAGAGCAATTTATAAAGTTTGTGTGCCAAAATCGAGCAGTGGAAAGTTAAGGTGCCAAAAATGTCCGAGCGCTATAGTTGGGATGCCATTATGATAATTTGTCCATGTATAGCTTGATCAACATTTTGTAGGATGTGCATTCTAAGATTGTTGTCCTGTTGTATTTTCTGTTGCTTCCAAGTTTTATTGTTGCTGTAAAGTTGGGTTACTTATTCTGTAAAGAATATCTTCCTGATGGCTTTCACGATCCTTGATGCAAGTAACAAAAGGGCGGCAGTATTTTTGTCTGTAAAATATTTCCTTATTTGAGGCTTGATATTTAAGCTACATAACAAATTTATCAGAAACATGTTTTTTATGTCTTTCAGTATAGGGCACCTTGACATGATAAACATGTAAACTTGGGGTCAAATGTATTGTCTAATGTATAACCAAAATGAACTTTCCTAAACCCTATGCAGTTAAAGCGGGGACTATTTGACGACTAGTCAGTAGATGTTGTAGCATCGCATGATTTTTCACAAATATCGGATAAGAAAATCGGCCCTTAAAAACACAGGCTAGTCACCACTTTTGCTGCTTTTTACTGCATTTGGATATTATTATGTAGAATTAGTACAAGTTTTTTACGTATAATGGAAATTGTTGAATCTATACATGGAAATAATTCAAATTAATGTCAGAGTTTAGGGACTTCGAAACCTTGTGATGTACGTGGTATTGATAATATAATGTCAGTTAATTACATCCATCCCATACTTTAAAATAGGGAACTATCCCTTGACAACTGAAAATTCTTTTCGCAAGTTATTTTGTCTTGAAACATTTTTGTACTTTTTCAGTGAAAATTTAATGAAGCAACATGCATAGTTTTTCACTACTTTGTTGAAAATTAAATCAAAATCCTACTTAATTATGATTAGATTTGAGAATATATTAAGAGTTATATTTGGTAGGTCATGGTCTTAGTAAAATATGAGTTATATTTAAATCTAAGTAGCTAGGTTCATATATGGATGCCTGTTAGTCGGCTTTTGGCAAAAATATAGAAAGCGTAACAAAGTCACTGCTACATACTTGGACAAGGTCTGCTGTGCTTCCTATAAAAGAAGCTGTTGGGACGTACACATGAGCATGCAAAGAATAAACTATAGAGGGAGTAAAGTTGTAGAGAAAGAGAATAAATTATAGAGGGAGAGAGAGAGGTCATTGGATACTATTATGTGTAATTACTACTAATATTAGAAATAACATGATCCCTTTTTTTTTACCGCTTTTCGTGACTAGTCAAAAAGTGGTATCGGCCGCTTTGCTACCTCTTTAACTGCTTAGGCTAAATCCTACTCTGGCCAACTCTATAGATATGCAACCTGTTACCTGCCTAACTTAAATGTTATGAAACTTAATTTTGGTGCATTTTCAAAGAGTTGAGAGCTTTAAAACGGTAATCCTTATGAATAGTTTGGTGATAAATAACTATCTAGGACGCATAACTCCCTTTTCGGTCTTTTAGACAAATCAGTGTTGCTTAGGACTTCGGCTATCTATCCTTGGTTATTGAGCACCCTCCTAGGTCTCGTGTAAACATGTTTAGGACTAATCAAGGATTGATGGTAATGAATAATGCGATTAAACCATTTGCAAACTTGTTTACTTATTTCAAGGTAAACGAATGGTTGGTGATAATGATTGGGCCATTTGTCTAATTGAATACTTTTTCTAATTGTTAGTTGATCATTTAATTGCTTATAATCTTGTAATTGTTCGATTTATAGTTATGCAATTGTTCGATTTAATTGCTTATAATCTTGTAATTGTTCGATTTATAGTTACGCAATGTTAGTCTAGTCTTTTATTTTATCATGGTTTTTATTTTTTTCTTAATTTATTTATTTGGAACTTATTATACTTTGATTTGTATTTTTTAACAATGAAAAAGTGTAATGCTGCCTACGCCTGCTAAATTTGAGTAAGCCCTTAGGCCCTAGGCATTTAGCCAGTTACTGGCAGGATTATCCTTCCACGAAATTGCTCATGAGCTTAACACCAAGAATGAGAACGCAACACGATACTAACCAATGAATGCCCTTGACTATCTACTGAGGCGAACCAATTTCAACACTCCAGCCTCGCCTCTCTCATCAATTTTACACAGAGCCTTGTACACCATATGTGGAGTAATAACCTTGCTACTTCTAATGCACTATCAGACTTACTCAACTTATATTGAGAGAAGCAAACAAATTGTCCAACAACATGGGAACTGATATGATTGATGGTCACCTTTCTAAGAGGCCAAGTACATACTTAAGGAACAAGATTGCAGGAGAGTTATGCTATGGGCTAGTTTGGTTCCATTTGAGATGAAGCATTGCCGTTTCCGCCTATCTTGGCTAAAACGACATATGAAATCCCAATGTTTGTTGTTCACCATGCAAGAATGGCAGAAAACAGCAAACGTCGAATGCTTGTGAGAACATTTTGGCGTGAATCTAAAGATGCCACTTTATTCATTTCTTGATTCCAATTTGGATCATTTTTTCCCAAAGTTGTATATCTTGTTATTTTATTGTAAGATTTATTAGTAGCTTTTGAGTTTTGGGAGTTCATGTAGTTTTACATTTAAGATTTTGGTTCCCAAACAAGCCCTAAGAAGACTGCCTCTCGTCAGTAGGGCTGCACAACAAGCCGCACAAGGGGAGGTTCAAGTTTGGCTTGGTTTAGAACTTTAGATAATGATGCAATTTATCTTGGCTTGAGCTTCGTTAGTAAATGATACGTTATGGCTCGGCTTGGCTTGCCATGAATATCACAGTTCAAGATTGGCTTGGCTAAGCTTGATAAGCTAATCAAGCTCTAGCTAAGCCTCAGCTTGTTTGCCTGCTTGAAAAGATTTGAAAAGCATGAAACAAGGTGTTTGGAAAAGATTTAAATGATTTGAAAATATTTAAAAGATTTTACACCTTTTCTTGGTGCCTGTTAATAGGTCTCTTTATTAAAGCTTGAATTTTTTTGACTCAGTGTACCTGGATTCATAAAGGAAATTCTGTACTGACCAATATGTTCATGAACATGTCGAGCTCGGAGACTGGTATAATCGAGCTTGGCTCGCAAATCTTATCGGACATAAATCAGAGCTTGAGCATAAATCAGAGCTTGAGCTTGTTTCGTTAAAGGCTGTTGAATGAGTTTGAACCGGCTTGAGTCGAGATGAGCCCGAGCCGCGTATCAAGCGGCTCGCTAGTTGTGCAGCCCTACTCGTCAGACATGTCTGGTCGTAGCAGTGACAAATCAGATATTGGTAAACTGTAGATCTAGGATTAATTTTACATCTAGGTTTGGAGGAAAAATTCTTTAAGTGATCTAGATGAAATATCACTAAAGTATTGTCTTACCTGTGATATTCATGAATAGTGTAGAGTTGAATAATGGGATGATTATTATTAAGGGGAAAGTTACATATATATAGGAGAGGCTAACCCCTCTTACTATTATTCTAGCTAATGTGGGACTAATGCCTAATACTAATACTTAACATATACTAATACTTAACACCCTCCCTCAAGCAGGAGCATATATGTCAATCATGTCCAGCTTGTTACACAAAAATTGAACCCAAGGACCCAAAGAGACTTCGTGAAGATATTAGCTATCTGATCAACGGTCCTCTTATTATGAAACTTTATTACCCCCTTTGTATACTCATCACGAACAAAGTGGATGTCGATTTCAATGTGCTTCGTTCTTTCATGAAATACATGATTAGTAGCAATGTGGATAGCAGACTGGTTATCACATCACAGATCTGCTGCTTTAGATCCTGTTTTTTCTTCCAGTTCTTGTAGAAGATGCTGAAGATATAACACCTCTGTTGTACTATGGACTATGGTTCGATATTCTACTTCTGAACTTGATTGTGCTATTACATTCTGCTTCCTGCTCTTCCACGATATCAAGTTTTCGCCAATGAATACCGAGTAGTAAGATGTAGACCGTCTATCTGTCAGACTTGCACCCTAGTCAGTATCGGTAAAACACTGTATACGAGTATGTCCATGATTCTCCATCCGATTTTTTTTTTCGGGATTCTTGACTAGATAGTACAGAATTCTGAGAACTGCTTGCGAGTGTAAAATTCTTGGAGAAGCCATAAATACTTGCGACACTTACGGCGAAAGAGATGTCTGGCCGAGTCATGACCGCCAAGTAGTTGAATTTTTTCAGTGTTCTAAAAAGCGGAATTAGGAGGTGCCTAGGCGCTGGACGTCAAGTGGCCGACCAATTTTTAGCAGGAATCGGCCTCCAGGCGGCAGCAAAGTTAAGGCGGGTTTAGGCGTCCGCCTAGGCGGCTCTAGGCGGAGAGGCGGACGCCTAGGCGCATGCGTTGGACGGTTAGGCGGCCGCCTAGCGTGTAAATTTTGAAAAAAAAAATCAGGTGCACCTGACCCGAAAGTGAGTCTTCTTCTTCCTCGTCTTCTGAGAGTCTTCTTCTTCCTCTTCTTCTTGTAGTCTTCTTCTTCTTCTTGTGAGTCTTCTTCTTCCTCTTCTTTTGGTTTTTTTTTTTTTTTTTGCTTTTTCTGAATGAGCACTGCGCAGTAGCTATTTAATACCGAGCATTGTCAGTTAGCCTTTTTTTTCAAGTTGCTCTTCTCTGTCTGAATTATTTAAATGCTCTGTCAGTGTGATTTTTTTAATATGTGCACTGTAGAAGACACTTGAGCACTATAGCAGAAGCAAGTGCTCAATGCTCTGAGTGAGAGACACTGAATTTTCAAGTGATCCAAATAGTGAGTCCCTTGTGATTTTTTTTTATTGTTATTGCTATATTTTGTTTGTGTTAACTATTTAAATTTTGTTTGAACTTATAGTCATGTATTATAAATTTGACTATGTTTAGTTATTATGAGAGACTTCGAATTTGGGATATAATTACCACTTAGGCATATTTTTAATTCCTAGATTATTATTATTATATATGCGACGACCGCCTAATATTAGAAGGCCGCCTAGGCGGCGCCTAGGCGGCCTAGGCGCTAGGCGGTGAGTGGCCGCCCGCCTAACGTCTAGCGTCTTTTACAACCTTGGTTTTTCCACTACTCGACGATACGGATCTGGATTGGTCATCAGGACCCCATCATCTTGTAGTATCTTTGCCCCTGGATCCATGGGAGAGTTTGCTCCCTTGCTTGCATCATTCCTGCATCATTTAGTATGTCCAACACATACTTCTTCTGAGACATTACAATGTTCCGCTTACCCCTTATGACTTTAATGTCCAAGAAGTAGTTCAATGATCCCATATCTTTGGTTTGAAATTGTTCTCCCAGAAGCTTCTTTAGGTCTGTAATACCCTGACGGTCGTCTTCCGTGATCATAATGTCGTCAACATAGACACTAAGTAGTATCCTTCCAGCTGATGTTTGTCGGTAGAATACCGAATGATCATTCTTTGATTGACACGTGCCAAATTGAATAACAACATGTGTAAATCGACCAAACCACGCACGAGGTGATTGTTTGAGACCGTAGAGGACCTTCTGTAGATGACATACTTTACCCTCCCTTGCAATAAATTCGAGAGGTTGCATCACATATACTTCTTCAAGATCCCCATGGAGAAAGGCATTCTTGATATCCAGCTGAAGTAATGATCAGTCATAGCAAACAACCAGGACAAAAAGTATGCACATAGATGTCATCCTGGCAACTGGAGAGAATGTCTCAAAATAATTCTCGTCATAGGTCTGAGAATATCATTTAGCTACTAAACGAGCCTTTAGACGATCAAGAGAGCCATCCGGTTTCACCTTGATCGCAAATACCCATTTGCACCCACCGACTGCTTGCTTATCAATAGCCAAATCTACCAAGTCCCAAGTATAGTTTTTCCGAAGTGCTTTCATCTGCTCTTCCATAGCAGTACGTCAACCAGGATGTTTGAGACCCTCCTTTGCAGTTTTGGAAATCTGAATCCCATCAATAGTAGCTACCAAGGACTGAGTGTGACTGACAAGCCCTTTGTAGCTGTCAACATACAATGGATGATCACGACAGGTACGACGAGGTCGAGCTGGCGGGACAGGCGAAGGCGAACCGGTGGAGCTAGATGAGGATGATGACTCTGTAGGCACTATCTGTGATGTTCTTTCAGGTGACAGTGGTACTGACTGAACCGGTGTTTGCGGACCGTCGGACCGGGATACTGGCTCGGATAGGGGAGGACACCCTTATGGGAGGCTGTTGTGGTTGAATAGGAAACAATAAGAAATCCTCCTTGGGGGGGCTCGGTGGGGGCAGACGGGGACGCTGGGGGGTGTTTGGGGTGGATGGGGGGGGGGGAGCAGTAGGCGGGAGGGGGGGGGGGGTGAAAGGGGGGGGGGGGGGGGCGTAGGCTACAGGTGGCAGCAGGGCATGCGGGGGGGGGGGGGGGGGGTTGGGGAATAGGTTAGGGTTTGGGTTTTTTTTTCCTTTGTGGAGAGAGGTGTGGATGAGTTATGGCTCTGATACCATGTATAGTTGAATAATGGGAAGAATATTATTAAGGGGGAAGTTACATATATAGGAGAGGCTAACCCCTCTCACTATTATTCTAGCCATTGTGGGACTAAAGCCCAATACTAATACTTAACAAATAGCAAGAGTGGTTTAGCTACGCCAGGTGTGTATACTGGTGTGTTGCCTTTGACTTGATATTGCTTTTGAAGAATATGGACCTTGTGAATGGTGAGAATCAACTGTTCTGTAAAAGGGAATAATTTATTCCAAATCATCAACTCCACTACAAATCCTACTTAACGCACGTTACTGTTTCGTGTAATTATTGCATGAACATATGTTTCTTCTGCATAATCTGACTTCTGGAGGGTCCTCATGCACGTAGCGAGTTGTATGACTCGTATCTCTGATTTTTAGTGAATATGAAGAATAAAGTGCTGCAAAGAGTTTTTTGTGATTATTATATGATGCTAACAGTTTCTCCTTTATATTTTTTTGTCTTCTATAATAACATTGTTATGAGTCTTATGACTACTACAAAAAGTTACATATATTTTTTGTGCTGCTGATACATTGTATATCGTGATGAACAATCTGTTTGTTCCTTCTTTCTGTTTTTGTTAACTTTCTACTAACTTTGTCTTTACTGTTAACGCATTCCTGTCAGTTAATATGCTTCCTTTGTAGTGGTAAATTTATGAACGTATTTAATAAGTTGGATGTATTTTTGTGCAGCATAGTATTCTTTAGGAACAAACAAAAACATGATTTGGTGAACCTGTGGCACATAAATACAGGTGGACCACTCTGAAAATTTGATTGGATCCTAGATGAGTTGTATTTACTCGATATGCTACATGCTGCTCTGATGCTATATTATTATTTGAAGGCAGACAGATGAGAAGAGTGGGGAAGAGAAAAATTAGAAGGGAGGGTAAACTTAGATTGCAAAGTACATCACTTGCTAAATATGTACACATCTTATACGAGTTCTAGAGAGCCAAGTGTTCCTTTTTAAAACTCTTATTCTTATTGGATGTGAATTTTATTTCTCCTCAAAGCTCATGAATGTTTATTTATAGTATTAGATGATCATTGAGGTAGCTGGTTTTTTATTGAACTTACTAAATGTGATTGATGTTTATTTATGTGTTGCAGTTTTGAGAAGTCCCCTAGACATGGTACTTATGTCCCCAGATTTGAAGCAGAACTTGCTCAGTTTTGTGAGAAGCTGGTGAGTGTACTGCAACACATCCAAACTATCTTGCTTTGGTAATTAAGCCATTGCCAAGTTCTTGTGAATATGTTGATTGCAGGTGATGGACTTAGATAGAAAAGTCAAACGTGGTCGTGACCGTCTAGCACAAGAGGTTGAGGTAACATCTCCTTCGATCCCAAGTGAGAAGTCTGAGCAGCTGTCTGTCCAAGAAGAAAAGATAAAAAAACTCTTGGAACAAATTGAAGCACTCGGTGAAGCTGGCAAGGTGGATGAAGCGGAGGCTCTAATGAGGAAGGTGATAATAAAGGGAACCTATTGTATTATGTTGCAATTCCTTTCAAATTTAGAGATGAATCGTAACTTGGAAGTGATGGTTGTTGTGTTCCACAGGTGGATTTGTTGAATGCTGAGAAGACAGCTTTGACCCACCAATCTGCAGGTGACAAGCTGTTGATGCTTACACAAGAGAAAAAGATGGCACTTTGTGAGATATGTGGCTCGTTCTTGATAGCGAATGATGTTGCTGAGAGGACTCAATCTCATGTAACTGGCAAGCAGCACATTGGCTATGGCATGGTGCGAGACTTCATTAACGAGTTTAAGGTAAACATGTCACATGAGCATATGCCTTTTTTGTTAAAACTGTGAAGCACGTTATGCTCTTGAAATTAACATTTGTATACTTTTACAGGATGCAAAGGAGAAGGCGAGGGAAGAAGAGAGACTTGTGAGGGAGAAGGAAGCAGAAGAGCGGAAAAAGCAGAGGGAGAAGGAAAATGAGGATAGGGTTAGAAAAAATGATAGGTATGAGGAGCAGGATCGGCACAGAGAACGTGGATTTGAACGGGAGAGGTCTCGTGAATGGAGTGGAAGAACAGGGAGGGAGGGAGGAAGAGGGTCTGATTACAGACCCAATCAATACAGAAATGGGAGAGACTGGGATAGGGAGAGGTTCAGGGATAGAAATGGAGATGTATCACGTGATAGAGCTCGAGGGAGGACTAGGTCTCGTTCTCCCACTCGCCATGGCTACAGGAGGCATTCAAGAAGCCCAAATTGATACTGGCTGATAGTGTAGATGTTTGTCATGTTCTAAAACTGATGAGGTAGAACACTCTCGTCTCTTTTTCTTTCTTTACACTGAACTAAGTTAATGTGCTCGAATTTGAAAAGGGCTATGTTGTTAAAACTGTCCGCTATCCTGACAGCCCTGATGAAATCATATCGTCTTCCTGTTAAAGGAATCTTGAGGTAGGTATTAATTAATCATTTAAATTGTTTCTAACATCATGACAAAACTCAGTTTAGGGAGCCTGTAAGGATTTTTATGAGCATTTCTGGACAATTGTCCTATGCGTCATTTGTAGGTTAGTATTTTTTTCGTCTTTGGATGACAGATCCAAAACCATTGTAAGAATGCTCTGGTCTTGCAAAGGGAGGTGACAGTTGTTAGTCGGCTTGTAGAAGGTAACCCATGACCACTTCCTTTTTTGGCCGGAACAGTTGATTCGTTGCCCTATTTCTAGAGTTGGGGATTTATTATGCTATTTTTATTTTGTCTGTAAGGTGTTTTCTGTTATATGCACAAGTTTTTTACCAGCTGAGAAATGCCATTGCAACTAATCTACGACGAGGAACCATAACAGGATCCATATGGCTGGGTATAAAATAAATCTCTCTAATGCCTACCTGCCCTTTGCTTATTGGTGCTGGTTTGAGTATCTTAAACAGCAGGCATTGCTAATCTGGATGCCAGTATATTTGGGGCAGAATTGCTGAGCCACTTGTGATGTTATCTCAATTTGATTCATTGATTGTTTGCCGCCGATCTGAACTGTTTAAAATTACGGATGGTTAGATAAAATGTTGTGATGATGAAACGTTTATAATGTGTAAACTTGTAGTTTTTTGTTTTTGTTTTTACTGATTTTGTACTGGATTGTTCAATTCTAAAAAGCCGACTACGATGAGCCAATGAAGTGCTATGTGGTTGGTAAATTTGGGTACTTTATGTAGTTCTGATCTTACACAGAGTGAAGTTATTTAGTCTCTTTCTGTTTGCTCGCAGGTTTGATATTCAGAAACTATTCCATCTTGTTCCGTTGAGTCATCCAAATCACTGCTTCAGTAACAAGCAACTCTTCTGAACTTAAATAGTTCTACAGCATGCATAAAAAGAAATTCCTGGCCGGTTCACTTGCTGCCTCATTGTGCCTAGGTCTCACTTTGCAGTGCAAACTTGACTTTGAAACTATATATTATTTAACCTGTTGCCTGGCCCAGCAGATAAATATTGCCATTGGTTGCTCTCCATTTGAGAAGTAAGAAAACGGACATAAAATTGGTGGGCCATATTTTCATCTTAGTGTAAGTGGGTCGCACGGCTAGGTTGGTAACCTAAGCTTAAGATGCTGGCTTTTGATAGAAAATGTTGGTCGATACCCATCTTATAGAGAATCAAAACATGTCAGAATTTTCTTATGATAACATCCTAGCCATGCATGTTTCCTCATGCTTTCATGCTCCAAACAACTTCAAGGTTCTGCTTGGACTGAGGGTTGAGAGACTTAAGCTTCTCCTTGGATTGAAGGTTAAAGAGAGTTAAGTGAGGGTTAAAGAGAGTTAAGTGAGGGGAAGTTAAGGAGAAGAAAAAAAAAATTCCTCTTTGATGGTGGAGTTTTGAAAGAGAGAGTCATAGAGGGTTAAGTGGGGGATTATTTAGTCTTCTTTTGTCCATTTTTTTAACTTCCGATTCGGGGGTTAATGAGGGGGAACGAGGGACTTAAAAAAGACACAAATATTCTTTTATTTGTCCTATAAAAATATCATAATGTTCTTTTTCTTTTTTCGATTGTTCTCTCCATAGTTTCCGGACTAGATGAGTTTTGTCTTTTCCATACTTTATTAGGTTCATAAAATAGATGTAATGTAATATAAAATTTTGTCTTCCTCATACGAAAATTTTTCTCGTACGAAAATTTTTATAGGACAATTTTTTTTTTTGCAAATTTTCGTTGTCTTCCGGAAGGGAGAGTCATTAGTTTTGTCTTCCTCGTACGAAATTTTTGCAAAGTGTCTGTCATATTCATTATGTTACCGGACCATGTAGGTTTGTCTTCCGGACCTAGTGAGTCGTTTTGCAAAAAAATTCAATTGCTGTAGTATACTATATATATTGTATGAGAATAATATATTATATGAGAATAATGGTCATTATTTTTCAAACACTTTTTCAAATTTTTCTCATACTGCATTATGTTCCAGCCGGGTTGCAAAATTTTCAAATATATTATATGAGAATAATGACCATTATTTGGGCCAACGGTAGAAGCCTATAATTATAATGTTACTTAATTTATTGTGTTTGAATTATAGTTATTTTTTTGTGAAGATATTTTGACAAGTTTTAATTAAAAAAAATCAATCCAATTAATCTAATTTTATGTCATATCTAATAAGGGTATTTTTGTAACTATTGTATTTTTATTAATTTTTCTTCCACTCAAAATCTCTAATCCAAGCCAGGGTAATTGAACACACCACACTTAATTGAGGGAAAATAAAAACTATGTTT
Source organism: Iris pallida (assembly GCA_029216955.1). Lineage (NCBI taxonomy): Eukaryota > Viridiplantae > Streptophyta > Magnoliopsida > Asparagales > Iridaceae > Iris > Iris pallida. Next base: position 1,952,867 of record JANAVB010038617.1, on the reverse strand, counting down.
GGTTTAAGGGTGCTGGTTTTATGAGGGAAGGTTATAGAGGGTTAAGTAGGATTTTGTTTAATCCGTCTACTTTTTTTAACCCTCCAAATTCAGAGAGTTAATGAGGGAGATCGAGGGATTTTGTTTAAAAAATTATAAATATTTCTTATTTGTTCTATAAAATATTATGTCTTTTTTTTCTTCCATTTTTTCATCCTTTCAACATGCTGCTCCATACAAATATTTATCATTTGTGAATATATTTTGACAAGTTTTAATTAAAATTTTAATTAAATTTAATTTTATGATATATGTAATAAGAGTATTTTGATAATAATTATTAATCATCCTCTCTTTCAAAACTTTCAATCCAAATAAGAGTTACTGTACATACCCTACTTAACTCTCCTTCCAATCCAACTAAGGTTATATGTATTTACTTACTCCCCCTCAGTTAACTTTCCTTCACTTAACTCTGCTTATTTTTTTCCCCTCAACCCATGCAGACCTCTACAGTCTATTGGGGTAGATGGAGATTGTAGGGGTATATGTTGTTCCCAAAATCTTTGTATCAAATATATTCTATTTTCTATAAAAAAATTACAAATTTTATTGATTATTTTAAAATATAACATCGATAATTAGTGGGTCCATATTCTTTATAAAATATGCTGTGGATAGAAGAAAAAAGAAAAAATTATTTTGACCGTCCGCGAGACTGAACAGTCTCGCATGATGATCAACCATTGTCTTCTGCCAATATGGATTGGTATGATGGTCAGCCATTGTCTTCTGTTAATATGGGTCCACTCCTGACCGGAGGGTCAATACTGATATGCCGTGTGGCTGCAGGCTAGCACGGACCAGTTTGTGACGGAGAAAACTTTGATACAGCCGGCTGTATCAAAGTTTTGATACAGCCGGGTGTATGACAGGTGGGCCCCTCCTATTTTTTCGTAAACCGTGTAACCAAATATATATAGGGGGGCCCACCTGTCATACACCGGCTGATACAGCCGGCTGTATCAAAGTTTAACTCGTTTGTGACGGTCAAAATAGGAGCTGCAGAAGGAAAATGATGAAGAACATAAATAAATATTTGTTTCGAAGTGGGTGGTGAGAACGCCAACATAACTTCGCAGCCGGACCCACGTTGACGAAAGTTTGTCGAAATGGAAACCGTGAGGTCCTTGCCGCTGATGTGGACAGCATCAGAAGCGAATATTCCCGCGTCACGAAGGATCATTCCGCGGTATATTCTCACCAGATACCCAATGGGACCCGCCATGAAAAAAAAAAACTATTTACGCTTCTGCCATGGTTTTCCATTGGAGGGAGCAACATCTACAAATCTCCAAACATCTACAAATCTCCAAATCCTTCATTTGCTTTAGAAGCCCCGAAACAAACACAGCAGGCGCATAACAGGAGGAGAAGAAGAAGACACCGATACGACTCTCCTTTTAGGTGATGATCACATATTCCTTTCATGATTATGGATTCAATTTCATTTACTTTACTGTAAATTTTATAGAATTATGATTATTAGTATAAGTTGATGAAGCATGCAGTCTTACTAATAGCCAATTTCCCAAAGTCACAGAGATTGATAAATCCATGTTTTAGGTCTAGTTTGGGAACAAGAGTTTGCTAAAAAGGAATTAAGTTTATTTTGGGAGCTTTGAGTTTGAGTTGCGAAACTCCAATTCGCAGCTAGTTTTGTACTAGAAGGGGATTATACTTAGGACACTACATAATGTGATTAGGGTTGTCAAAATTTTCATATCCATAATATCTTTTTAAAAATATTAATGGGCATCACAGCTATTGTTAGGACTAACAAAATTATGTCAGGGGACATCACAACTATTGTTAGGACTACCAAAATTATGGTAGGGGACATCATAATTATTGTTAGGACTACCAAAATTTTGACGGTCCCGACTATTTTGCCAAAAATTTATGTCCTAACAATAGCGAGGACTGCTAAAATTTTGAGAGTATTTCACAGAACCAATATTTTGGGGAGCGAGTCTCTTTTTAGGACCGTCAAAATTTTGACAGTTCTGTGCCGTCCCCAAGGAGCAACGGAACTGTTCCGAGAAATAGTCTCAATTTGGGCTATATATTACTTATGAAATCTAAGAATCAATAAGACAAAACCCTAACAATTGATGTGTATTTCTCCTACATTTGGAAAACCCTAGAACCTATATAACCTATTTCAAATGATTGAAATTTATCTTGCTTGTGAATGAGTCTTGGTGTGTGCCATATTTGAATAGGAAGCAGAAGATGTAAGAACAAAGTAGAGACTTGTGTTTTTGTGTTGCTTCCTAAAATTTCTCAACTTAAGTGTGTTCCCCCTAACATATGATAACCCCTATCACATTTACTAGTACCCCTAGTAATTACGTTTAAAGTTGGGTTTCACGAAAATCTAATTATATTGGGGTTTTATTAACTCCTGATCACTTGTAGTTTTATTGTGAGTCCTTATTTGGAGTTCGAAGATATAATTCAACGAAACCCCTTTTCAAAACTTAGTTGCCAATGCATGTTTTAAGTAATACTAGCATATATGCACGTGCTTTGTACGTATTTTAACCTCCTTTTAATTAACTTTTTGTACTTAGGAAGAGCAAAAGGTATCATAATAGCAAACTACAATTTTCTTAAATTTTATTTCTATACGTAATTACCTAGCTGCCCTTATTAAATTTAATGAACAATTTTAATTAGTAAAGTTAGTTAAAGACATATTTGGAAGAAAAAAATTTCGGTGAAGCCAACTTCCCTTACTATATAATAGTATAGATAAATTTATAGTATGACTTGTCAGCTGGTCCAATTTTGTATACCAAGTTCTATCCGGTTTTAGCTGAAATAACAAATTAATTTGTATGATTATATGTGCATGGTGGGAGCTTCCTAACTTCTTCTTTTTTGGAGAATTTGTAATAGTACCATTTTTTTTAATTCTTTCCCATTTTTTGTGAATTATGCAGATAATCCCTGTCCTTGATATACTTATTTATATATGGGCTCACTAAGTGAACGGAGCTCCGAAACCCAAACAACTAAACCTCCGGGTCTTTGCTTTCTGGAACGCATCAAGAAAACTAGTCTCTCCTCCGGTACACACCGCACTCTGGTCTTGATCTTAACGTTCTTCGCGTATGCTAGCTACCATGCTACTAGAAAGACCACAAGCATTGTTAAGAGTGTCCTTGATCCGAAAACAACACGAGTAGGGTTTGCCCACTGGCCAAGGAATTATTTTCTAGGAGATTCTAGTACTCTGGAGGCCCGAACCCCAGGGTTGAAAGGAGGTTGGGCTCCATTTGATGGTCCGAATGGCACCTCCATGCTTGGAGAGATGGATGTGGCCTTCCTAGCCATGTACGCTTTAGGCATGTATTTTGCTGGGCATTTGGGGGATAGGGTGAACCTTAGAATCCTGCTGACGGTTGGAATGGTGGGCAGCGGATTGTTCACATCCCTCTTCGGTGTCGGTTACTGGTTAAATGTGCATAGCTTCTACTACTACTTGGTAATTCAGATGTTAGCTGGTTTGCTACAATCTACAGGGTGGCCCTCAGTGGTGGCAGTTGTTGGCAATTGGTGTGGCAAGAGGAAGAGGGGGCTCATTATGGGTATCTGGAATGCGCACACTTCTGTGGGGAATATTTCAGGTTCTCTGATCGCCGCTGGTTTGTTGAAGTATGGATGGGGATGGTCATTTGTTGTTCCGGGGCTTATTATTGCATTTGTCGGCATGGCAGTGTTTCTCTTCTTGGCTATCAGTCCTGAGTCAGTAGGGACCGAGAAAGAAGAGGGGCTACTGAAGCCTCACGAGAACGAAGTCACAGAGCCTCTGTTGGAGGTGGAGGGAAGAAAGGATGTCAGGGATAAGGCAGTGGGCTTCATAGAAGCATGGAGGATACCGGGGGTTGCGCCTTTTGCTCTTTGTTTGTTTTTCTCCAAATTGGTGGCGTATACATTCCTCTACTGGCTTCCTTTCTACATCAGCCACACAGGTAATACTATCTTCTGCAAACTCTAATGCTTACTCAGATTGCTCGAAACAGTTTTGCAATGCCAAGCAGTTTTTATAAGTCGGATATACTGATATGGAAGTAGGCTTAAAAAAAATAAATCTTGCGTCGCAATCTTCTTTAAGACTTTCGCTTCAAGTTTCTTTAAAATCTTGGCTATTAGGTTTTTTGTAACGACAATGTGTGTGATTCATGGCTTGCTATTTAAATTGGCCGTATTATATAATTCTCATCGAATTAGTCTGCCATCATATGGAATCCATGGATATGTTGCAATCTTGAAAACAAAAAATTATGTAATTTTGTTGTTTTCTTGAAACAAACACACGACTTTTTGATGTTCTGCTGGAAGTTGATTTGAACTGATTATATGGTGAAGATTTTGTTAGTACTTTCTGTAAGTAGGCATTTGGGTTTATTTTAGTGCTCTGGGACTTCATATGATATACTGCGTGAGGAATGTCAGTTGTGTGCCACTTACACCTATCAGCATTGTATATGGTCCTTCTTAAGTCTATTTTAGTTTATGCTCTATCATCTCCTTACTTTTTCAATTCACATAGTTTCTGCGTCGAATCATTATCCGGCCATTGTAAATGCTTGAACCGTGTTAAACATTTAACACACGTGAAATTAATTTCTGCGATGCAGCACTTTATGATGTGCCCTTTCCTTTTGAGATCGAAATTTCTGCACTTCTCTATTCCTTTTTATTCTCCTATCAATTTCTAACTCTTTCTAATGTCATGACATCTGCAGCTGTCAATGGCCAGTATTTATCCGATTCGGTTGCTGGGAACCTTTCCACGCTATTTGATGTTGGAGGCGTGGTTGGCGGCATCCTTGCTGGTCACCTCTCCGATCGTCTGGATTCCCGTGCACTCACTGCTGCAAGCTTCATGTACCTTGCTATCCCATCCCTCTTCTTCTACCGTGCATATGGAGGCGTCTCCCTCTACTGGAACGTTGCTTTCATGTTCATTACCGGGATGTTTGTTAATGGACCCTATGCATTGATAACTACCGCAGTCTCTGCTGACCTTGGCACACACAGTTCTCTGGATGGGAATTCTCGGGCATTGGCCACAGTGACAGCAATCATTGACGGGACTGGGTCAGTGGGGGCAGCGGTCGGACCATTGCTGACTGGATACATCTCAGCCAAGAGCTGGAGTTCGGTGTTCATAATGCTGATGGTCGCGGCCCTTCTGGCGGGGCTTCTCTTGACAAAGCTTGTGGTGGCTGAGGTCTCAGCCAAGGTCGAGGCTGCAAGGCCACGGAAAGCGAGTGGTGACTTGGTGCCAGACGTCTAGATTAGTCGTAGTGCCACCCCCTACTGTTTTTGTCACTGAGGGTTGACTAGAGATTGGATGCTTAGGAAATTTGGGTACTCATCCAACCATTGTTTATACACTTCATAGTGTGGTGTGAGTTGTAAAATGTAATATTGTTACATTCTTTGGCAGAAAAGGAAAACCATCCCAAATGTTTGCATGATGGGGTTTAAGTTACAATTCTTGATGAATTTTTTTACAGTTCTTGATGAAAAATAAATATGATGACCACAACATTATCCTGTTGTGGTGTGATGCGAAGGTGCATATGCTTTCAAGAAAGAATGCTCCGTCGGGAAAGCCACTCCACCCTAACTGAAGTGTGGCCAGAATGCACTTTGTTAAGAGTTTTTACATGAGCAACCCAAGGAAGTTGCACAAGTTTAAGAAGCATATAGAACAAATCTGTGAATGATGGTGGTCAGGAATAGCTGTCAACGCATGGCTAGCTGCGGAACCATTTCTTTACTGTTCACTTGGGAGAGATGTAGCCCAATGTAAATGGAGCCATGCTAGCTCACAGAATGCTGAGGACTCGATATGTGTTTTCAGGTTTACGAAGAAGACTTGTATTTACTGTTCATGAGATTACTCCTTTGTATTGTGGCTTTGCGAGCTATAAAAGGGTTTGATGTTCTGGTCGAAACTGATACATTTCATCCATATACCTTTGGTTTTGAAGGTTCCTTATTTGAAACCATGCCTAGTTCTGTCTGGGTTGGTTCAGGCGAGTATTGTGTTATTGACTACAGTATCAAACGATACGGCCGAAACTTCCTAAAAAGAAGAACATTGGTTGGCATGTTGGCCTTTGGGAGACCCGTTTACTTTAGGTTGGCCTCCATTGGCCCAAGGCATGAAGAAAACATATGCAGAACAGTCGAGATTGGATAAGAGAATTATCAGAAGACGCATGGTTAGAGAAAGAAGCAGTGGATTGGTAACACTGGTTGTTTGGCAGTGGAGTATTACACCATATTGTCCTCGGAGAACGTTTAAGAGGTGATTATCTTTCGTTTCCAGTTTCTTTTATGGTTACTCTTATCTACCTACAAGTTTATATGATAGATTGCATCAGTTCTATTTTAAGAATACACTTATTAGACACAAGCTGTATACTTACTTTTTGACTTTGAACCTTTGTCGGCATGGCACCAAAATTCCCAGAGTGTTGTTGAGGGTTAGTATTTATATTATTCTAACATGTCCCTGCAAGTCGAAGACCGAATTCCTGGACCTAGAGTTGGATTCACGCAACAATATATACATATTTTTAATCAACTTAAACTGCGTGCTAGAGAAGATTCAAACATAGCTTGTTCTAATATCATCGCAGATGCGCTGCCATTACACAAAAACTCTGGAGTGTTTGGAGGTTAATATTTATATTATTCCAGTGGTGAACTCCAACAATTCCTCGCTATTTGAATGTGGTTTATGCTTTACAGATAGACCAATTTCAATGCTTCTAAAGGTTCACTAAACCTAGAGTTAAGTAACTTTCATATTTGGGCAATCTCAAATTTAGTTATGAGAATATTGCAAATGGCCAGAAAATCCAAATACTGTATTCCCAAGGAAGTGTGGTAATCATTGCAAATTCCATATAGTTTAGTACCTACGTTGCACGGATACTCCTCGTCCTCGGGAGGATCGTATCCATGTCCGTTTTCGTATCTGGCATGTATTGGACATGATACTTCCTAGACACTTTTATCAGATATGGCTTGTGCATGTCTTGCAAAAGAAGCCAAAACATAGTTGAAGTGATTATGGCATATACATGATCGAGCCAAATGTACTTGCAATATGAGAAATAGCATTTTCAATGAATCATTTTGGAACTTACTGTTGGAAAAGTGAATGTATATTTAAAATAATAATAATAATTGTTTTCTTACGACGAATCTATGGCAACTAATCTATGGAAAGGTGTACGAATCTATTCAACGAATCTATTGGAAATGTGTTTTATTTCCATTGTGTCTCTTTATCATCTATAAAAGCACAAGTGTTTGAATAATTCATTAACTCAATCAATTTATCAAACATTAAGTCTAAGAGAGAGAGAGACTACCTACATTGCTTCGTCGAATTCCTGTGGTGTGAAGTACTGCTACCGAAGTTGAAGAACCATTGTATCCTGGGAGACTAATCGCCATTAAACCGTAAGCACCAATGCGGGGCGAATATTGTCTTAAGGACATTGAACCAAGTTCAAGCCTCGGTCTCGGTTAGATTATTATTTTATATTTTAATTTCAGAGTCTAAATACAGAGTTGAGAATTCTTAATAACACTTGCTTAGTATCCAAAACATTATTATATATAGATATCATTAAGATCTAATGTATAGAATATGCATCTAAACATGTTTTCATGTGTACATATAGTTGTATCCATGTATCCGTAGATTCCGTACCCCAAAGTTCTAAAAATGTCGTATTTCGAATTTGTATTGTGTTTGTATCCGAATCCTTGTCTATGCAAACTAGTTAGTGCACTCAACCCCTCTCTCTCTCTCTCTCTCTCTCTCTCTCTCTCTCTCTCTCTCTCTCTGTTTCCTTCATCAAAAGAGTGCTAAGGGCTTTTGGTCTGCATTAGAAAAGCATTACGAAAATGACAATGTCATTGTTGAACAGTTTTTAGTGAGACATTTCTACTTTCTGTTACTTCACCTTAAAAGATGATGAACCTATGAACCGACAAACTTCATGCTTTCAGGGAGTGAGTTACTGAGGTGATTAATTCGGGAAGGGTACTTTCTGATCAATTTCAAGCCTACTGCATATTGATGTTCTACCTCCTTTTTGAAAACATTGGTTAATCAACTTAAAATGAACTAAAACTGTGTCCCTTGTTTGATGTTATGAATTCCTTTAGTTCCAACTCAATAGTTAGAATAGGCGATATATTGTTTCTTGCGCAAAGCCTCTCTCATGATCTTGATAGCATGGGAAAGAGAATATGATGAGGCCATGCAAGAAAGGCTCTTTAATTAGCATTACCGTCGCTTTGCTATGCACTTGCTGCCACCATAAAAGGGGCTTTGTCCAGATATTTCTTCTTATTCCATTAATAAGATCAAAGTCAAATCACTTTTACAAAGCGAAGGGACATTGCTTACAACTCAAAAGGAATTTTAAGATGGTTGATGCTTGAGTAGGAAACTTGGTCAATAGAGGTGCCAATAGAGATAGATTAGCCAAGACTTCAGCAGTGGTCATATCCAAGTTATCTTAGAATTTATGTTGCCAATAGAGGTGCCAGTAGAGATAGACTAACTCTATTACAGAAAATCATTCATGTGACAACAAAGTTTATGTTGTCACCGAAACAACTGTTTTCATCTGCAGATTGCCTTCTCCTTTTAGGGCAAGTTCTTAGAGTTTTCAGTGACAGACTGACACTACTCTGTCACAAGAATAAAAATGGTATTAATGAAAAGTAAATTTTCTGTGACAATAAAAATTTATTGTTGATGACCATATTTACGCTTATCATAGAAAACTTGTCAATATAGCCTTTGCTTCTTGTAATATACGTGCCTGATATGGGTACGAGTGCAGGACTACTTTTGAACTCCCATCGTTTCATACCTAAAGAGGCACATCCTTTTGTCAGATTCTTGTAAACTAGTCACTTCCCTCCCATATTCCTCGTCACTATATTTCCTTCTGATGTTTCTGTATTACCATAGGAACAAGATAATAAAGCGATATTAGTCTGAATGAACAATAACCATTAATTTGTTGGTCCTTTCTTGTTGCTGCTATCTGATAGTTTCATTGATTTCTATAGACAGAGTTGGAGAATGATTATGCCTGGTTTCTATTGGAACTCTTCAGTATACTTTGCATTATCGGCTAAAACCTATCTGATATGGCCGACGGTTTGGCATGTCCTGATCCGGTACCGACAGGGTGGGTTGGGGGGGGGGGGGGGGGGGGGGGGGGGGGGTTGGTTTCTCTTATAAGTCAATTTGGCAAAGAAAATTAAACGAAAAAGACCAATTAGCAATGGTGTAAAATCATAATAAGGTTGTAAAACCATATAAAAGAAGAAAACTTATCTATCGCAGGTAAACCTGATAAACGGTAAACCAATCGGCTAAGGTGACTACTTTTTCATTAAATTTTAGAACTATTAAGAAACAACACCAAAAATACTTAAAATTGTACCTAAATGTATAAAATACTTTTCTAAAATTCTAATAATTTATTAATAATTTTTTTATCTGATACCAAAAATCCGATACTTAAATATGAAACAGTCGATATCACCGATACTGATACTCATAGGAACGGATACCGATACTGTGAACCTTGCTCTTCCCGTTATAACGGGCATAAAGAGAGGAGGATGGATTATTTTCTTTTAAGGAATTCCTCCTCCATCAGTTTATTGCGAGACTATTTACATACAAATTCTCTCACCCTCTGTTCACTATCTATTATTCTGTATTTGTGGAGATTGTTATATCCTGATTGTAGGGGAGCAGTAAGCTTCCCTACTCCCTTTCCATAAAATTCCTTGTGTGTTCTTGACACAACCAGATTGTCGTATACTGATTGCACAGAGCAATAGGCAACGGGTCATGCTGAATGACCAAGTTCTACAGCATCAACGTGTACTACATACTTCAGTTGTTTCTGTTTGTGTTCCTTAATGCTGAAGTAATGGGGTCACATTGGCATATCTCAGTGGGCATTGACTCACCAGTCTTTATTGTAATGCCCCGCTCCGCACGAGGCATTTGGTTGGCTTGTTGGATGGGATCAGAATGTTGGACCGCGACTTGTGTTGGAGATCAAGAGAGTTGAGACTGATGCAGTATTTCTTAGTTGGCTAGACAGAATGGGTATTGGAACGTGGCTCGCTGGTGGAGCTACGCTTAGTGGGATTGGAGCAGGAAGACCATTATATAAGGCAAGTGGAACTGTCCTCCTTCCTCCTTATTCCTGCATGCTTAATAAATAGAATAATGTGATGCTATGATTTGCCCCTAATGTTCCATGTTTTAGTTGCTGAGTAATTGAGATGTTTATGCTAAGAATTATTGAGCTGCCGAATGAATCACACTTGAACTGCTAATGCGATTTGACGCTTGAAATGAATACTTGAGTAATGAGATGCTATGAGAATGATACATGAGTAATGAACTGGCTATGCTATTAACACAAAGAATGGAAAGAAATACTAGAATCATGTACATCCTGCATAACTGTTAATGTTGCCTGTTACTTCTATGCAATGAAAGAAATAATACTGTCCCTGTGAAATGAAATGAATATGCTATTGTCCCTATGAATTGAATGAATTGTTACAGGTCCCTTTGAAATGAATGAATGTTGTTGTTTCTCCTTAGAAGGAACGTAATGAGAAATGTTGCAATGGAACAAACAATGAGAATGATGGGACTTGGGATCATGGAGATCATCAAGTAGAATGATGGTAATGATTAGTCGTTGAACACGGCTTGGGATTGAGATGAGATGTTGAACTGTTGGCTCTGTTTACTTTAGTTGCTTTACCATGCATTGTGTTATCGAGTCGACACGCATTCGCATGGTCATGGACGTACTTGTACAAGTCTGAGTAAGTTTCCTCGAACGGTACCCGGGGCGCTGGGACCGATTCGACCCGGGAGGAAACATTGGTCGTGCTATGGTGGCACGAGGTATTACGGGACATTCGGCTAGGCTTGCAACCTACCCTGGAATGGTACGTCGTAATACCCATTGGAAAGTCCTTTATGGTGCAGTTTCACCAACGACCATGTAGTCAGGATGCATGCTAATGAATGTTTTGTGCAGACAGAGTAAGTACATCATATTATCCTGTATTTCAATGCAGGTACGGGAAAGTTGGCTATCAGTAAGAAATCACTTAAATGTGATAATTCAATATATGTGTTGGTTTAACTTGCATGCTTACGTTCCAAATAAGTAAATGGTACGGTTTGTAGCCTTTCAGTATGAGATCCGGCTTAACATGTTAAATTCAGTATGCTAGAAAGATGCCATGCTATAATCAATGCTCAAACACAATATACATGCTAAGTGATGCTTGAAGTGAGAACTGTTATAACATGTTTAAGATGTTAGTGTTAACGATGCCTCAATGATGCCTTTTCATGATAATACTTGGTACGCCTCAATGATGCCTTTGTATGATGACACCAAGAATGCTAAAAGATATGTCCACATGAATGCTACTAAGATTATGTTTACATGCTTCACTATGACTATTGCCCATGAACTGTAAACTGATGCTAGGCCCCAATTAGAAGATCATTCTAATAAATGCTTGCTTAAATGATCACTTAAAATGTTGGTTTATGCGAGTGGGTTGGATTCTGCTTGCCAGTACATAGATGATGTACTGACCCACGTTTTGTGGGCAGGTGCTTGTGCATCGGAATGTTCTACACACGAAGATTAGCTGGATTGGTCCCGCGGCATCGAAGATTTGTTGGGCATACAGAAGCTCTCCTTGTACAAGATGATGTCTTCTGTTTATAAAGGGCATAATGTATGGAACATTGTAATCAGTTGTACCAGTGAGATTGTAAGCCAAGTCAGTGTATCGAGTTGTAATCCATTGTATCCAAATATCATATGTAAGCTGTATAGCATTGTTCAGTTGGTTTCCATTGTAAAGTGAGATATGTTGTAATCATTGTACTTCAATACAAGTCTTGTACTCTTCTTCAATTATCAATAAAAGAGAATGAAGTTCTATATATCTTGTGTGGCTTCAAGTTACTCTTTTCTCCGCTGCTATAATAAAGTGATGTGCTTCTATTCAATGAGAAAGATTGTCCTCATTAAATTCAATTTATCTGCTTCTGCCGCTGCGATGTGTTCCTATTTGAAGAATAATCGATTATGTACCATCTTTGCCTTGTACAAGTACAATACCAGACTTGTACGGCATCACGCCCAAGCGAGGACGATCGATTCCAAGAGATAAAGTATGTGAATAAATGACTCTATGAATCGGGGCGTGACAAATTGGTATCAGAGCACGGCTTTACGTCCTTGGTCTCTTCTTTGATTCGTTTCTAAATCAAAGTTGCGTCGACGATTAACCAAAGTTGCTTCCGCGATCACTCAACGTTGCTTTCGCGATTAAATCAAAGATTGCTTCCGCGATTGTGCTATTGTTGTTCAGTAATTATCCTTATGTATCTGTGCTTGAAAGTTCGTTGACCCTCTTGGCTGCTCACTGGATGTTCCATACAATAAGTCTATATACATTGTGATGCCCCTGAATGAATGATTGTTGTTGGTTTGGACACAAATAACCCAACAATGACTCGATGCCATAGTATGCTGTTTGGAATGTGGGAATAAAGAAAAGTGGCTATGTATGCTGTAACAAGTTGAGATCGCTTGTGATGTTGGAAAAGAATTGTGAATGGGGTAATTGATGGATGAGTTCAATGAAACTGGGGAATTGACTCATTGGTGATGGCTAGTACTTTTGAGATCCTGAGATGTTGGCTAAGTGTTGTGAGCATTATAGATCACGAAGGTCCGGAATAGATTTGAGTTGGTATTGCTTAAGGACGGCTTCGTCTCTGAGTGGTATATTGTCTCTACCACCTCAGAATGAGATGTATGTTGACCCTTTTCCATAGGATAGCAATGAGACTATCTGTGGGTACTGGGTAGTGCCGAGACTTAGCTGGAAGTCATGTATTATTGCTAGATGACTCGAGTGTCCCTTGACGGAGGTGTTATATTGAGTAGCGAGATGGTCGGAAATTATAACTGGTGGCTTGGTTAGAAATTATATAGTCGAGTGATGACTCAGACTAGTAAGACCATTAGTATGCTATGGGTAAATGGATTTGGCTAGAGAATGTGGTGGCTTAGAACATCTGAATGTTGACTTCGATTGGTTGGATGTAAATCATATGTGGCTAATACAAAGTTGATTGCTAAGTTGGAAGTTTTGGAAAAAGTTGTCGATGACCAAAAGAATATTAGAGATCTGTGCCTGATCCTAAGGTGTAATAGATGTTAACCCATCTAGATCACCAAAGGATAGTTGTTGCCTATGTGCAAGTATGCTGAGGAATTTAATGGGATTAGAAAAGTAACTAGTAGCAATCCTGAATATTTATGTTGCACAAAGGATTGTTAATTGATACATAAATTGTCGGATTGAATGGAATAAACTACTCGACCCTTGAGGTAGGGAATTTTAAGAATGTCCGTATGAGATTTTGACGGCTGGGAAAAGAACGAGATTTAAGAATGCCTGTAAGATAATGTTGCTGATTGATGAAACGAATGGGAATTAGAAATTGCAAATGTGTTGGATAATATCGGTATATGTGACTGTTGGATTGGGATATAGTTTGCTGGCTTATGACTTAGCGGTGTGACTTTGTCATACAGATCGGATAGTATGATTCCATAGTTGTTAAGACTATCAGAATCGATGACCCTTGAATAGTTAGTCTTGGCTTATGGGCTCGTATGGGTACAAAGAAATGGAAATAGAAATTGAATCATTGGAAAATTTACTTGATGGATTATTAGAACGATGAAGATCATATGTCAGATTGGAAATTGACCGTAATGTTGATAGCTCGATCTTAGTCGATCGTTGGGTAAGTCTAGAATGAGCCTCTGTGGGAATTATTTCCTAGAGGAAGACCCTGGATAGATAGACTTAACCCTAGCGACCAGTTGATGAATTACCAATTGCTGGCTTAGCCCAATTGGCGACTCATTATTCAGACTTAGTTGATACCCATAGGTTTGGGTAGAGTTCCTTAGAACTGTCAGTTGCTTATTGGCCCTGAGAATAAGAAACTAGCATGATCCCTAGTAGCCGTCCACTCTAGGGAAGTCACTTGAATGATTAGGTATAGCTGTCGGTATAGCTAACCATTGAGACTGGACCGAATAATAGATGGCCGTTGGCGAACCATAGAATGACCTTGTGGCATTGAACGAGAGATGGTGATGAGTATGACCTAAGAATGATAAGTTGTAAGTATATGATCCAATGTGAACCTTAGAGATGTTTGACCCTTGAGGATTATGTGTCGGCCTATAGCGGGAAATTAAATCGTGGGATGAGACTTGAGTTTTATGTATCAGATAGTAAATTATTATATGAGATGGAATTGGCTGCTCATGACGGAAATGTTAGATCGGTATCGATAGTTGGTGATGTCGGATTGTATCTTTTAGAAAAGATGAATTGCCTCGGTGAAAAATATTGTTGGATTTGGGAAGGAATACGATTGTTGTTGTGAAACCTTGATATGATTGGCTCTAAGTTAGACCTTTGATCGAATGTTAGAAATGTTATGCTTAGATAGAGAGCTGTCCCAGATATTAAATGTTGTGGCCTGGAAGATAGCGTTTGTGGCAAGTGAATAAAGTGATAAGTCAATTGAAGGAATGCTAAGCCTGATTTGGGAAAAAGAGTTATATTGTGGCTGATCGAATTATGCTATCATGGAAGTTGGCTGAAGTACATATGTTTTGGGGACGCCTGAAAAATGTGTATGGATCCAGCCGAAGTGATAGGTTGCGACTGAGATATTATTATGGGAAGAATTTATCGCACTAGTACGGACTTTGGCTGAAATGCATATGTTTTGGGGACGCCTGAAATATGTGTATGGATCCAAACGAAGTGATGTGTTGCGACCAAGATAGAATGTAAGGAAAATGTTGGCGAATCAATGAAAAGTTGTAAGTAATTGAAAAAGAGATAGACAGATCGAATGATTGATGGATTAAAATGATACAGTTGGATAGCTATTTTGAAATGACCGAGTGGGCTGAAATGAATATTGAATTGAAGCTGAATGAATAACTCGTTGTGACTATATGAATCTAGTAGAAGAGTTGGTTCCTTAAGTTTCGAGGACGAAACTTTTTCTGAGTGGTATATTATGTAATGCCCCGCTCCGCACGAGGCATTTGGTTGGCTTGTTGGATGGGATCAGAATGTTGGACCGCGACTTGTGTTGGAGATCAAGAGAGTTGAGACTGATGCAGTATTTCTTAGTTGGCTAGACAGAATGGGTATTGGAACGTGGCTCGCTGGTGGAGCTACGCTTAGTGGGATTGGAGCAGGAAGACCATTATATAAGGCAAGTGGAACTGTCCTCCTTCCTCCTTATTCCTGCATGCTTAATAAATAGAATAATGTGATGCTATGATTTGCCCCTAATGTTCCATGTTTTAGTTGCTGAGTAATTGAGATGTTTATGCTAAGAATTATTGAGCTGCCGAATGAATCACACTTGAACTGCTAATGCGATTTGACGCTTGAAATGAATACTTGAGTAATGAGATGCTATGAGAATGATACATGAGTAATGAACTGGCTATGCTATTAACACAAAGAATGGAAAGAAATACTAGAATCATGTACATCCTGCATAACTGTTAATGTTGCCTGTTACTTCTATGCAATGAAAGAAATAATACTGTCCCTGTGAAATGAAATGAATATGCTATTGTCCCTATGAATTGAATGAATTGTTACAGGTCCCTTTGAAATGAATGAATGTTGTTGTTTCTCCTTAGAAGGAACGTAATGAGAAATGTTGCAATGGAACAAACAATGAGAATGATGGGACTTGGGATCATGGAGATCATCAAGTAGAATGATGGTAATGATTAGTCGTTGAACACGGCTTGGGATTGAGATGAGATGTTGAACTGTTGGCTCTGTTTACTTTAGTTGCTTTACCATGCATTGTGTTATCGAGTCGACACGCATTCGCATGGTCATGGACGTACTTGTACAAGTCTGAGTAAGTTTCCTCGAACGGTACCCGGGGCGCTGGGACCGATTCGACCCGGAAGGAAACATTGGTCGTGCTATGGTGGCACGAGGTATTACGGGACATTCGGCTAGGCTTGCAACCTACCCTGGAATGGTACGTCGTAATACCCATTGGAAAGTCCTTTATGGTGCAGTTTCACCAACGACCATGTAGTCAGGATGCATGCTAATGAATGTTTTGTGCAGACAGAGTAAGTACATCATATTATCCTGTATTTCAATGCAGGTACGGGGAAGTTGGCTATCAGTAAGAAATCACTTAAATGTGATAATTCAATATATGTGTTGGTTTAACTTGCATGCTTACGTTCCAAATAAGTAAATGGTACGGTTTGTAGCCTTTCAGTATGAGATCCGGCTTAACATGTTAAATTCAGTATGCTAGAAAGATGCCATGCTATAATCAATGCTCAAACACAATATACATGCTAAGTGATGCTTGAAGTGAGAACTGTTATAACATGTTTAAGATGTTAGTGTTAACGATGCCTCAATGATGCCTTTTCATGATAATACTTGGTACGCCTCAATGATGCCTTTGTATGATGACACCAAGAATGCTAAAAGATATGTCCACATGAATGCTACTAAGATTATGTTTACATGCTTCACTATGACTATTGCCCATGAACTGTAAACTGATGCTAGGCCCCAATTAGAAGATCATTCTAATAAATGCTTGCTTAAATGATCACTTAAAATGTTGGTTTATGCGAGTGGGTTGGATTCTGCTTGCCAGTACATAGATGATGTACTGACCCACGTTTTGTGGGCAGGTGCTTGTGCATCGGAATGTTCTACACACGAAGATTAGCTGGATTGGTCCCGCGGCATCGAAGATTTGTTGGGCATACAGAAGCTCTCCTTGTACAAGATGATGTCTTCTGTTTATAAAGGGCATAATGTATGGAACATTGTAATCAGTTGTACCAGTGAGATTGTAAGCCAAGTCAGTGTATCGAGTTGTAATCCATTGTATCCAAATATCATATGTAAGCTGTATAGCATTGTTCAGTTGGTTTCCATTGTAAAGTGAGATATGTTGTAATCATTGTACTTCAATACAAGTCTTGTACTCTTCTTCAATTATCAATAAAAGAGAATGAAGTTCTATATATCTTGTGTGGCTTCAAGTTACTCTTTTCTCCGCTGCTATAATAAAGTGATGTGCTTCTATTCAATGAGAAAGATTGTCCTCATTAAATTCAATTTATCTGCTTCTGCCGCTGCGATGTGTTCCTATTTGAAGAATAATCGATTATGTACCATCTTTGCCTTGTACAAGTACAATACCAGACTTGTACGGCATCACGCCCAAGCGAGGACGATCGATTCCAAGAGATAAAGTATGTGAATAAATGACTCTATGAATCGGGGCGTGACATTTATCATTTCATAGGTGCTACTATACCTTGTTTCTTGTATGCCATAATTTTACTTTATTGTTATCAGAACATTAGGCAGACTTCTGATATGCATGTTGATCATTCTTCTGAACATGCTGCCTAACATAATCTCCCTATTTTATGATCAACTTGAGTAAAGGGTTTACATAAAGCTTAGCAGTCTTTTCGGAAAAGCTTTCCCCGTGTGGCCAAACGATATTCGCCTAATATTGGCAAGAGAGGCTTCTCATGGAAGGATTGCAGGCATCTTACTTTCGTCCATCTTTTCTAATTAGTGAGATGCCTCGGGGTTGGTGGATGGACAGATCACAATGCTTTAATCGGATATATTATGCTCTTTTGCTGCTGAAAAATCCTAGATCTTGTCCAGATTTTCTTCATACGACGTGAATGACAGGATTGTTTTATTATAATGTAGATGCAGAGTAGCAGAGTAAAATTTTTGCAGCATAGATTTTCTTAAGGAAAGAGTGATGGAACAAAATCTCTTATGCCTATGATTTGTCCCTTTTAAGTGCCACTGAACTACTCTACTACTGATTGCCGCAGTTTTCCAAACACATGTTGAATCATAGACTTAAATAAATGTATGCTGAATATATTATGTGTGTACTAAATGTCAAGCATGCATGTACTGATGGAACTTTTGTTTGTGTCTATTAGGTATGGAGATGTTCCTGAGCATATTAGGTGGTGATTCATAAGTTGGGCATTTCGTACTTTTGGGCAACCAAATGGCACAAAGAACATGCGACTGCTGGTCCTCTGCCTCTGTGATATGTGCTCTACAAAACCATGCTTAAAATACCTGTTGATAAGAATTTTGTAAAAGAACTTCTCAATGGAATCGGTTACTAATAGTGCCCTTTTTGAGATGTAAAGATGTTTGTTGCTCAAAAGCATTAAAAAGACGATCAAAATAAAGATATGTGTGTGGCAACATACCGATAATCTGAAGAGCTAAGTTCAGAAAATGTGAATAATATTGTTTCATGTAAAGGTCTGAAATGTTATGAAAAGTTGGTAAATCTTGACATTTCTAAGGGTCTGCCTGGCAATTATGGGACTAGCGGTTATGAGACATTTTTAGAGTGACGGAAATGAACAGTTATGAGGGGTCCCTTTTTTGTGTTTTTTAAGTAGCGGCTTTTAAACCAGTACAATCCATGCTTGGTAATTCATTAACCAGCGGTTCTGAAAGTTTTCTATAATAATAAAATTACCTTTATGTTCATATATAAATAAATGTTATTTTTGATAAAATATGGGTTTATGGATGTGAAGGTAATCCCTGCATCAAAAAGTCTTTCTGCATTCTTATCTCAGAAAAGAACTCTACACCCAATAGAGCTCTAAGAACAAGTATAAAGTAAGTTCCTGAATTTTTCTTCAATCGAAAAAAAGAGCAGTCGTGGGAAGAAAAGAAAGAACCACAGAAAGAAAAAAAAAAATTAGGGTTTAGTTATTAGTAGTTATATTTATATATTTTTTTGGCGAGGATATAAATAGAATAAAATAATAAAGCTACCCAAAATCCACTGATTTAGGGTGTTTATAAAGCCACCAAAAAATACATTACACCGATTTTTTTGTAGTTTTTGAGCCGACCAAATCCAGTGACTCAAAAAATTAACAAGCATGGATTTTCATAAAAAATTAACAAGCATGGATTTTCATAAACGGTCAGTTTAAAAATATTCCAAAGCCGATGAAAACATCATTTCCAAGCAGACCCTAAAAGTTGGCTGATCTTGAAATGCATATCAATTACATTTCATTGGGAACTCCCATCTGGTGCAAGATGTTGAGAAGCAAAACAAATAGTTGGTATAAAACGTGTTATTTATTTCGGAACTCAAAATGACATTTCTGAAATACTACCAACGAGTGTTCGGAAAATGGACATTTCAGTAAACAAGATAAAATGTATCTCGCGATCCATGGTTAACGATTTTCTTAACTGAAGATGTGATTTGCGCAGGTCATTTCAAGAGAGGAATTGTCAAATGGTCAATGTGACTGGGCCGATCCACCACTCCAGAGTGGCTCCTGAATCATATATTTAACGAGATCAGCCCAACGATATTGTTAATTTTTTTTTTTTTGAGGGTGTCCACTTCTTAATGGTACTTGGAGGCATGCCTCCAAGGGGGCTCGAACCCGCGTCACTGCGCCGGAGTGCTCCACCGTTCCCAACGGGCTACGGATTCGATACATATGTGGATTTTAGATTTTAGAGATCTATAATATTGCCTACTAGAACCTTCTATGAGCTTGTCGATAAGGGTTTATATTTCATACATTGACGGTGGATCTGAATGCTTACCCGGTGGTTATTCGAGACATGACATCAATCCAGATTCTTTGGCAGAATTTTTTGATTCCATGGCTCCTGTATAAAATAATTATCCAATTAATATGAATTTATATTTTCAAATCGTTTGGTTCGCGGAAAAGAAAGGAAAGGAAATCAACTCCTTGATATTTTCTTTCCTTTGGAAAATTAAAATTCTCATTGATTTTCTTTTCCGGTGTTTGTAAATACCAAAAAAATTGGAAGAAAAAGTGAATATTTAAAGGTGAAAAAGTGAATCCTTGCTTAAATTGATGAAATCATTTTTCTCTATAATTTTCTTTTCATTGAAAATCACTTTCATTTCCTCCACAATTTCTTTGGCTCCCAAACATATGAAAGTAATGACTTTTCTTTTCCAACCATTTCGAAATCAAAAAAGAGCTTCCTTGATTGTAATTCTCTACTCACCTTAGTCTTATCTCACTTTTGGAATGGTGTGTGGTGCATGCCCATGGGCGAGGTAAAAGATAGTTGGTTGTTCAGGGTGTACTTCTGAGAGCTTCATTTTTTACATTCTTCACTCTCTCGGGACGTCGTACAGGATCCCGAGAAGGTGAAGGACGTGAAGAGGAAGCTCTGAGAAGTGCACCCTGAACTGTTGCTCTTTCTATCCAAGATAAAACATAGAATAGTAAGCGAAACTGTCGATGGTTCGAACACTGTACTTCACACACACTGTAAACACAAACACACAGCATAACAAAAATACACATTATATTTTTTTAATTTTTTTTTTCCAGTATTTTGCGACGGATAGCGACGTATAGCGACGGATACGGGACGTCGCTATACGTCGCTAATTAGCGGCGTTACGTCGCTGTACGTCGCCACCTTGCTGACGTGGCAGGCATGCCACGTCATCACGTAAATAGAACTAAACGTCGCTAAGTAGTCGCACTACGTCGCTAATTTTGCGACATAAAGTTTTCGTTGCTCTCTGTCGCTAACTTTGCGACGACCCAGTGACACGGCGGTGACGTCGCAAACAGCGACGTAGGGCGACGAATGTGGCATCTGCGACTAGCTTAAAAGCGACCTTCATTTTTCGTCGCTAAAGTCGTCGCTAATTACGATTAGCGACGTATAATGACGTCGCTAATTTGCCTTATTTTAGTAGTGGTTGTCATGTGATCAGATCTGTTTGACATCAATCATTTGTTGTTCTTACTGATGCGAGAAGAAAATTTTCAATACGATGAGCTTAATATTGTCTCCCTTGATGTAGCTATTCTTCATCTAGAAAATACATGTGATGTTGTCTTCATATATCATCGTCGCGACATCATTGATAGAAGAAATTCGCTCGCAGTCAGAATATGCTCAACGACGGCTTGTAATCATATACACCATGGTGGCATCACGAAGGATGATGAGCTCGACATGATTTGAAAAAGTGACGATCAGGGCCTATTTTGTAGACTTTGAAGATATCATTGTATTTCAAATGGTAAAGACATACCCACTTTATATCTCGTCATGTGCGGATCAGATAAATAACCAGCAAGGCTAAGCTTTAACCATTGTTTTGCTTCTGGCAAGAAACCTAATCAGTTTTCAGGTCTGATTTGCTTTAGGCAAATTGCTAGTTATAGAGGTAGGCTCTGTGGGGTTATACCTCAGTGCCGAGTTTGCTTCGGCAAACTACTGACAGTTGTGTTAGGCTACACGGGAATAGATTTTGCGGCATTAAGCTCCGAGTCTAAGTATTACTAGACTGGACATTAGCACCAGTTTGCTTCTGTCAAACTTTTAGCCGCGGGAATATAAAGATGCCTTGGGGTTAAGTTACGTGGGAGTAAGTTCCACAGAGCTGCTCTATTCCGCGGAGATAAGTTCCTCTGGACTAAGTTCTACGGGACTACTCCATTCAGCGGAGCTATGTTCCATGTCGCTGCTCAAATCAACGAAGCCAACTAGGGGTGAGCATATAACGGTTGAAAACCGAAAATCGAATCGAACCGAACCGAAATATGACAAACGGTTCGGTTTTTCGGTTATCGGTTCGGTTTACGGTTTAAAAATTTGAAAATTTGAAATAACGGTTCGGTTTTCGGTTCTTCATCCGAAAAATCGAACCGAACCGAAAACCGATTTAGATTTAGTAATTTATCAAACTACCCACAATATACATATACTAATGTTTATTAACCCCTAACTGAGCGCACTCTCTTCTCCTATTCTATGTCGATACTTCTTTGAGCACTCTCTCTATGTACCCTCAATCTATATATACTAATATCTTTCACTCTATGTAATATAACAATTCATAAATACAATAAATTATATATTTTTTTAAATTTTGTTATTTAAATAGGCCCATTTTGCTAAAAACTTGAAGGCCATGCACATTGGCCCATGAAACCGAACCGACCGAAAACCGAACCGAATTAATTCGGTTCAGTTTTTGTTCGGTTTTTATAAAAAAAGATTCGGTTTTCGGTTTTGAAAAATACGGTTTACGGTTATTTCGGTTTTCACATATTCGGTTCGGTTTGAACCGAACCGAATCGAACCGATGCTCACCCCTAAAGCCAACTAAACCGAGGTGGTCCAGAAGGAAAACTAAACCGAAATGAAAAAAAAAAAAAATTGAATTCTAAAATTTTCGCTAGAGGGAGGGCTTGAACCTCCGGCCTTGTGATTAACACCCACACGCTCTAACCAACTGAGCTACTCCAGCTCATATTAGCGTTTGCATAGTCATATATTTAGCTAAAAGCCTCTACAAAAAAAAACATGCCTTGTGTCATTGGTGAATGTTATTATAAGAAAATATGTTCACCTTAGAATGACTCCTCCTCACCTCTAAAAATACCGACAATAGCTGCTTTGGGGCGAACTCCGACTTAAACTTAAATTTGGTTGAAGTTCATAGTACCCATGTGATAAAATAAAAGTCCGTGTTATTTGGACAATTTTGTGGAGGCAAATTTCCCTTAATCAAACATGACTATTAAGTTTAATTTAGACTAACAGGAAAGTACAATAATAATTTAACAAGGTCATAGTACCCATGTGACGAAATAAAAATAAAAAAATTGACTTGCCTTCCATTTTGCTTGTCCGAATTAATGGTGCACCCCGCTGTTTTGCATTAATGTACATCACTCCTCACATTTGACGGATTTCGTCAAAAATTAACGATCAAACGTTTTGACCAAAAATTTTGGACCAAAATGTTCCTCCTATTTTCTTCTTCCTCTTTCCTCCCCCCTCCCCCCGCGGCCACCGCAACCCCCTATCCTCCCGCGGCCACCGCCCCCGCTCCTCCCCCTCCTCGCCTCCGCTGCTTGCCGCTGCCGCCCCCGCCGCTGCTGCTGTAGGGAGGGGAGGGGGGAGCGGAGGGAGGGGGGCGGTGATGGAGGGGGGAGCGGAGGCGGGGAGGGGAGGGGGCGGTGGCGGAGGGGGGGAGCGATGGCGGTGGAGGAGGTTAGAGGAAAAAGGGAGGAAGAAGACAAGGACATTTTGGTCCCAAAAAAATATTTTTGACGAAATCCGTCCAATGTGGGGGGTGATGTATATTAATGCAAAACAGTGGGGTGCACCCTTAATTCGGGCAAACAAAATGGGGGACAAGTCAAATTTTTTTAAAAAAAAGTTGGTTTCTTAGTTTTACGAGGTTGGATTTTTCAGGCTAAGCCTCAGAGCCAAATTTTCTTTTGGTAAACTTCTAAGCCGCTAGGTTATGCTTCATCGGAGGTCGACCCTCTGACTGCGAGGCTACTCCATTGGCATAGTTGATCCATTTCGTGGAATTACTCCATTCGTCAGCGTTACTCCATTCCACAAAACTAATGACTTAGCCAATTATGATTATCGCTTCAGATGATATTGTGTCCGTTGTTAACCTAGTGCAACAAAGTTGGGTGGAAGTCAATAGCGTCAAGGACGATGCTAATGACAGAGGACGAGTCTCCAACCATTTACCATTTTGGTAGCATCTTAGATGTTGTTTTGACAGGTATTGTTGGCTAATTGTTCCAGAAGCATCCAAATAATATTGAAAGCCATTGTTGACTGATAGATAAGAAGATCTTAATAAAAAGTCATGTATTGTTGATAGATCAGAATATCTCAATTGAAAACTTATTTTTGGTTGATAGATCAGAATATCTTAAATGAAAATAGAGATATTAGATCCTAAAAGAAAATTTAGATCATATTTGTACTTTTCGAGGATGATTGCGCTATCGCGAGGTTTCATGAAGTAGAGCTACGAGTTGTAGTGATCTAATTTACTACACTAAAAGATGAGAGATGGAGAGATAAATTTTGAAGTGGTTGAATCCTTCAAGAATTTTCCATAGACATCTATTTATAATAGCTTCTGGCTTAACAATTGGATACAATAATAATATATCTCTATTATTAATTAACATAATTATGTAATAATTAGTTATAACTAACTGGAACATAAACAAGATTTTTTTATATATAGATATTTCATTACAATAGTGATCTTTGTCACTACGAAATGGTAAGGATAAACCAATGTATGGTTCATGTAGCTACAATTTAACATCTCTCTCTCCCATTGTAGATTGGAAGCGCCGCCCCTAGAGAAACCAATCATGCATCTTATTCATGGTGAGAGAGGAGAGAAGGGTAAACAACTAACAAAAGCTAGGACAAGGACACAATGATAGCAGTACTAGTCCTAGTATCATAGGGCAATGAGAAGGAGGAGAAGAGGAATCGAGTTGTTCACTGGGCCGGTTCGGCCCGGGCCCGCCCGTGGACCGGACCGGCCCGCCCCCCTGTAAGCCCGGACCGGCCCGCCGTGGGCCCGAACCGGCCCGGCCCCCCATCTGTACTCGGTTCGGGTCGGGCCCCCACCCCCCCACAGCCCGAGCCCGGCCCGGCCCGGACCGGTAATTTTTTTTTTTTTTTTTTTTTTTTTGAATTAAACAGGCCCGGCCCGGTTGGACCGGCCCGGCCCGGCCCGCTGGGACCGGTCCAGCCTGAGCCGACCGTTGTAATTTGATTTTTTTTTTTTTTTTTTTTTTTTTTTTTTTTTTTTTTTTTTTTTAACTTTTGACCGTTGGGAGGGGGGGGGGGGGGTTCTTTTACCAAAATACCCCTCCCATATAGCCGTTATTAAAACGTTGGGAGGGGTATTTTGGTCTTTTTTGGCCTAAAATTACCAAAATAATCCCAAAAAATTCCTATAAATAGCCCAAAAATTCCATTTTTCATACACAACTCATTCTTCACAAATTCTCTACATCTCTCTACGGTGCTCTGGTGTTCTACGACTTTCCCTCCCCGGTGCTCTACGGCTTCCCGATCTCGCTCCCAACTCCATTCCGGCTCTACGGCTTCCCGATCTTCCTCTCAATCTCTTACTTTCTTCTAACGTAGTTTACTTTATTTTATTTTATATATGGCTGGTGAAGGTTCAAACCCACCTGATCTTGCTGGACAGACATACCACTATTTTAGTTCTTTTTTTGACGGTACTGAAATTCCACCTGAGCAAGTTGCGACTCATCCGATTCCGGAGGGGTGCCAACAATCTCCTCCGGAAGTCGCTAGTACAACCCAACGTCCTGAAAAGAAAAAGAGGTCTAAGTATTGGGATTATTTTACTTTAATTTTTGAAACTAATCCTGATGGTTCTTTGGTTTTAGATGCCAAGGGGGAACCGAAACCGTACAAGGCGCAATGCAAGAAATGTTGCAACCAGTACGCATGGAAGAAGGGCGGTGGCACCGGGACCATATCCAGACACTACGACACTTGCTACGGGAAGGACACACTTCAAGCGTCCCAAACCCAAATAAGTTTCGGCGCCACCGGTTCTTCAATTGGTAACTTTACTTACTCAGCTGCTCGGCATAAAACCGAGTTAACTAAACATATTATTCGTGACGAGCTTCCTTTCACGACGGGTGAAAGCGATTCTTTACGAGATTATGTATCACTTTCTCTAAACCCCTCCTTTACTAAAGTGAGTAGGCAACAAACTCGAAAGGAGGCAATTCGTCTCTTCAACGAGCAGAAAGCCGCTTTGAAAGCGGAATTTCAAAATATTAGTAAGTTGGCTATTACTTCTGATATTTGGACTACTAAATGGAGTTATGCTTATATTTGTATTACTGCACACTATGTAGATGCACAATGGATGTTGCAAAAACGCATCATCTCTCTTAAACTTATAGAATGTCCTCACACGGGAGCTGTAATTTCAAGTGAGATTTCAAGACACGTGCGTGAATATGATATTCACGCAAAAATTTTTTCTGTCTCTTTGGACAATGCATCAAACAACAATGCTGCTATGTCTTCTTTGTCAGTAATTTTTAAGCCTATTTTAGAAGGTAGACTTATGCATGTTAGGTGTGCTTGCCATATAATTAACTTAGTTGTTAAAGAATGTTTAAAATTTTTTGAACCCCATTTAGACACTCTGCGACAATGCTTGCTCCACCTAAACTCGTCTCCAAGTAGACAACAAAGTTTTGCATGCGCTTGCGCACATTTTGGTATGACTTTTAGAAGATTTGTGAAGGATATACCAACTAGGTGGAACTCCATCTACTTGATGTTGAAATCTGCAATTCCATTTAAGAGTGCTATTTCATATTATTGTACTTCGGATGTCACCTTTGACTATCAGGTTACTGATGATGATTGGTTAGCAGCTGAAAGTGTTTGTGAATTTTTAGAAGTTTTTTACAATGCTACATTAACTCTTTCTGGTGTTTATTATCCCACATCTTGCTTAGCTTTACGTGAACTTTGTAACATGTCTTATTTATTTTCTAAATATAGAGATTATCCAAATTTTGAAATTGCGGTGAGAAATATGGAAGCCAAATTCAGAAAATATTGGGGTGAAGTACCTCTTTTATATTGTTTGGCTTCCATATTTGATCCTACAATCAAATTGGATGGCGTAGAGGTTTTATTAGAAGGATATGGAGAATATATGGGTATAGACGTTACTGACATGAAGGCAGAAGTTAAAGTGGCATTGGACAGGTTAGTTATACTGTACGAAGAAGGAGCAACGTCGACCCGACCAACTCAGGGGGGGGCTAGTAGTAGCTCCGGCTTGGCGTCTAAGCTATCAGCAGCCGGTCGCATACTACAAAGGAAGAAACAAAAGCAATCTTCCCAACCTACTCAAGAGTTGTCTGCTTACCTTAACTCTTATCAAGACGAAGATGAGACTCCAGATCACTTCGCCGTTCTAGAATGGTGGAAGAGACACGACAAGAGATTTCTTGTGCTTTCTAACATAGCACGTGATCTACTGATGGTTCCGGTGTCGACGGTAGCATCGGAGTCCTGTTTTAGTGCAAGTTCGAGGATGTTGAGCGATAGGAGGAGCCGCTTGAAGCCCGATATTTTGGAAGCGATCGTGTGCGTACAAGATTGGTTGGCTGCCGATAAAAGAACACAAAACCAGAAAGATGGAGAAGATCATGACATCCACGAGCTGGATTTGGAATCGCTTTCATTGCATGAAGGCGAACAACAATGAGGCTACGGTGCAAGGTATCAGGTATGTACATTTAAACTTATACATTTCAATTTTAAATTTTAACTTATACTTTCAAAAACTATTTTTTTTTACTTATACTATTCAAATTTTTTAATTTAACTTATATTATTCAAATTTTTTAACTTATACTTTCAAAAACTATTTTTTACTTTAAAAAAAAAACATTTTTTAACTCCGCCTATGCCAAACAAGCATTTGCCGATCCCAAGCCCGGATAAAGGAAGAGGGAGAAATGTTTTTTTATAATTTTTATAAATTTTTATAAACATTTGTAATATTGGTATAAACATTTGTATATATTTGTATAAACATTACTTTTATAAATATTTTGTATAAATATTTTATAAACATTTAAGTTACAAATTTTAAAAATTAAAATACAAAAGAAAATGATTACTTTTACATGGTTTTTAAAATGGTTTTAAAAAGAAAATACATATTTTGTAAAAACATTTTATAAACATTTTTATTAAAAAGAAAATATTTTATAAACATTTTATCATATTTTGTATAAACATTTTATAAACAATTGTATAAACATAAAATTATAAACATTTTATAAATATTTTTTAAACATATTTTGTATAAACATTTTATAAATATTTTTTTATAAACATTTAAGTTAAAAATTTTTAAAATTAAAATACAAAAAAAATATTAAAAAACAAAATTAAACAAAAAACTGTAAAAAAAAAAAAAAAAAAAAAACCCAAAAATTCGGGCCGGTCCGGTCAACCCGGCCTAAACCGGCCCGAACCGGCCTAGGCCCGGACCGGCCCGACCCCAATACCCCCGGTTCAATGGGCCGGGCTGGGCTGCGTGCCAACAAACCGGGCCGAGCTTAGCCCGGACCGAAAAATTACGTGGGCCGGTCCTGGACCGGCCCGAACCCGGTCAGGCCCGCCGTCCTTGGACCGTGGGCCGGCCCGGACCGGACCGGTTACATCTTGAAAGAGGAAGAACAACCACTTAGACGTTATTGACAAGAAAAATTGTAAAGAAAATGATACCAAATGGTGAACACACAACAAGACAAAACCTCACTCCCAGTGATCAATTTTAGGAAGCTAAGCTATAGTGAAGAATAGCATGTCTAGAAGAAAAGGCCATGATAGAGATTTGCATTTGCATGGGAGTACGTAGTGATTGCTAGAGCGAGTTGACCCAACTTTTTTTTTTTTTTCCTTATAGAAAAGAATAGTGGGCATAGGCTTTGAGAGGGATATAAAGAAGGAAAACGTTTGCCCGCAGACGAGCTGGCCGCAACCTATTGGCCCCTCCTGTAAATATGGATTCTATGCCGCTTGACATATCAATAGGAACGCGACACGTGACGGACGGATTGGTCCGCAGGCGGACAACGTAGCTATAGAGAGAGAAAGAGAGAGACACGAAAACTAAAGAAGAGAAGTCCTTCGTTTGTAAGCTACCAAAGTCTTCCCATTCAATTGCTTGTGGAGCCCCTCCTCCACCGAAGAGAGCTGCAAGTGGAAGAACATGAGACGGGAAGAGTAGTAGCAACTAGGAAGAAAAAGTATAGTACTGTAGAAGAGTGGAGAAAGAGAAAGAGAGAGAAAGGAAGCTAGCGTTGGTTCCACGCCCGCCAAGCACATTTAACAATTGTAGACTACACACTAGAGATAGATACATGAATGAATGCATGCTTGAGAGTTAAAGGGGGGAAGAAAAAGGAAGAAAGAAGGGTTTGAGAAAGAAAGGAGAAGAAAAAGAACTAGGCAAAGGATGATTTTATGAGCTTTCTCTTGTCCACCAATGCAACACGTAACTCTTTTTTATTTTTTCGAAATTCCACGCACACACACAAGAGAGGCTCGAGCCTTGCCGGTCCCTCCGGGTGTCTTCTCTAATACCATTAGACTAGAGAGTTCGGACAACACGTAACTCTTTTCGCTCATCTTCGCTCATCATCTATCATATCTTCTTTCTTATGGGCTTGTCTTGTCCTCGATGTTAGACTTTAACCTAGAGACATATCCACGTATCCAGGGGCGGAGCCAGGATTTTGGAACAGGGTGGACTAGCTAATAGTTATAAGATTTTAAAATTTTATGCCAAAAATTCGACAGAGTTCCCTTTATAAATTCGATGTTTCGACAAAAATTCCTTTGTAAATTTATGCCTAAATTTCGGTAATGTTTACTTATTGATAATTTTCCACCAAATATAATTGCTTCCATCTGTTCCAGAGATATACTACGCATTTAAAAAAAAAAACTAGGAAGCAAGAATATGAGATGGAAAGGCAAAACCATGAGGAAAAAGAACTCTTGCACTCCAAGTTGTTATGCACCAAACGAGGTATGAACATCTGTATCCTCAGGTTACAACTGAGTAGCTTTCTTGAACAACCAAGCAACCTAGAAAGATATATATATAAGATCAGCTTGTAGAACATAATACCTATAAATCTACGACACTGCTACGTTGCCCGCGGTTTGTAACCGCGGACGTGACCGCCAACCGACGTGGCGGCCAGCCATTGGCCCCATGGTCCGGGTGGGACCCGGAGATAGCGGGGAGGAGAGGGGGGTAATGGATGACCGTCACATCAGTCGGCGGTCACGTCCACGATTACAAACCGCAGACAAAATATCATTTTCGATAAATCTATCCAAGTCCATTTGCAATAAGCTTCAACTAGATAACTATATAAAGTGAGACTTAATTTCAATATAGAAGATAGGGACTGTGTCAAAGCTTCTCAGTTGAGTACTGGGTGGGTTCAGTTGCTTCTACCCGGCTACCTAGCATTAAAAATATTTTGCTCATTCTTTTGGATTTGCACTCCCAGTGCAACATTAATGTCCCTCCGTCCCTGCACGTATCCATTTTATGTGCATACAATATTCTTGCAGACAATATCTCGTGTTATCTTTTTACTAGTTAATAAATAGGTATGTCGTGCACGACAACTTACACGAGCTGAGATATTCTGTACGAGATTTCAGACACGCATGGAATTTGAATAGCTTGTTAGCATACATCTTGCCATCAAACATGGTTGTGATCAAAGTTTTAGACTTTCCTACAAGAAAGTTGAAGCAACCAGTACATGTAAGAACTCATGGGGGAACCTTATATTAAACACATTCATTGATGACTGATGAGAGAAAAATGTGCAGTTCAAAACTTTGGAGATTCTCGTTGGCCACTAGTGAGAGTTGAGACTTCATTTATAAGTACTAGTAAATGAACGTGCGTATAATAACTGATAATAAGAATAGTATCCAACTATAATTAAATATTTTTTCTAATTCATGTGGTTAAAATGTGAGGTATTTTTTTTTATTTGGTTGAGTTAGATTCTTCATGTTGACAAATTTAAATTTTTTTTAACAATTTTTACAAAACTTATTTTTTTAAAAAGTAAAATGGACCGTGATATAATGACGGCTTAGACGGCTCACTTTTGAACCGTTTTGAAGTCTCATTATATAGTGTAAGATATGACATCTTCGACTTTAAAAAACGTATGTACGTTTTTTTTTTTTTTTTTTCTTCTTTTTTTGGTCAAATGCTTAGAAGGCAAGGGATACATTGTTTTCCAAAATTTCAAAAACGTTATACTACAAATTTGGGAAGATATAAAAGTTTAGTCCCAGTTAATCACATAACTGTCTATTCTTTACATTTTAGTGTGGTACTAATTCTTATCAGCTGGTTGTGCGAAATTACAAAACTTATAAATAAAACAATATATAAAATTGAAAAACTATATCATTTTAATGACGATGAAGGAAATTGAGTTCTCTACAAAAAGATTGTTCTTTATTTTGAGATTGTGATACGAGACTTTTGAATAGATTGATATATGAGATTTGTTGTGAAATTCACCATTCATCTAGATATAATCTACAAACATCACCTAGAACGGTCTCATTATATATACTAGTAAATGCACGTGTTTTGTACGTAGAGCTGTCAAGACGGGCCGGCGGGACGGGCCGGCCCGTAACCCACCATAACCCACCATTTGGCAGGACGGGACGGGCCGACCCACCATTTTGGCGGGCTGAAAAAATTCCAACCCAGCCCAACCCACCGACGGGCTGCGGGCTAGGCGGGCCGGCCCGCTTAATTTTTTTTAACTTTTTAATTATTGTTTAGTTTCTTAAAAGGAAAAAAAATCATATATATAATTTTTTTACTCACTCTCATATGCATCAAATTACAAGTAAAATACAAGAAACATTATAATAGTAGATATTTCTTTAAAACACCTTCATTCATGTAAATAAATGACCAAATTTAATATTTTATACGTCATTACTTGCATTAAATGAGAATTTTTATCATTTATAATACATATCTCATATATGTGCTAAATAAAAAAATTAAAAATTTTATAAAAAAATAGATGGCGGGCCAACCCACTTGGCCCACGGGCTAGTCCACCGCGGGACGGGCTACTAGCGGGCCAGCCCACCTAGGCCCGTCTGTTTGGCGGACTCCTAAATGCTCGGCCTAACCCACCTTTTTGGCGGGCGGGGCGGGCCGGCCCAACGGACTTAGCCCATTTTGACAGCTCTATTTGTACGTATACTGACACATAATAAAATATTATCCAATTATATTCAAATATTTCTTCTAACTCATGTGGTTAAGGTGTGAGATATTTTTCATGTTTGGTTGAGTTCGATTCTCCATGTTGACACATTTAAACTTTTTTTAAAAAAAAATTTACATAATTTATTTTTTTAGAAATAAAATGGACCGTGATATAATGACGGCTTAGACGGCTCACTTTTGAGCCGTTTTGAAGCCTCATTATATAGTGTAAGATGTCAATTTCACACGCACGGACACTCAATTTAACATGTCATTTTACATTACAAAATCTTTGTGGACGGAGGCTCTATATATATTGGAAAATTAGCAAAAATATTACTATTCAGTTCCCATTTTCATTTTTTTTTAAAATATAGTATATACTTAAATAATAAACAAGTAATGAACACAATATATATGCTATAAATAAGTAATAATAAATAACAATAAACCAGCAATTGATCAAAACAACCTTAACAGAACCCACCTATAGAGGAGATAAAAACCTAACAGTTAACCTTACACTCATTCAGCAAAGTTGGAAGAGACTTGGAACCGTAAAAATTAAAAATAAATTAATGGAATTAGATTTATTTTGGAGTTTGAAGACGTGAAATCGAATTTGAAATGATGAAACTTTATTAACAAAACTAAAATTTTATTTAGTATTAGAATTTTATTTTAAAAAATGGAGTTTAGAGTAGAGTTCTGTAAAAATTAAATGCTAAATTATAACTTGATAGCCTCAACTATTTGATTTTTTCAACTTGATATTCTCAACTTTGATAGGTATAAACTTGATAACCTAAATTTCAAAAATGATAAAATTATCCCTCCTCCCACCCCTCTTCCCCCTACCGGCTGTCATTACCCCGTGGCTGCATCACCCCTGCTCCCCCCGGTCCCTCCCCGCGCCGTGCCCCTAACCCCTCCCCACCTCCCTCTCCGCCGTGCGCGGGTGAAGAGAGAGGGGCATGGTTAGGGGCACGATATATGGAGAGGGGGCGGGGTCGTAGGTGTGGTGCAGCCGCGGCGTGGAGAGGGGCCGGAGGGTTGTGCAGCCGCGGGGCGGAACGGCGGGGTGGTGATAGCCGGTGGAGGGGAGATGAGGGATAATTTTGTCATTTCTAAAATTTAGGTATCAAATTGATAGCTATCAAAGTTAAGGGTATTAAGTTAAAAAACTGAATAGTTGAGGGTATTAAGTTGTAATTTAGCCAAAATTAAATCAAGTTAAACGTTTGCTATCTTCCAAGTTTTGGAGTTAAAAATAAATTTTGTCCAACTTCCAAAGCAGTCTATAATTTTTTTGAGAAATAATAGTTTTCTTTCCAAGACCTCATTTCCCATATTCACCTTTGATTTAAGAGTCCACTTTTGTTAACCCACCAAAGCTATGTTCACACTTCCACTCAAGAATTGCCATGTGTCAAATTAGTAGTCAAAATTAATGTGGATGTTCAGAGCATCTCCCACCTAATGCCTTGTAATGTGATGTGATTTCTGTGCGGCGTGAGACACATGACAATGAAGGCATGAGTTTTTCCTAGGTGGCAAGATTATATTCACACAAGACAATGAAGTAATGCAAAAGTATTGTGAAGACAATAATTTTTTTTTTTTCAACTTCCAAGACAACTTCTTCCTTCGTAGTTTTCCTTCTAAATATCTTTATTTATAATTGATGTTGTGGAGTTAAAGTTATTGTCAAGTACATGGTCTAGAACTAGACAACCAACTTCACAATGTCTTTGTCATATCATGCCATGTCAACTTCACAACTTATTTGACATTTGTATTGGAGGATGATTTTTTTTTTTCAATGGAAACTTGTTATTCCAATGTGGCAACAACTTTTTTCCAAACTCTCAATTGCATTAGATGATAGATATGCTCTCACATAACCATTCCCAAAGAAGAGCAGATATGTTGTCCTCAAATCTCTTGTCACAAACATGTCTCTTCTCCTATAAAATTATGAGTTCTTCCGATCTTGGATGTTATTTTTTTTTTATAAAATTGATGTGACCCACATTTTTATAGGAAATGAGATATATTTGGTACACGAAATTTGTGGACAACAGATCTCTTTTCTACTTCCAAAATAGTTTTAAGTTGAATGAAAATGATA
This sequence comes from Iris pallida, assembly GCA_029216955.1. Classification (NCBI taxonomy): domain Eukaryota; kingdom Viridiplantae; phylum Streptophyta; class Magnoliopsida; order Asparagales; family Iridaceae; genus Iris; species Iris pallida. The sequence continues at coordinate 1,918,695 of JANAVB010038617.1, read as the reverse complement.
TATGGCAAATTTTGAGTGAAGGGGTAAAAATTCATACTAGTTTTGATGGACGAGCAAATAACGACTTTTAATTTAAATTGCTATATTTTTGTTAAATAATAATTTATTTTCTTACAACCTACCTGCGGGCTGATGATGTGTGTCCACTTATTAACTTTGGGCAGGAGAGTACAAGTAGTCCAAATTCTCCGCCGATAGTTATAAGTGGCGATCGTATGTTCTGGCCTAGTGTACGAGAAATTATTAGGTGCTCTTGGTTCACCACTGGACGTGCTGAGTGGTGAGTCCGGTCCAATGAACAATTGACACTTGGAATAATCAATTAGTTCCATATTTTCCACATCATAACCGGACAATTCATAAGTTAGCTTAATATTAATATTAATTTTGATATTAATATTAATGTTAATGTTAATCTTAATATTAATGTTAATATTAATGTTAATATTAATATTAATGTTAATATTAATGTTAATTTTAATATCAATGTTAACATTAATATTAAAATTAAAACTAAGATTAACATTAACATTAATATTAATTTTAATGTTAACATTAATATTAATATTATTGTTAATATTAATTTTAATGATAATATTAACAGAAATTTTCATACAGAGTAAAGAATTTTAACGAAATTGTGAAAAAAGTAATAAGTTTGGGGAAATTGTAATTGGGGTAAAGAAACGACATCACTGATGGCGCGTGGTGGCATTTCCTCTGGCCAGGGCATCACACGCCATTAGGCGTGGCCTATCCTGCTTCCATCCAAGCGTGGCTGTCACATCCCAGAACCAGAATACTGGAGAGCGGGGGACAGACACAGCCAGCTACGTACATTGAAGTGAATCTCACCTCGCAATACGGTCACGGCTGTCTAGATGCATGAGGGTTTACTACAAGCCATCAGTCTCTTAAGGTCAATAACAAGCCTAGTGTCTCAATCTCAAGCAACAAGTAGATATAACAAGATGGTAGATCATCAGACATACAAGGTAAGGCGTCTCATACATTACATATTCAGATGATCATGAAGCTAGTCATACAAAATACGAAGACTAGCAAGAGTTTAAGTCATACATGATCAACCCTAGGATTTGTCAATCATGTTACAGCCCGTAGGCAGACAGTAAGTAAAGTTGCAACGAGCTAACACTTGCTCGGCGGCTAAACGCCTCAAAAGAATATTTGTACAATGGAGTGGGAGAGCAAAATAAAAACCCACCCGTTGCCGGGATTCCTTCTAGTGTTCACCATCTGGCAGGAAAGTTGGGAGATCCTCGGTAGCTGCTCCGAAATCTGGCCATACAAAACCAGCTGGGTCAGATCCCAGAAAGAGCAAGTGCCACAAAGGGGGCTTCACTTAAGAACTAAAACCAGCATGTCAGCACATAAAGTCATAGGAGAAATAACATAAGACATGAGTTAAAGAAAACAGGATGATAAACGATAAGATAACTAGAGGACTATTCCGGTAACCAAGTTACAACCCGTAAACCAAACAAGGACCGGAGTTGTAACCCTTCACCTGAACAGAACTTAACCTCAAACCGATTATCGATAAAGTAAAGCATAAACAAGCATGTCCGGAGATATCCATGTACCGGATCTGGACAAGACTAGACAAGATAGGACTCCATCCATCATTCACGGCCAAGCAAAGAGTACGACTTGATACTTAACTAACTAGGGTTATCACAAGCTTAGTTACTAGCAAGATACAATGAGGTACGCCTACGGCCACAAGCCCTGCAGACTATCCAGGTTATCCAGACGCAAGGTTCAAGATTAGAGTTATCATGTCTTGTTAGGTGACTTGGATGTAACACATGACAGTGTGCATAGTAATCGTTTCATGTAGTGCCCCACATAGCAGTGAGCTGAAAATGTGCCCTACTCGTCGGTAGGCTACAAGTCCATCAAGGAAGGCGCCCAGATAACGGGATTGCTTGTAGCCGGAATACCTCTCTATATGTTCTACTTGATCAATCTAGTCATTAACCTAGTCAGATTCAGTATGAATCCCTGACCGTGGTAACCAGGGATACATGTCCTAGACATGATGCGAGACAAGACTGGTTGCTTATACAAGCATATTCAATACAATCACCCACGGTGTCAAGAATTCACTTAGCATGTCAGGATAGCTGTCGTAATAGCGTATCAAGGTTATCATGTCAAGATTACTTGTCAAGGGTGCACCATAGCGGGTCACCATCATGTCTTGTTACTTATCAAGATTACTTATCAAGGCAAGGGTGCGTCACAACGGACCATCATCAAGAATTATCATGTCAATTTACTTGTCAAGAGTGCACCACGGCAGGTCACTATTAAGAGTTATCCTGTAAGGTCATAATGCCATTTCGTGTTTATGCAAGTGCACCACAACGGGTCATTGATCATGCAATTCCATCACTAAGCCGTGTTCAGATTAACATTCATAAATAATGTCATGATCACATCGGGTTCATGTCGATTTTACATCAAAAAGGCGTAAGGATATAAAATGGGTGCAAAAATCCTAAAAAGGGGGATATGGGGACATAATGCGCCCAAGGGGGAGGAGCAAGGGGTACTATGGCCAACAAGTGGCATTAGCCAAGTTGCGCCAGGGTAACAGGTTGCGCCAAGGCAAGTAGGGTCAAGTCCAATTGCGCCTAAACATCAGGTTGCGCCTAGGCACTAGGGGTGCCAAGCACTAGAATGCACGAGGTCGGGTCAAGTTGCGCCAGGAAGAGTCAGGCAAAGTCATGTTGCGCTAGGCACTAGACTGCGCGAGGCTAGGTTGCGCATACATCAGGTTGCGCATGAGTCAGACTGCGCATGAGTCAGGCTGCGCACGAGTCAGACTGTGCACGAGTCAGACTGCGCACGAGTCAGACTGCGCATGAGTCAGACCGCGCACGAGTCAGACCGTGTACGAGTCAGACTGCGCACGAGTCAGACTGCGCACGAGTCAGACCGCGCAAGAGGTCAGACTGCGCTGCGCTAAAGAGCGCACGCAACTCAGTGGCGCAAGCTAAAAAGCTCGCGCACACTGCTCACTGTCTTCTCCAAAATCAGCAAGAACTCCATGGTTGAACCCATAGCTTCAAAAATTCATAACTTAGTCAAAACAAGTCCAAATCCAACTTTCAAATAGTCAAAATTGGGTAGAATGAAATTCTCTACAACATGGAACCATCAAAAATTGAAAACAAAGAAGTTTGATAGATCAAAACCACCAAAATCCGAAAATGACCAATTTCTAGATCTACAAAAATCAAAGCCTCAAAATGGAAAATGACAAGTTCTAATGTGTCTTAGAAACATGAGGAGAAGCTAATGAAACAATAAAAATGGATTCTCTTGTGGAAGCAAGTTGCACTTGCCTAAGGGGTGTTCTTGGTTGGTGGTGGGTTTAATGGAGAAGGAAGGAGTAAATGAGAAAGTGGAGGAGAGAGAAAAGTTAGGTGGGTTATAAAGGGGGATGGTGGTGGGTTTAACATGGTGAACCAAGAAATAAACCAAGCCAACCCAAAATAAACCAAGTTAAACCATTACATGCCATGATGAACCTAACCAAGATTAAACTGAAATTAGCTAGCCAGGCAGGAAAATAAAATACATGTCAGGATTCCGTATACGTATACTGAAAATACGTAGAACGGAAAATGGGGGTGACAGTGGCCTGCCCCACACGCCATCAGGCGTGGTTAACACATCACCACCGCAATCCCATCACCACACGCCATGGCTTATGGCCATTTCCCATGCCACCCCCACACCCCCTCACTCCCTCACGCCAGTAGTGGCCCATCCCATCAAAAGACACGCCATGGCTCATGGCCATTCCCCATTCGTGCCCCCTCACACGCCATGAGGCGTGGCCCATCCTAAAACTTTCACAGGCTCCTGTCCCAATCGCCTGTCCCACACGTCCCATCAAGCCATGGCCTATGGCCTTTTTCCGCCCCCTCACACGCCATAAGGCGTGGCCTATCCTAACACCACTTCCCCCCCCCCCACACGTCCCATCCTGCCATCCCATCCCCTCACATGTCCCATCCTGCCAACACCCGCTCTATCCTATCTCTGCCATGATGCATGGCTCTACGTTGGAGACTCCCCCTTCTCGGAGACCACTCCACTCCCCCTCCATGTTCTTCATAAATTCTGAAGCTCCTTCCCTCCTCTTTACAGCTCCTTCCCTCCTCTTTACAGCTCCTTCCCTCCTCTTTATAGCTCCTTCCCTCCTCTTCACAAGTCCTTCCTCCTTCAACTTCACAGAAGATTACTCGCTCCCTCCTCTATCTTGATCTCCTCTTTACATAGTAAGTTTTTGTATTTTATATTAAAATTATATTTTCTATGTATGAATAACTATACTAATAGTTTTTGTCTAAAATATAACAGATGGCTGAACCGAATGACGGCCGTATTCCCGGGGGACCGGTTACAGAAGCCATAAAACAAGAACGAAAAACTCATATATCTACGTTGGTTTTTAACGGGAAGGTAAATTTAAAAATGATAACTAGCATTATTATTTATTTATTTTACATAAATATAAGAATATAATTCGCTTGTAGCTATATGATTATCCTTCCGAGGTTCGGACACGGGAACATAGAAGTTGGAGGATACAGAGAGGATATCGTAAATGGGAGTTAAATGCTGCCCAAAAGGAGCTGGTACGTTCATTTGGATTTCAATATCTGGATGAAATTCAAATTTTAGTCCATGATGTACATATCATTTTTAGTCTCGCTGAGCGATGGTGGCCTCAACGCAACACATTTCAGTTGCCCGTTGGTAAAATGACAATCACACTTTGGGATGTTGTAATTATTTTAGGATTACCTATTACAGGTGAACCTATATATTTTGATACAACTTTAAATACATCTCAAATCATCCGGAGATATCTAGGCATTAATGCACCATCGGACTTAGGAGGAAAGAGTTTTGTCAGTATAACTTGGGTTCGGGGTAATTTCATGGATCTAGATGAAACTATCGACGGTCCAGTCGTGGTCGATGATTTAAGGGTACGTAATTATTTTTAAAATTTATTTATTAGTTAATTTCAATAGTGTGTTAGTTTTAATATGTTAGTTTCAATATTTGCAGATACTTTATTGTACTAGAGCATATTTGCTCTGTTTGTGTTAGGCAATGCTATTTCCCGACAGGCAGGGAAATAAAGTAAACGTGCGACTGTTACCCTTTTTAGACAATTTAAAAGAACATACACGTCATGCATGGGGAGCTGCTACCTTAGCATATTTATATGCTAGCTTGACGGAATTTGTCAGATCAAAGGGTACCAAAAATTTGTGTGGGTGCATGACCCTGGTTCAGGTAATAAAAATGTAATCCCTAAATTCGCTAAATTCTTTTTGATGATATACATTTTGTAAATATCATATGTTTTCATGTCTTAGGTATGGTGCTACGAGCATTTCTATATTGGTCGACCTGTAACCAGCATTTTCAGTGATGTTGGAATTTTTTTGCTTGCTACGCGATGGGCCACAAATATAGTGGACCCTCATCATAATTTACATAAGGATGTTGCAATCTACAGGGGAGAATTTGATATAGTACCGTGGAAGGAGGTAAGTACGCAATTGTCAATTCATTTCCGCTTGAAATTTTAGAGCGTTTTAAACTACAATTGTCAATTCATGTAATATAGTATCACAAATTTTTCGTATAACTTGTCATCCAATAGGTTGTATGGATACCATACTCAGATGATGAAAATGCTCCAGAAATTAAAAGGATGTCGTATGATTTGAGCCTACACAAATCATATATTATATACGATCGTTACACTATGTATCATCCGGCAGATTGCGTTCTCCGGCAATTCGGTTGCAGGCAGATTATTTCGGATGATCCGCCTGCCATGAGTTATGATATAGCCAATGCAAGAAACAGAATCGATGCTGCTAGAGCTTCCTGGTATAGACGATTCCAGGATAGTAGTGTGGCAGGGCTGCCCCGAATAATGCATACTGATGAATGTAAGTTCTAACTTACTAGTATATTTGGACCGGTAGCATTTGTCTTATGATTGTTTTTACGAAATACAGATGAAGGTGATTTGGCTTATAGACAATGGTGGGGAGCGCCTCGTATGACCAACAGAGCATACAAATTCGAGGAGCCACGGTTCAAGTCTAGAGCCGTAGATGAATCTTCCCTGCGAGCTTTTGCTGAGGACATATCTGAAGCGGTAGGACTTTACTACTATTCCACTATTTAAACGCAAGAGATATATAATGACAATTATAATTTGCATATTTTATATTTCAGGCTATTATGGGGCAACAATATATCCAAGAACCACAGAGCTATTTGTGGCCGCATGGTCGGGAGTGGATGCGAGATATTTTAACTCGCGTAGATTCACTGAGCCTTGGACGGGATCCTGATATGCCTCCATTGTATACACGTATCCCAGCCGATTATCCGGCTGCCACTGTTCCCCTGAGACATTCACGACGCCGTAGGGTAGACGATCCAGAGGACGAGGAGGGCGCTGCTGGAGAGGGCACCAGCCAGGAGTATTATGGAGAGGGCACCAGCCAACAGTACCATGGAGAGGGCACCAGCCAGGAGTACCATGGAGAGGGCACCAGCCAGGAGTACCATGGAGAGGGCACCAGCCAGCAGTACGCTCCTGAGTACCCTAGCCAGCAGTACGCTCCAGAGTACCCTAGCCAGCAGTACGCTCCGGAGTACCCTAGCCAGCCTTACGCTGCAGAGTACCCTAGCCAGCAGTACGCTCCAGAGTACCCTAGCCAGCCTTACGCTGTAGAGTACACTACCCCACACTACGCTGGAGAAGGGCTCAGTCAACAGTATGTGGGCATAAGCTCTTCCTCAGCCTTTCAGCCCTATAATCAACGCATCACGACTGAGCAAATCAACACTACCGCAGCGTATTCGTTTGAAGGCATGTCATATTACTCGCAATTGTTTACGTCTCCGTCAGCCCCGGTGCCTACTCAGGAGGTCGAGGAAGAGGATGAAAGAAGAGCGGAGGAGACCACAGATGAAAGAAGAGCCCGACTTGGCCTTAGACAGGTAGAACGAAGGCGTTACAAACGAATGGCCCGCAGAAGAGATTGAAATAAAATTTTATTATGTAATGTTTAAAAGTTGACATGAATGTTGGTACTACAATAAAAAATAGAACTTCTAGCAAGCGAGTCTAACAACCGATAAAATTTTTTCTCCCTTACAATAGACTTCATATTCTGCTTAAAATGTTGAATGCAAAAAAAATGAGGCGATTCTGGAAATATATTTTGCATAGCATGTATTAATCCTTTTTGCTTGTCAGATATAAATAAAATTCTACTCCAATCATTAAAATAACTTTCAAATGATAGTCTAAGAGCATTTAAAAACCAAGACCAAGAATCAGTATTCTCACCTTCTGCAACAGCATAAGCAATAGGATACAATTGATAATTAGGATCATGAGCACAAGCAATAAATAAAATACCTTGATATTTGGATGAAAGAAAAGTGGCATCAGTGCTAATAACAGGTAAACAACCCCTTAAAAATCAATCAATACACGCCTTAAAGCATATAAATATTCTCTCAAATTTGTTGCTTTCGGAAGTCTTAAGAAAACATCTAATACCTGGATTCGACTCCATAATTCTAAAACCATACTCCTCAAGGCCAGCATATGCCGCAACATAACTACCATTTATTTCACGTAATACCATTTCTCGGGCTCGCCATGCTTTCGAGTATGTAATATGTATACGATGTTCCCTAAATATATCCTTCACAATTTGTGATGCACTATATGACGGATTATCTCTAATTAAATCAACTATTTTTGTCTTAACCCATGTACCGGTAGCTAGTCGATGACGTCCTGTCGTAAGTCCACTTAAACAAGAATGACGACTTTCTAGTGTACTAACTTTAACTATTTGTCCTTTTCCTATGGATTTGGCATATACTCTCTAATGACAATTCTGTTTATCACAATTATATATAATTCCATGGAAATTATTCATAGCACTGGCTGAACAACTAAAATTATGCTGAATTGCTAAACTACTTATAAAACTTCTAAATTTTGCACGAGTGTCGAATGTTTGTCTTACAAATAATTCAGGAGTGCTAGAATTATCAGTACTATCATCATCTATCTCATAACCAGTATTTTTAATTAAATCATCACTATTTTCATTTTTCTCATCATTATTATTGTCATCATCATCATTATCATCATCATAATCATCATCATCATCATCATTATGTTCATCTAGTAAGGGAGGAATTGTTTGAGAAGAAGAACTAGCACCCGTGTTAACATGTGGGTAATTAGAAATAAATTCATCATTATTTCTATTAACAAATGATGAAACTTGAGTAACATATAAACTAATATAAGGTGATTGCGAATTAATCTTAAGAATAAAATTTCATGCTTCTTCACCATCTATTAATAAACATGTGGAACCAAAAACAGACTTTAAAATAAATTCATAATTAATAGAAAAATGTGCTGAAATTAAATTGCATAAATTTTCTAAAGTAATATGACGATAAGTTGTAAAAAATTGGGTGTCACCTCCTTCGTAAGTTAACCCATTTACTCTACCACCATGTGAGCATACTATTTTAATATTATCACCCATGAGAAAAAAAAAGAACTTTGATAATTTTTATCTAATAAAGAGCGAGAGCTTGTAAGAGGGAAAGACTAGCTTCCGTGTGGAGTTGGAAGCTTGTAAGAGGGAGAGACTAGCTTCCGTGAGTAGTTGGAAGCTTGAGTAATTGGAAGCTTGTGAGAGGAAGATACTAGCTTCTGTGAGGAGTTGGAGCTTCCAAGCTTCGTGCTTCTGTGAGAGAGAGATAGGAGAAAGAGTAATGTGTTTGTGTAGAGAGAGAGTGTCAAACATTGCAATAAATAGGAGGAGGAAAGAGAATTTGAAATGTAGCCGTTTGTGGGTAGCAGTTGGTGTGTCAGCACGCCACCATTGGTGGCGCGCACATCCTGACACTAGCCGTTGGCTACACGACACTCCAACACTCCACTAATGCAACACTACAAAAGTCCCACTGACACTCCATAAGTGATGGCGTGTGAATGAGTGATGACAACGTGTGGGGGCCACGGCTGCTGGCGTGTCCATGGATAGGCCATCACCCATGGCGTGTAGTGGTGGGGGGCCAAGGGGATAGGCCATCCATGATGGCGTGTGGTAGATAGGCCATCCATGATGGCGTTTGGTGGTGGGGCCAAGGGTATAGGCCATCCGCATGATGGCGTGTGGTGGTGGGGCCAAGGGGATAGGCCATCCCCCATGGCGTGTGATGGTTAGGATTGGTGGGGCCAAGGGGATAGGCCATCCCCCATGGCTTGTGATGGTGGCTTGCGTGGAGGATTGGCCATCCCCCATGGCGTGTGAAGGGAATAGGCCATCTCCCATGGCGTGTGAGGGCCGCTCCTCTTCCATGGATCAGCACACGCCATCGACGATGTTGTTTCTTTACCCCAACTGCAATTTTTTCAAACTTATTACTTTTTTCACAATTTCCTTAAAATTCTTTACTCTGTATGAAAATTTCTGTAATATTAATATTATTGATTTTGTTAGTATTTTTTGTTATCTTTAATATTAATGTTAATATTAATATTAATATTAATATTAATTTCAATGTTAATATTAATATTAATTTTAATTATAATGTTAATATTAATATTAATATTATTGTTAATATTAATTTTACTGTTAATATTAATGTTAATCTTAATATTAATATTATTGATTTTGTTAGCATTTTTCGTTATCTTTTCATATCTGGTTATGATGTGAAAAATATGGGATTAATTGGTTATTCCAAGTGTCAATTGTTTATTGGACCGGGCTCACCACTCAGCACGTCCAGTGGTGAGCCGGGAGCACCGAATAATTTCTCCTAGTGTACCAAGTAGTTACGGATGGCCGCCATGTTCATGACCTCGTATATACACGACAATCATATGTATTCGTCGGCAAAATTTGTGTATAAAATATAATTTCATATCACAAGTTCTATTTCCGTTGGCATTTGTACATCATTTTTAGGGCGATAATGAGAAACCTTTGTTGGATTATTCAATAATATGGGACACATGTAAATTTAATTGTGTTGGATTATCTAAATAATTAAGCCAAATTAAAGTGATCTATTTAGAAAATTGGCTTAAGGGTATAATTGTCATGGAAATAATGTGTAGATACCGAAGATAAATCTAATTTGATGAGGGGCCAAATTAGAAATATCAAAACAAATAAATATATGTATTCAGTAGGGTTATGGTCCCAACTCATACGGCCACCAAGAGAGGGTTTTCTCTATTCTCTTCTGTATCCCCATCAACAAAGAGAGGAACAAAGATTTCATCTTTGTTATTAAGGGCCGTAGCGGGTTGGAAGATCAAATCCCATAAAGAGAGACGCCTGCTTCAAGATCCGTCAAGCAAAGACAATGGATTCAGGTACGCTTCCTCATTTAGCTTTGTTCTTCATCTCATGAATCAACATGCATTAATTTCAACAAGTGGTATCAGAGCCTCCCTGTTCGATTTATGAGATCGAAGTTTCAGAATCATTTTTTGTTGATTTTCAGAAACCCTAGATCCATTTAATTTAATTTAGGGTTCAGATTGTTAGATAATTTTTTTCTTTCATGATCCAGAAGTTTAGATACTCAGTTTAGATTTTCATATTAATTATTTAAATTTAAACAAAAAAGAAGAAATTTTATGTAATAAGTTTCTGCGTCTTGTTCTGATCCGCAAACAACATTATGGCCAAAAAAAACTTTTATGGCCGAAAACTTCTATACAGGTTTGTGCATTCTTATGCTGCACAAAGATTCAGGTTTATGCTCATATGAATTAAACTTTGACTAGTGTCTTATAAGAATTCTTATGCTGCACATAGATTCAGGTTTGTGCATTATGGAATAATGTAATTCAATTAGCTAAGCATTACTTTGATTTTTGTTGCTGCGAAGGAACAATTTATATTCAGTTTCAATTAATTCAACAAACTTGAAGGTTTTGGATTTTTCTGCGAACTTGGCAGCATAATTGTAATGCCTGTGGTTCGTATTACGTATCTCGGTATACGTGTACGTATTTAGACTCGTATTTGCATGTTTCCCTGCTTGATTTATTGTGCATTTCTTTGCTTGGTTCATCTTGGTTCGGTTTGGCTTGTTGGCTTGGTTCGGTTTTGTTGGACAACCAACCCACCTACCTACCACCACCATCACCATTTATATCCCACCAATCATTTCTCTCTTCTTATTAACATTTCTTCTTCCCTTCCATTACTTCTCCACCAACCTGAGAGAGAGTGGAAGGTTTAGGCAAGTGCATCTTGCTTCATGGAGGAAGTCCATTTTATTGTTTCATTGCCTTCCTCATGTGTTTCTAATCCACTTTAGTACTTAGTATTTTTTATTTCCGTGGTTAATTTCTTGTAGATCTAGCCTTGTAGTATTTTCGGTTTTTAGGAGTTTTGATCTAACAAACATACATATTTTTGCTATTTGATGGTTTCATATTGTAGAGAATTCCATTTTAGCCAAATTTGACCTACGGGAGTCTGGATTTGGGTTCCTATTGTTATTTGGTGGAGCATGGAGGCCATGGTATTTTCCATGGACATGTTCTCTGTGGGAGCCATTAATTTTACTTCTGGCCGCATGAGCATTTTTGGCTCTGAGCCGCATGAGCATCAATTAATTTGCATGGCCCTTTTATTTTAGTTGCTTGCAAGCTTGCATGCATTTGCATGTAACTTGCCTGAGCCGCATAGGCCATTGGCTTTTGCCTGAGCCGCATGGCCCATTAATTAATTGCCTGACCGCATAGGCCAATCCAAAGTCAGCCGCATATGGCACTGCTTAGCTGGCATGGCCACTATTCATTTAATGGTCGCATAAGCAGCATACAATTAATTTGTATGGCCAATCAATTTGCTGAGCCGCATGGCTACTATTCATTGTTAGCCGTATATTGTCTTAGCCATTCTTGGCCGCATAGAATATTACTTGGCCGCATATGCAATATTTGCATATGGCCTTAGCTATGCTAGCCGCATATGCTATGGCCTTTAGAAATCAAGTTGGCCGCATGGGCATGGATTAAATGCTTGCATGTTGCAAGCATTTTTATATATTAATTTGCATGCATTTGCATGCCTTTAGAAATCAATGTTGGCCGCATGCATCAAGCTTTTCATGCTTATATGCATTTAATTAATTAGCTTGGCCAACATTTTGGCCGCATGTATTTAATATTGGCCGCAGCTAACATGCTTATATATTAACTAGCTTGCATGCTTTAATCAGCTCGCATGCCTTTGCTTGCATGCATATATATGATTAATGTTTGCATGCTTACTAGCATTAATTTGCATGCACTTAGCAATTGTTTTGCATGGGAATATATATGTTGGCCGCATAGGCCACTATAGGAATTTCTGGCCGCATAGGCCACTATAGAAATTCCTAGCCGCATATGGCCAAGAGAAATATTCCTGGCCGCATATGGCCATCTCTAGTATTTTTGGCCGCATATGCCATTAGCAATAATTGCATTGGCCGCATGGATATTTATCAATTTTGGCCGCATAGGTCAATGCTAATCTTGGCCACATGGCCTTTTGCAACCTTTGCTTGCTTGCTTAAATATTTAGCTGGCCGCATGCACATAAGCATTAGAGGGTGACATACCAAGTATTTGTAGAAATGTCCAATAGGTCATTTAGAATCCAAATTTCAGTTTTGTGCATAAATGAGGGTAGATTAGTCATGGTTAAGGTATCCCAATTGGTTTTCATATGGATTCCTATATATCTATGTATTTTTGACCCACAAGTCATGTATATATGTAAATATATATAAATTGGTATATATTTATGTATGTGGACTATTTTAGATAAAAGTTTATAAATATATAGTGTGTGCGGTTGTGTCTGTGAGAGTGAGAGAGGGGAAAGCATGGCAAGTTATTGGCTATCCATTTGGCCTTTGGTTTGTGTGTTTGTGGCTTGGATTGGTGGTTGATTGTTTGTGGTTATGTGTGTTTGTTTGAAGAAAGGGATTAGATATTGTTTTAATAGTGTGTTTGTGCTTGTGATGAGATGTGAGAGTGTATGAGTGTATGATTGTGTTTTTTTAGTGTGTGTTTGAGGAAGGGGAGGTTAGATGTGGTAGTGTGGTAGTATGGTAGTGTGAGTGTGAGTGAAGAGGGATATTGAGATAAGTGTTAGTGTGTGTGTGTGTGTGTGTGTGTGTGTGTGTGTGTGAGAGAGTGAGAAAGGTGAGAGGGATTTAGATGTGGTAGTGAGTGTTGTGTGTGTGTTAGAGAGGGTATGATAGAGTAGCAAGAGGGGGAGAACAAGTGGCTGCAAAGGCAGCAGCAGCAGCAGCTTGTGCTGCAGGGTAGTAGCAGCAGTAGCTGCAGTGCCAGCAGCAGCTGCTAACAGCAGTAGCAAGAGCAGTGAGGGCAGCAGCTGCAATAGTGACTAGAAGCTAGTGTCTCTTATTATGTTGGGGGCTGTGGTTTTGTTTTAGGATGAGTATGTTAGTGTCTACACATAAGTTAGTATCCTAAGTTAGATATTTAGGATAGTATCCTAGGCACTAATTTAATATCTTGTTTAGGATGTTAGTATCCTAGAGTTAGATAGGTGAGTTAATATCTTAGGATACTAGAAGTTAGTATCCTAGATAGGTTAGTTAGTGTCTTGGATATGTTAGTTAGTATCCTATTTATCCTAGATAAGTTAGTATCCTAAGTTATATCTTAGGGTAGTTAGATTATGCTAGTATCTTGAGGGTATCAAGATAATAAGATATTAGGATATGGGCTAGAAGTTAGTACCCTAAGTTAGTATCTTGGCTAGAATTTGGTATCCTAGGATAGTTAGATATCCTAGTATCTTAAGAGTGTCCTAGATTAGTCTATGGTAATAGGATACCCTATAGGGTATATCTCTATGTAAATATTAGAGTATCTTAGGAGTGTTGGTATATTGTTAGAACGGCAGAGTTAGTATCCTAAGGTATTAGCAAAGTAATGAGAATTACCTATAGCCTAAGGATAAGGTATTAGCTAAGGTAATGGGTATAATGTTAAGGCAGGTGGATAGATACTAGCCTGAGGTAGATGGTAATATCTATTAGCCTAAGGTATTGAGTTATCTACTAGCCTAAGGATAGGATATTACTAGGATATGGTATTATCTAGTATCTAAGGTAAAGTGGATGTTAAGGTATTAGTTACCTAGACTAAGATATTAAGATTCCAACTTAAGGTATTGGTATTGGGATACCAATAGCGATAAGGTAAAGGGTACCTTGGTAGGTAATGACTAGAAATATGATATTTGACTTAGATTTGACCTTATTTGACCAAGGTTGACTATTTTGACTGAAAGTCAAAGTAGAGTCAACATCTGACCTAGATTGGACTAAGAGTTGACAAAGTCAACTATAGGTCAACCCTTGACCTTGTTTGACCTTGTTTGACTTTGTTTGACTTAGTTTGACCTAGTTTGACTTTGTTTGACTTAGTACAACCTAGTTTGACCTAGATTGCATATCATGCACTAGAAATTATGCCTAACATTGTTATTAGTAACTGTCCGCTACTAATGTGTGTCCCATAATAAGACATAATATACGAATTTGTGCCTATTGGATAATGTGTGTCCATTTTTGCAGAATTATTTCCAAATGGATATGAATTACTACTTACAGAATCGTTCATGGATGTACAATCGTCGTCCTGATGATATGTGTGGTGTGCGGGATGAATACATAGCGGGAGCAGAGCAGTTCCTGCAGTTTGTTAAGGCGTTCCCTCAGTACATGGACGACACCAAAATTAAGTGTCCGTGTGTGAAATGTCATAACGTGAAATAATATCCAGAAATGGAAGTGACATATCATTTGTACTCGAGGGGTTTCACGCCTAATTACTATCAGTGGACCGCACACGGAGAACTTGTGTCTTTAGCATCAGAGCCGGAGCCTTATGTTGAGCCGTATATGCATGCGGGACCTAATTTTGTTTCAGATAATCATGCATACGATGACGGGTGCGTGAACATGGTTTTCGACGCTACGGGGCCTAGTTTCGTTCATGATGCAGCTGAGGAGGCACCGAATGTCGATGCTGCAAAGTTCATGGAGTTGCTGGAGGATGCAACGACTCCATTGTATCCTGGTTGTGAGGATCATTCACCGTTGGAGGTGGTTACAAGACTGTTGAGCATTAAGTCAGATTTTAATATGTCGCAAGAATACTACAACCGAGTGTTGGAGTTGATTATAGAGATCTTGCCGGCGGGTGCTAAGTTACCTAAAGACTTCTATCGGTCTAAGAGGATGGTGAGATCGCTCTGGATGGGATACGAGAAAATCGATTCTTGTCGCAATGGGTGCATGCTGTACTACAAAGACGACAAGGACGCAGATGTGTACAGATTTTGTGGTGCTGATCGCTATAAGACAACTAGTACAGGAAGGTCTACCGGTGCAAGAAGACCGACCGATTCAATGCACTACTTGCCTTTAACGTCGCGGTTGCAAAGATTATTTATGGTGAAAGAGACGGCCAAAAATATGAGTTGGCACATGCGAGAACAGATTGAAGGAGTGTTGGATCACCCATCCGATGGAGAAGCGTGGAAGCACTTTGATCGAGTGTATCCTGATTTTGCTTCAGATCCACGTAATGTCAGGTTGGGGATACTTCTGACGGTTTTACTCCTTTTGGTCTTTCAGGATCCCAGTATTCGTGCTGGCCTGTGATTGTCACTCCATATAACCTACCGTCTTGGATGTGCATGAAGACTCAATACATATTTCTAACCGTTATAATTCCTGGTCCGAACAATCCCAAGAGGAACATTGATGTGTACTTACAGCCTTTGATAGATGAGTTGAATCAGTTATGGGAAGTAGGCGCTAACACGTATGATGTTTCCAGGAAGCTGAATTTTTAGATGAAGGCAACCCTTATGTGGACCATCAACGACTTTCCAGCCTATGGAATGTTATCTGGATGGAGCACTCATGGCCGTATTTCATGTCCGTATTGCATGGACCGTAGTAAGGCTTTCCGCTTGAAACACGGAGGAAAACCGTACTTCTTTGATTGTCATCGGCAATTTCTGCCAAAAGATCATCCGTTCAGAAGGAACAGGAATGCATTCCGTGCCGGCATTGTAGAGAAGGGTGATCCACCGCCAAGGTGGTGCGGAGCCATGATATAGGAGGAGGTTAGAGATTTTCCAAGTGCTATCGAAGATCCTATAACTGGGTACAAGTGCGATGGATTTGGTAGAGATCATAACTGGACAAAGAGGAGCATATTCTGGGATCTACCGTACTGGATTACCAATCTGATCAGACATAATCTTGATGTCATGCATATTGAGAAGAATGTGTTTGATAACATAATTAATACTGTGATGGACATAAAGGAAAAAATGAAAGACAATCCCATGGCCAGGTTGGACTTAGAAGAAATATGCAAACGCCCTACGTTGCATTTGATAGAGCAGAATGGAAAACAGTTCCTGCCGAAGTCAATTTTCTCGCTGGACAATGAGGATAAAGTGAGACTTTGTCGGTGGATCCAGGGCCTAAAATTTCCAGACGGATATGTGTCAAATCTGAGAAGATGTGTCGATCCGAAGGAAAATAAATTGACGGGTATGAAGAGCCACGACTGTCACGTATTCATGGAGAGGTTAATTCCGATTGTATTTCGGGAATTCTTACCGCAGGCAGTTTGGGATCCATTGACGGAGCTTAGCATATTCTTCAGGGATCTTTGTTCTAAGAAATTGCTCGTTGATCTTCTAGAAAAGCAAGAGAAGGATATTACGGTAACACTGTGCAAGCTAGACAGGGTGTTTTCTCCTGGATTCTTCGACTCTATGGAGCATTTGTCGATTCATCTATCCTATGAGGCACGTGTTGGTGGACCCGTCGAATATCGATGGATGTACCCGTTCGAGCGACATTTGAATCGCCTAAAAAGAAAGGTGAAAAATAAGGCACGGGTCGAGGGTTCTATTTGTGAAACCTATGTTCTCGAGGAGATTACAAACTTTTATTTGATGTATTTCAAGCCTCATGTTGCAACTAATAGAACGAGAGCTTCCAGAAACGACGACGGAGATCTTGAATGTAATGATACAATACTGAAGGTATTCAATGCTCCAGGAAAGCCATCGGGTAAAATAAAGAAGAGATATCTGAACGATGATGAGCTAAGGGCTGTTCAGGTGTATGTATTACTCAACTGCGACGAGGAGAAAGTAGAGAAACTGGAGGGGTAAGTAATTAATACATCTACATTATTTTAATAGTGTTGATTATTATACTATTACATTAATTGAACGATGTTATTTTTAGCATATTTAATGATGATGTGAGGTCATGTAGGCCACACATAACAGAAGAAGAACTAGAACAAAAAATGAGGCATTATTTTCCATCATAGTTGAGTGCATATGTAAGACTTGAGAACTCTGTAATTACCTTTCTGTATATGCACTTGATTGAGAATGAGCTTAATTTTTTTTTTTCGTGGTATTTAGGTCGATCGTCCATACGCAAGACTTGAGAATGAGCCTATTAGAACGCTAGCCAAGGGACCAATTTATGCTGCAAAAATATGGCCAAGCTACTGTGTTAATGGGTTTAGGTTCAAGTCAACAACTTGCCCGATCAGAGACAACTTTGTGGATCTCGACTCCACCAAAAATAGCTGTTTGTGTATCAGATCTTCGAACTACAAAGATGTTGATGCGGGCAACGATTTCTATGGCGTGCTACGGGAGATCGTGGAGCTGACATATAGTTATGGAATAGAGGCTACTAAGATTGTGTTATTCAGGTGTGATTGGTTCGATCCAATTGAAGGTCAAGGTTGAAAAGTAGACAAGCACGGTCTTGTAGATATAAACTATCGGCGTCGATATCAAGCCTACGAACCATTTGTCCTATCAAGTCAGGCTCAGCTCGTGTACTTCACAAGTTATCCTAAACGGGGAACAACAAGGTCGGACTGGTGGGCAGTATGCAAGACCAAAGCTAAAAATACCTTTGAGGTTGACGATATAGCTTATCAAGAGGATGAACTACCTCTTGTAACAAATATTATAGAAGTGGACACGACAGAAGTTCCTCATTACACATCTAATTGTGTAGAAGAAGTAGAATTATCTGAAGAGGAAGATGCAGATGAAAGTGAAGATGTAGAGGAGGAAGAAGAAGAAGAAGAAGAAGAAGAAGATGATGATGATGATGAGCTAAACGAACTAGATAAATTTTCAGAAGAGGATTAAATTTGTACGTTTGTTTATCATCATATTTGACACTTTAGTGACACTTTTATCATATAAATCTGTGACACTTTAGTAACACTTTAGTGACACTTTTATTTGTGACTATGATATTTTTCAAAAATCTGTGATGTCTATCATATAAATATGTATTTTTATTTTATTATCATATGTTATTATCAGGTATGACTAGACCATCTGGACGACGCGGAGGATTTTATATTAGGCAGTCCCGTCTGCCTCGGGCTGGGGATGGAGATTCCGTACCCTCATCCTCATCTTCGAGTACGCCATTGTACCGTTCTGTTCCCGGTCCATTATCGGGACAGGGCAGTTCTAGCAGGTTGGCGACTCCTCCATCGTCGTCCAGCGATCCTGATCCCGCATCCAGCATTCCTGATCCCGCGTCCAGCATTCCTGATCCCGCGTCCAGCATTCCTGATCCCGCGTCCAGCATTCCTCCTACCGACGGCTCCATGGGGGAGCCGACGCCGAGCATATGGAGGACGGCGATCAGACTGATCCTGCCCAGGCAGGAGGTGAGAGCGACCCTCTATGCGCTCCCCGGGCGAGACGCGTATGGAGATTTGGACGGACGGGCCTACGAAGTAAGTTAATTAGTTCATATATATTTCTCAAATGATTATATGTATATATATATTCATGAGAATTATTATTATATAGATATCGGCCTCCTGCAGTACAGATACAGCTGGGGGTATTTCTGAGGCAGAACTATGGTGGGCCTTGGATTAACTACTCAGATGCTCCCGCAGATAGGAAGGCCTTTTGGTTCGCCCACTTCAAGGTAAAAAATTTGTTTATTTTTAAATTTTAATAATTATTTGTGTATATTATACATCTTTTCTATTTTACTTCTTGTAGAGGACCTATTTCTATCCACAACACCGGGCGGCGAAGATCGAGGGCCAATTTTCTGCCGTCGCAGGCAAGCTCATCCGTGATGCGATCCACGACCAGAAGTCTCGTGATCGCTCCGGAAAGTTGATCCATGGTTGGATCACGCCAGAGCAGTGGACTGCGATGAAGGCTAGATTCGGCGAGCCCAGGTACCAGGAGCGGTCTGACAAGGCCAAGGTGGCGCGGTCGAGCGCCGGTAAGTGGTGTGGTGGCTCCATTCCGATGATGAAGTATTTTCGTCATCTGGTACGTTTTCTATGACGAACATTATTTTATATATAGTTGGATAGAATTTTTAATACTAGTAATAGATAATATATTTTAACAGGTAAAAAAGGGTGAGGACCCCAACATGGTGACCGTCTTCCTGGTCACCCATCGGAGGGCTGGGGAGTTCATTTACGAGAGGGCGACGTAGGCATATGTACGTTCTATTTTTATATTAATTTACTATAATTTAGAAAACAGGAAAATAGATATCAATATAGACTTTAGCAAACACTTATACATTAGCAAACATTATTCTAGGCCGAGTTTGTTCGGCTACAAGAGGAGACGGCTGCTGCTGCTAGTGTACCAGCAGAGGGAGGGGCTGGTACTTCCTCCCAGCCGTCTACAGCTCCATCGCCGGACGAGCTCTGGATGACCGCCGTTGGCGGTCTTCAGAAGGGTACGTACTACGGTACGGGATCCTACGGTCCCTATTTGGCTTCAGAGTCATCCCGGGCCCCCTCTGTCAGTGCGCAGTCTCCAGCTTCGCAGGCATCATCACGAGCGCAGGATGTGTGCAGACAGCTCCACGAGCTACGTCGCGAGTTGCAGCAGCAGATTTCTGAGGTAGCTGGGGCAGAGCGACGATCCGACAATCCGATGATCACCGGACGATTTGATGCGGTCGAGCGCAGTATACAGGAGCTGATGAGTCTGCAGCAGGCTACAGCTGCCAACTTGCACACGCTCACCTAGTCTACGCAGCGCACAGAGCATAGACAGGCCGAGCTGGAGGGATCGCAGAGGACCGTGGCTGCCTCACTCACCCAGCTGCATACTTCTCTTGAGGAGAGTACTCAGAGGATGGTGAGTACCCTTGCTGTCACCCCCAGTTTTCGAATTAGGGGTATTTTTGTCATTTTCCAAGTTTCATGATTTTTAGGAATTTTATTTGATTTTATATGATTTTTAGGGATTTGTTTGATTTAGTTTGAATTTTACCCAATTCAGACTTAAGTTGGAGACCCGGGTAGTCTGGACTCTAGTGGGACCCACATACTAGCTGGGTTTGGCCCACATGCCATCCTAACTAGGCTAGAAACCATAAACCCTACTTCCATGGCATAATTAGTCATTTTAGAGGCTTAATTAGTTAATTAGGGTTAAACCGAAACAAACCGAACCAAACCGAATTCAATTCGAACCAAACCAAGTCTATTGGGTTTGGGGGCTTATTGGGTCTCCACCCAAACCCAATAGGGCCCCCTTTGGCCGGCCATGTATGGAGCACCCCCCCCCCCCCTTTGCTTCTTCACAAAGCAATCTCTCTCTCCTTCTCCATTTCACTTCTTTCTTCAAAGCTCTTCTTCTTCAAGCAACCCAAAATTAGGTATGCCATTAATCCCCATTTAATTTCCTCTCTCACATTTATGTCTTCCCAATAAGTGTAGAGGAGACCACCCTCTACACTTTGACCATAGGTTTTATAGGTTTTTCCTAAAAATCTAGTTTAAGGTTTAATTAGGGTTTTCTAATTAGAGTGGTATATATATATATATATATATATATATATATATATATATATATATATATATATATATATATGTGTGTGTGTGTGTGTGTATATATTAATATGTATTTGTGTGTGTAGAGAGTGGTGGTAGTGGTAGTGTCATGAGAGTGGTGGTGGTGGTGTGTGAGAGTGGTAGTGAGAGTGTGTGTGTCTATATAATTATGTATGTGTATGTATTTATATATAGATATGTATGTGAATGTATATATATATATATATATATATATATATATATATATATATATATATATATATATATATATATATATATATATATATATATAGATAGATAGATAGATGGTTATATATATATATATATATATATATATATATATATATATATATATATATATATATATATATATATATATATATATATAGAGTAGAAGGAGTAGAAGAGAAAGTAGATGAAGAAGAAGAATAAGCAACTGCAGCAGCAGCATTAGCAGTAGCAGCTGCAGCTAGGAGCAGCTGCAGCAGTAGCAGCTGCAGCAGCAGCAATAGCAGGCAAAGCAGCAGCAGCAGTAGCACAAAGCTCCCCCCTCTTAGCCATTAAGCCCCCTATATACCCCCCCCATATACATATATATGTATATATATATATATATATATATATATATATATATATATATATATATATATATATATATATATATATATATATATATATATGGAGATTATAAGAAGAATAAGAGATTAGAAGAAGTTAGAAGAATAGGAAGAAATTAGAGGAAGAATAGGAAGAAGAAGTTAGAAGAAGAAGTTAGAAGAAGAAGTTAGAAGAAGAGTTAGGAGAAGAAGAATAAGGTTAAGGGGAATAGTAAGAAGAAGGATTAGAAGAATAGGAAGAATTAGAAGGAGAATTTGAATAGGAGGAATTAGAAGAAGAAGAATAGGAAGGGACATGGGAAATCAAATTAGGGGAGATCGAGTTAGAGGGTGAAATCGAGCTCCGAGTATCGGAACGCGATGAAACTTGGGGGAGACCTAGAATACGTGAATTAGACTTTGCGGGTAGGCTCCCGAGTTGAAATTGGGGTTTTTGGGCGACGGTATCGCGCCGTACCATTTCGTATCTTGAGATATTCAAGATATCGGCAATAGGCCGTAAGATGGACTAGACGTCCACTCTACCTAGGAATTTTGGTAGGTAATGAATGTATAGGCTAGTATCCTACTACCCTAGTGAGCACGGGTCGAAATACCAAGCGTAGGTAGGCTAACTTGGTATTTGCCTAGACTAGAAATTTACCTTTTTAAAGGATAAAATAGGATATTGGCCTACGGCCAAGATACGGGTTTTGGAGTCCAAGATGGACTTGGATATGGGTTGTAAGGGTTGGTAATGATTAGAAATAGTCGCCTAGACCTAGTCTTGACCTCGGTTGACCACGGTTGACTTTTTAGACCAAAAGTCAACTATGGGTCAACACTTTACCCAATTTAGTCCCAAATTCCATTGTACTTGAACAGTTGACCAAAAGTCAACTATTAGTCACCATTGACCTAAGGTTGACCTAGAGTTGACCATAGTTGACCCGTTGACCAAAAGTCAACTGTAAGTCAACTTTCGACCTAGTTTGATTCGGATTGACTTCCAATGTTCTCCTATGACCAAGGTTGACCTAACTAGGCTTGTCCTGACCTAGAATGACTTAATAGGGTTTAAATTGATTTGACTTTACTTCCTAAACATAGTATTGATACGTCTTGTTCTCTATAGGTCCTCAAGATGCTGCATTGGATCCGGTTGACATATTTTATCATCTTACAGGCGAGTACATTATTTGATAACTTATTCCCAATTTATGATAACTGTTATGATTCATGTACTTAGTGTAGATATGCTTATTCCTGACATATGGTTCTCACGGATTGGTATTCTTGGATCCCGACGAGAGATGTTTCTCCTTCTTAGGTTGGGATGTATTGTGCAAGCTCCCTTGTAGCTCTTGCACAATATATGGTCACTGATTCTAGAGAAGGTTCGCTACCTTCTCATTAGAATCCCGTGCAGTGACGTGTCCTGTTTGGATCCATTCTACCAGTTGGGGGTAGGGGGAGTAGTAGCGTATGCCTGTGATCATATCCCCTTGCATTCTTGAATAGTGTTAGTCATATACCGCACTTATGACTAGCCAGGCCGGTTCTTGACAGGTACCTAAGCCGATCATAAGTTGAAACTGCTACTCACACACATTGGATATATGGCTTACCTTGATTGTGTACATACCATAATTCAGTTCTACTTTCTTGTTCTAGCTCTAGTTCTACAGCTTACCGTGCCATGATACATATATGTACACTCCACAATTTCATTGTATATGCTCTATTTACAGTCTTATAGCTTTTATTCTATCTTGAGATCTGTTATGAGATATATGTACTCGTTCCATCCTGACTGGATATGTTGACAAAATATTACAGATGCTGATGAGGGGGATTGCAGTACCTACTACTGTCCGGACGACGTAGTGGGCTTAGACTTGGAGACCTTGGTCCAGCAGGGCTTAGCTCCGCCTGACGAGACTTTACCTATTGCTTAGTTAGAGTAGGTCTTTTGTACTGGACCTTGTCTCCATTTACTTTTGAGACTGTATTACATTTTGGATTGTATTAGAGACTTGGACTTGGACTTGTATATTATTTTGTGTTTGGACTTGACAGGTTATATTTTATCGTCATGTTGTCTTTATCTTTCAGTCTTTACTTTATCATCTTAGAGTTGTGATTGAGCACTCATATATTATCATTGCTTGTCCTTCGTTCGGAGTTGACCATATTCTTGACAGGTTTTGATATTATATATATAAACTGTTGTTAGAGTAGAAAACCTACAGCGTTCTACGCCGTTTTTACGGTGAGGGCTGGGCGTCGTTACGTACACGTGCCCTTATCGCGGGTGCGGGTCGTGACACGTTTTTAGTGGTCGCCCATGCAGGTCCTGAAGTCACAATTAGTACGATGTCGTAGCGGCACTCGTCTTAGAGTGTTGACTACGAGCCTGTGTTACACATAGGAGGTAGTAGGCTAAGAGTACTCAATCACAGTAGGATCTTTCCTTGCTTATCTTGCTTACCGTCTTTGATATTGATTTACTGTTTTCTAGCTGTCCTCCTTTGATATTGTCCTTCTTGTGCCATATTAATATCTTCTTTTCAATCTATCTCCAGGATGGTTATCACTCATTCTTCCGGTGAGGAGCACGGGAAGACGGAGAGGTCTGCTACTTCTGGCGGCAGGCTCCGGTCACTTCCCCTGCAGATGGGACTTCAGTAGGGGCCCTCGGGGGTACTCCTCCAGCGCTCTCGATGACTGTCCCTGGGGTCATTGTGGGTGCTCTTCCTGCAGTATCGGGGGCTACGACGGGAGATGTCGGGGGCGTTCTTCCTCCTCCTCAGCAGGGGACTCCTCCGCCGGTGATGGGAGCTATTCCTTCGTTGCCTTCTCTGTCCACAGACATGGGGCAGATGCTCGCGTTCTTTCAGCAGATGCTGGAGTCCCAGCGGGCCCAGTACGAGGCTCAGATGAGGCAGACAGAGGCCATGCACCAGGGCATGGAGGATGCACACAGGTTGGCTCTGGCTACGGTGGAGCGTGGGGCTCCACAGAGGGAGGTGCAGCAGCAGCAGAAGATCGGGGACATCCAGGCTTTCAAGAAGCTGGGTCCGAGGGTTTCAAGGGGACCGAGGACATTATATATGCTGATGACTGGCTCGAGGATATCGAGCGTCAGATGCGGGCCTCCCGCCTGGCAGACGACCTGAAGGTCGAGGCGGTTGGCTTACAGTTGTTAGATGTTGCCCGGACATGGTTCCGGAACGAGCCGGCTCTTGCAGGAGAGGGCCACACTTGGGCTGAGTTTCGGGCCCTGTTCAGAGAGAAGTTCTTTTTCCCCACAGACAAGATCAGCCTAGTGCGACAGTTTCAGAACCTGCAGCAGGGCGGTATGACTGTGGAGGAGTATGCGACGGAGTTCGGCCGGCTGAGCCGATACGTCGAGTACATGGTGAGTGACCCGATGATCCGAGCAGAGCGCTTCCGGGAGGGATTGACATGGGATATCAAGATCCTGATCCCTTCCTTCTATGCGACATATGCAGAGGTCTATGCGGAGGCTCGAAAGGTGGAGAGAGAGTGGGGCTTGAAGCCGAAGAGGGATCGTGATTTGTTTTCGGGGGCCAGTAGCAGCGCGGGGGCTGCTAAGCGCCCTCAGCTTTAGCATCAGTCGTTCCAGCATCATCAGCAGCAGGTGCAGGCCAGAGCATCTGTCCAGAGGGT
Organism: Iris pallida; assembly: GCA_029216955.1. NCBI lineage: Eukaryota > Viridiplantae > Streptophyta > Magnoliopsida > Asparagales > Iridaceae > Iris > Iris pallida. The sequence goes on along the minus strand of JANAVB010038617.1, from coordinate 1,893,318 downwards.
TCAGCAGCGTCCGGGGCAGGACGATCCACCGTGCCACTACTGCAAGAAGCCCGGTCACCTCTTTGAGTTCTGCAGGAGGAGGCTGGGGCTGTGTCTCTTTTACGGTGCCGCTGGGCATCAGATGCGGGAGTGTCCCAAAAACTTCCGTGTCGCTGGAGCAGCTCAGAGGGAACCTGTTCCGAAGGCACCAGCTAGTGTGCCGGTAGTTCAGCAGCAGGGTCCACTTCCGACCCAGCAGCAGCAGTTTGTTCAGCACCGCCAGCAGAGGGGTGGTCAGGGTAGAGCCTTTGCTCTTGCAGCCAAGGAGATGGAGCCTATTGCAGATGTTGTCGCAGGTTCTATTCTGCTCGATTCTTTTCCAGCTTTGGCCTTATTTGATTCTGGTGCTACGTACAGTTTTGTGTCTGTTTCTTTTGCTCTTAGGCACAATATCGTTGCTGAGTATCTTGGTAGGACTTGCAAGATTATGACTGGGAATGGCATCATCCTAGTTAATAATGTTTGCAAGGGGCGGAGAGTTTCTTTGAGAGGCCGGGAGCTGAGTGCATGTTTGCTCGTAATGCCACTTCCGAGTTACGATGTGGTACTCGGTATAGACTGGTTGAGCATGCACCACGCTAGCATAGGCTGCAGAGGGGGCAGGATTTTGTTCAGGCCGCCGGAAGAGCCGGAGTATGAGTTCACCAGGGGTGCAGCGGAGCGGGGAGATGGATTCTGCGGAGCATTGTTGGCGGGGCCGGTGTTGCCACATCCACTAATTGCTGAGTTCTTGGATGTATTTCCCGAGGAGCTGCCCGGGTTGCCGCCAGATCGTGATGTTGAGTTTTCTATAGACATAGTGCCGGACGCTGAGCCTATCTTCCAGCACGTCTATAGAATCAACAACAGTTAGTTAGCGGAGCTGAAGAGACAGGTCGACGAGCTGGAGGACAAGGGCTTTATTCGATCTAGTTCTTCACCTTGGGACGCGCCAGTTTTTTTCGTCCCCAAGAAGGATGGTATGGTACGTATGTGCATTGATTACAGGGCGCTCAACAACCTTACCATCAAAAACAAGTATCCTTTGCCAAGGATTGATGACTTGTTCGACCAGTTGAGCGGGGAGAGGGTGTTCTCGAAGATCGACTTACGTACCGGGTACCATCAGCTGAAGGTAAAGCGGGATGACATTTCAAAGACTCTATTTCGGACTCGCTATGGCCAGTATGAGTATACCGTCATACCGTTTGGGTTGACCAACGCCCCGGCGATATTCATGAACTTGATGAACAAGGTATTTTATCAGTACCTTGACAAGTTCGTGGTGGTCTTCATTGATGACATTCTCATCTATTCGAAGACACCAGAGGAGCACGAGGAGCATCTGAGGATTGTGTTGGACACTCTCAGGAGGGAGCAGCTGTATGGGAAGCTGTCCAAGTGCGAGTTCTTCTTGGATCGCGTGGAGTTCCTAGGCCATGTTGTCTCTGGCGAGGGGATTTCAGTGGATCCGAAGAAGATTTCTGCAGTGGAGTCCTGGTCTACGCCGAGCTCAGTAGCAGAGGTTCGAAGTTTTCTGGGCCTGGCAGGTTATTACCGGAGGTTCGTGCAGGACTTTTCCAGGATTGCCCAGCCGATGACCTGCCTTACCAGGAAGGACGAGGAGTTTGTTTGGTCCGAGGAGTGCCAGGCCGCCTTCGAGGAGCTGAAGGCGAGGTTGACTATAGCTCTTATCTTGACGCTGCCATCTGGATCTGGTGGTTATACGATCTACAGTGATGCTTCAGGACGGGGTTTGGGTTGTGTGCTTCAGCAGCACGGAAAGGTGATTGCCTATGCATCTAGGCAGTTACGTCCTCATAAGAGGAACTACCCTACCCACGATCTGGAGCTGGCAGCGGTCATCTTTGCTTTGAAGCTGTGGAAACACTATCTGTACGGAGAGCGAGTTGAGATCTATACTGATCACAAGAGCTTGAAGTACGTGTTTACCCAGAAGAAGCTGAATATGAGGCAGAGGCGATGGTTAGAGCTGATGAAGGATTTTGATATAACCTTACAGTACCATCCGGAGAAGGCCAACGTGGTCGCGGATGCTTTGAGCAGGTATCCTGTGGCCATGTGTTTGACGATGGATCGTCACCTTCTGGCAGATCTGGAGAGCTTGGGCATAGAGGTGATAGTTCTTGGGTTCGAGGCACAGATATGGGGTCTCCAGGTACAGTCGGAGCTGATGGACAGAGTCAGGGCAGCTCAGTTTGAGGATGAGGCTCTGAGGGTCATCAGGGAGCAGGTCCGAACAGGACTGTTGGATAAGTTCTCTATAGTAGGGGATGGGTCGTTGAGGCATGGTACTAGATTGTGCGTACCGAGCGGAGGACTTCGGAAGGAGGTTTTTCAGAAGGCGTACCGTTCTCAGTACTCTATGCATCCAGGAGCCAACAAGATGTATAGAGACTTGAGACAGCATGTTTGGTGGTATGGCATAAAATGCGATGTGGCTCAGTTCGTTTCTAGATGCTTGGTGTGCCAGCAGGTGAAGGCCGGAAGGCAGAGACCCGGTGGATTGCTCCAGCCACTACCCATTCCTGAGTAAAAGTGGGAGCATATCACTATGGACTTTGTATCTGGGCTTCCGCGCTCTCCAGGAGGGAAGGATGCGATTTGGGTCATTGTTGATCGATTGACCAAATCGGCCCACTTTTTGCCTTTCAAGGTGGGTTTGTCTACGGAGAGGTTGGCCGAGATGTACGTGCGGCAGATAGTCCGATTGCACGGGGTTCCAGTGAGTATAGTCTCGGATCGGGACAGCCGATTCACTTCTCACTTCTGGAGGAGTTTGCAGCTTAGCTTGGGCACATCGCTCAAGTTCAGTACTGCATACCACCCCCAGACAGACGGGCAGTCGGAGAGGACGATTCAGACCCTCGAGGATATGCTGCGTACCTGTGTGTTGGACTTCGGAGGATCTTAGAAGGACCACCTTCACTTGGTAGAGTTTGCTTACAACAACAGCTACCAAGCCAGTATATAGATGTCACCTTTCGAGGCTCTATACGGACGGAGGTGCCATACTCCCTTGTCTTGGGATGATTTCGGCGAGAGAGTTTTGCTTGGCCCTGAGATGGTAGTGGATGCTACAGAGAAGGTCAGGGTTATCAGAGATAGACTTCGGGTGGCGCATGATAGGCAGCGGCATTGGGCCGATAGCCACCGGAGGCCGTTGGAGTTTGAGGTATAATTTAGATTTTTCTAGTATTTGAGTCTGATTGTGATTATTTTAGATCAAGCTTTAAGTCTTGTGTTTTTGTTCTAGGTTGATGATCTTGTGTTCCTGCGGATTTCTCCGACGCGTGGCACGATTCGTTTTGGTGGCAGCGGAAAGCTTAGTCCACGATACATCGGACCATTCCGTATCTTGGGCAGGGTCGGTGCAGTGGCTTACCGACTGGAGTTACCGCCCGCACTAGAGGGAATGCACAGCGTGTTCCACGTGTCACAGCTGAGACGATACGTGGCAGATTCCAGTCACGTCTTAGACCACTCCGAGATCGAAGTGGGACCGACACTCAGCTATCCAGAGAAGCCGGTTGAGATCTTGGACCGAAGAGAGAAGATGCTCCGGAACCAGGTCGTTCCCTTGGTTCGCGTTGCATGGAGACACCACTCTCCAGGTGAATCTACCTGGGAGAGAGAGTACGACATGTGGGAGCGATTCCCATATCTCTTCGAGCCTTGAGGTAAAATTCTATCTTTTTCTTTCTTGTTTTATTCATGATTGCTGTGTTAGTTCTCATTCAATTTCGAGGACAAAATTTTTTAAGGAGGATAGATTTGTCACCCCCAGTTTTCGAATTAGGGGTATTTTCGTCATTTTCCAAGTGTCATAATTTCTAGAAATTTTATTTGATTTTATATGATTTTTAGGGATTTGTTTGATTTAGTTTGAATTTTACCCAATTCGGACTTAAGTTGGAGACCCGGGTAGTCTGGACCCTAGTGGGACCCACATACTAGCTGGGCTTAGCCCACATGCCATCCTAACTAGGCTAGAAATCATAAACCTTACTTCCATGGCTTAATTAGTCATTTTAGTGGCTTAATTAGTTAATTAGGGTTAAACCGAAACAAACCGAACCAAACCGAATTCAATTCGAACCAAACCAAGTCTATTGGGTTTGGGGGCTTATTGGGTCTCCACCCAAACCCAATAGGGCCCCCTTTGGCCGGCCATGTATGGAGCACCCCCCCCCTTTGCTTCTTCACAAAGCAATCTCTCTCTCCTTCTCCATTTCACTTCTTTCTTCAAAGCTCTTCTTCTTCAAGCAACCCAAAATTAGGTATGCCATTAATTCCCATTTAATTTCCTCTCTCATATTTATGTCTTCACAATAAGTGTAGAGGAGACCACCCTCTACACTTTGACCATAGGTTTTATAGGTTTTTCCTAAAAATCTAGTTTAAGGTTTAATTGGGGTTTTCTAATTAGAGTGGTATATATATATATATGTATATATGTGTATATATTAATATGTATTTATGTGTGTAGAGAGTGGTGGTAGTGGTGGTAGTGTCATGAGAGTGGTGGTGGTGGGGTGTGAGAGTGGTAGTGAGAGTGTGTGTGTCTACATAATTATGTATGTGTATGTATTTATATATAGATATGTATGTGAATGTATATATATATATATATATATATATATATATATATATATATATATATATATATATATATATATATATATATAGATAGATGGTTATATATATATATATATAGAGTAGAAGGAGTTGAAGAGAAAGTAGATGAAGAAGAAGAATAAGCAACTGCAGCAGCAGCATTAGCAGTAGCAGCTGCAGCAGTAGCACAAAGCTCCCCCCCCCCTCTTAGCCTTTAAGTCCCCTATATACCCCCCCCCCCCCCCCCCCCATATACATATATATACATATATATGTATATATATATATATATATTTTTTTTTATGTATATATATATATGTATATATGTATATATATATATATATATATATATATATATATATATATATATATATATATATATATATATATATATATATATAGGTAGATAGTTAGGAGATTATAAGAAGAATAAGAGATTAGAAGAAGTTAGAAGAATAGGAAGAAATTAGAGGAAGAATAGGAAGAAGAAGTTAGAAGAAGAAGTTAGAAGAAGAGTTAGGAGAAGAAGAATAAGGTTAAGGGGAAGAGTAAGAAGAAGGATTAGAATAATAGGAAGAATTAGAAGGAGAATTTGAAGAGGAGGAATTAGAAGAAGAAGAATAGGAAGGGAAGTGGGAAATCAAATTAGGAGAGATCGAGTTAGAGGGTAAAATCGAGCTCCGAGTATCGGAACGCGATGAAACTTGGGGGAGACCTAGAATACGTGAATTAGACTTTGCGGGTAGGCTCCCGAGTTGAAATCGGGGTTTTAGGGCGACGGTATCGCGCCGTACCATTTCGTATCTTGAGATATTCAAGATATCGACAATAGGCCGTAAGATGGACTAGACGTCCACTCTACCTAGGAATCTTGGTAGGTAATGAATGTATAGGCTAGTATCCTACTACCCTAGGGAGCACGGGTCGAAATACCAAGCGTAGGTAGGCTAACTTGGTATTTGCCTAGACTAGAAATTTATCTTTTTAAAGGGTAAAATAGGATATTGGCCTACGGCTAAGATACGGGTTTCGGAGTCCAAGATGGACTTGGATATGGGTTGTAAGGGTTGGTAATGATTAGAAATAGTCGCCTAGACCTAGTCTTGACCTCGGTTGACTACGGTTGACTTTTTAGACCAAAAGTCAACTATGGGTCAACACTTTACCCAATTTAGTCCCAAATTCCATTGTACTTGAGCAGTTGACCAAAAGTCAACTATTAGTCACCATTGACCTAGGATTGACCTAGAGTTGACCCGTTGACCAAAAGTCAACTGTAAGTCAACTTTCGACCTAGTTTGATTCGGATTGACTTTCAATGTTCTCCTATGACCAAGGTTGACCTAACTAGGCTTGTCCTGACCTAGAATGACTTAATAGGGTTTAAATTGATTTGACTTTACTTCCTAAACATAGTATTGATACGTCTTGTTCTCTATAGGTCCTCGAGACGCTGCATTGGATCTGGTTGACATATTTTATCATCTTACAGGCGAGTACATTCTTTGATAACTTATTCCCAATTTATGATAACTGTTATGATTCATGTACTTAGTGTAGATATGCTTATTCCTGACATATGGTTTTCACGGATTGGTATTCCTGGATCCCGACGAGAGATGTTTCTCCTTCTTAGGTTGGGATGTATTGTGCAAGCTCCCTTGTAGCTCTTACGCAATATGTGGTCACTGATTCTAGAGAAGGTTCACTACCTTCTCATTAGAATCCCGTGCAGTGACGTGTCCTGTTTGGATCCATTCTACCAGTTGGGGGTAGGGGGAGTAGTAGCGTATGCCTGTGATCATATCCCCTTGCATTCTTGAATAGTGTTAGTCATATACCGCACTTATGACTAGCCAGGCCGGTTCTTGACAGGTACCCAAGTTGATCACAAGTTGAAACTGCTACTCATACACATTGGATATATGGCTTACCTTGATTGTGTACATCCCATAATTCAGTTCTACTTTCTTGTTCTAGCTCTAGCTCTACAGCTTACCATGCCATGATACATATATGTACACTCCACAATTTATTGTATATGCTCTATTTACAGTCTTATAGCTTTTATTCTATCTTAAGATTTGTTATGAGATATATGTACTCGTTCCATCCTGACTGGATATGTTGACAAAATATTATAGATGCTGATGAGGGGGATTGCAGTACCTACTACGGTCCGGACGACGTAGTGGGCTTAGACTTGGAGACCTTGGTCCAGCAGGGCTTAGCTCCGCCTGACGAGACTTTACCTATTGCTTAGTTAGAGTAGGTCTTTTGTACTGGACCTTGTCTCCAGTTATTTTTGAGACTGTATTACATTTTGGATTGTATTAGAGACTTGGACTTGGACTTGTATATTATTTTGTGTTTGGACTTGACAGGTTATATTTTATCGTCATGTTGTCTTTATCTTTCAGTCTTTACTTTATCATCTTAGAGTTGTGATTGAGCACTCATATATTATCATTGCTTGTCCTCCGTTCGAAGTTGACCATATTCTTGACAGATTTTGATATTATATATATAAACTGTTGTTAGAGTAGAAAACCTACAGCGTTCCATGCCATTTTTACGGTGAGGGCTGGGCGTCGTTACGTACACGTGCCCTTATCGCGGGTGCGGGTCGTGACACTTGCTGTGCATGGTGACCGACTGCGAGAGCTGGAGCAGATACGTCCTCCTGGTCCATCGACGGTGCCGACTCCAGACGTTGCACTGCCTCCTACTGCCCCTACGGTACAGCTCACACAGGAGCAGTATGAGTACATGCTATCCCAGATGCGCGGCAGGGGTCCGCAGTGATTTTATTGATTTTTTTATGAGTTGTATGTATTGGCCCTATGGGAAAATTGTTTATTGGTACACATTTGTTTATACACTTGGTGGGAGACTTTTTATCATCTTCTATTTTTATTTTACTCTATTGGATGTTTATGATGATGTGTGTCTGTGAAGTGTAGTTTGTTGGATATTTACTTTGTGATATTTACTTTGTTGGTATTTTCATTGTGATATTTACTTTGTGATATCTGCGACGGGGATGACAAATATACCTACGCTGGGTTATAAGCGATGATCTGATATACAAAGGAGGTGCTGCCCAAATTTTAAAAAAATATAATGTGTATTTTTGTGATGATGTGTGTCTGTGTTTACAGTGTATGTAAAATGCAGTGTTCGGAACCATCGATAGTTTCGATTACTATTGTATATTTTATCTTGGACAGAAAGAGCAACTGTTCAGGGTGTACTTCTGAGAGCTTTATTTTCACATCCTTCACTCTCTCGGGACGTCGTACAGGATCCCGAGAAGGTGAAGGACGTGAAGAGGAAACTCTGAGAAGTGCACCCTGAACTGTTGCTCTTTTTATCCAAGATAAAATATAGAACAGTAAGCGAAACTGTCGATGGTTCGAACACTGCACTTCACACATACTGTAAACACAGACACACAACATAACAAAAATACACATTTTATTTTTTTAAATATTTTTTTATTATTCTGCGACGTATAGCGACGGATAGCGACGTCTTAGCGACGTATGGGGACGTCGCTATACGTCGCTGAGTAGCGGCGTTACATCGCTGTACGTCGCCAAATTGCTGACGTGGCAGGCATGCCATGTCATCATGTAAATAGAACAGGACGTTGCTACGTAGTCGCCCGACGTCGCTAAGTTTGCGACGTAAAATTTTTGTCGCTCTACGTCGCTAAATTTGCGACGCCTCAGCGACACGACTTTGACGTCGCAAATAGCGACGTAGAGCGACGCATGTGCCATCTGCGACTTGCTTAAAAGCGACCTTCAATTTTTGTCGCTAAAGTCGTCGCTAATTAAGATTAGCGACGTATTTTCCATTATTAGCGACGTACCGTTACGTCGCTAATTTGCCTTATTTTAGTAGTGTTATTTAATTGCTGGTCGTATGGCCTTATTATATGTGTGGCCGCATATGGCTTATTAATTGTGTGGCCGCATATGGTATAGTGGCAACATTTTTGGCTGGCCGTATGAGCAATAATTTTTTCTGAGCCGCATGAGTCCCCCACGTCCTTGCCCCTGCTAATATTTAATTACCACTTGTATGCTTGTGCCACATTAATTGTTTCCTGACACGATGGTGACCCGTTGTGGTGCACTTTTGGCAATGACATGACATGACAGTGGCCCGATGTGGCGTACTCCTGACAAGTACACTTGACATGATATACTTGACATGATAATTCTTGATAGTGGCCCGCCGTGGCACACTCCTGACAGTAAACTTGACATGATAAACTTGAAATGGTAAACATGACATGATATATATTTTGAAGGCTGTTGCGACGACTAGCTTGACATGACAAGATTTAATAACCTGGACACCGTGGACGATTGTGCTTGTACAAATGAACTTGTCTTGTCTTGCATCATGTCTAGGGTAGGGATCCCTGAGTACCACGATCAGGGGTACCTACTGTAAATTGACTAAGGCTAATAACTAGAATAATCCAATAGTCATGAAGAGATCTCCCAGCTACAGGCAATCCCGTTACCTGGGCGCACTTGTGGATTTGTAGCCTGCCGACGAATAGGACACAATTCCAGCACACTGTCATGTGTTGCACCCTTATTGTACTAATATTCGATCTGGGTAGCCTGGATGGTCTGCAGGGCTTGTGGCTGTGGAAGAATCTCGCTGCATCTTTTTAGTAACTAGGCCTGTGATAACCCTAGTTAGTTAAAGTATCAAGCCGTACTTATTGCTTGGCCGTGATTGTTGGATGAGGAATAATCAGTCTAGTCTTGTCTTCATCCTGTACAAGATCGTTACTTGACCTGATTTTTTATTTTATCTTGCCGATAAATGGTAGAAGAAACCAAGTTTTTTTTAGACGAAGGGTTACAACCCCGGTTCTTGTTTGGTTTACGGGTTGTAACCTGGTTATCTGAATAGTCCCATGGTTATCTCATCGTATATCAGCTGTCATACTTTTCCTTAATTACTGTCGTTTATTATGTAATTATATTCTTGTGCTAATTGCTGGTTTTAGTTCCTAAGTGAAGCCTCCTTTGTGGCACTTGCTCTTTCTGGGTCTGACCCAGCTGGTTTTGTATGACCAGATATCGGAGCAGCTCCAGAGGATCTACCGACTTTCCAGTCCGATGGTAACCACCAGGCGTAACCAGGGCAACGAGTGGATTTATTTTGGCTCTCCCACTCTATTGTAAAAATTATTCTTTTGAGGCGTTTAGCCGCCGAACAAGTGTTAGCTCGTATTGCACCTTTATTTACTGTCTGCCTACGGGCTGTAGCGTGATTGACAGATCCTAGGGTTGATCATGTATGACTGAAACTCTTGCTAGTCCTTATATTTTGTAACGACTAGCTTTATGATCAACTGAATATGTAATATTTGGGACGCCTTACTATTGTATATTTGGTGATCTTACATCTTGTAACTTTACTTGCTTGCTTGTGATTGAGACACTAGGCTTGTTCATGACCATAGGAGACTGATGGATTGTAGTTAAACTCTCATATATCTAGACAGCCATGACCGTATAGTGAGGTGGATTCCATTTTATTATACGTAGCTGGCTATGTACGCCCTCGCTCTCCAATATTCTGGTTCTGGGGCGTTACATGGTTTTAAGTGGTGGCCCATGCAGGTATTGTAAATCAAGATATGTGAGGGTTTACCGAATAGATGTCTCAATCAGTACTCGCCCTTGATCTCTGCTCGTATCCTCTGAATTCCTGAAATCTTGACCTGATCACATGCTTGTAATCTTTGATCTGTCTTGGTCCTTCCTTATTGTTCCTTATGACGTCTTCTTCAGCGGCATTGTTCCTGGTCCTACCGATCGGCAATGCGAAGCACCTCCCGGGGACCAGCAGCAACCAGAAGATCAGGCCCAGCACTCAGGAGCAGCCTCCCGGGTCAGGCATTCTAGCAGCAGAGACCCCAGCAGTATGCCCTGGTCCAAGCTCAGATTCAGAACCGATAGAGAGGTTCCTAGCAGGATGTCTTCTCTCTTCCTCATGCCTTCAAATTCCTTACTTGCATGATTGATTGTTTGATTGATTGCTTAATATAGCTTGTCCTTGCATCTCTAGCCTCTTGATTAAATTTTGAGGACAAAATTCTTTTAAGGTGGGTAGAGTTGTAATGCCTGTGGTTCGTATTACGTATATCGATATACATGTACGTATTTAGACTTGTATTTGCATGTTTCCCTGCTTGATTTATTAGGCATTTCTTTGCTTGGTTCATCTTGGTTCGGTTTGGCTTGTTGGCTTGGTTCAGTTTTGTTGGAGAACCAACCCACCTACCTACCACCACCATCACCATTTATATCCTACCAATTATTTCTCTCTCCTCATTAACTTTTCTTCTTCCCTTCCATTACTTCTCCACCAACCTGAGAGAGAGTGGAAGGTTTAGGCAAGTGCATCTTGCTTCATGGAGGAAGTCCATTTTTATTGTTTCATTGCCTTTCTCATGTGTTTCTAACCCACTTTAGTACTTAGCATTTTTCATTTCCGTGGTTAATTTCTTGTAGATCTAGCCTTGTGGTATTTTCGGTTTTCAGGAGTTTTGATCTAACAAACATACATATTTTTGCTATTTGATGGTTCCATGTTGTAGAGAATTCTATTTTAGCCAAACTTGACCTACGGGAGTCTGGATTTAGGTTCCTATTGTTATTTGGTGGAGCATGGAGGCCATGGTATTTTCCATGGACATGTTCTCTGTGGGAGCCATTAATTTCACTTCTGGCCGCATGAGAATTTTTGGCTTTGAGCCGCATGAGCATCAATTAATTTGCATGGCCCTTTTATTTTAGTTGCTTGCAAGCTTGCATGCATTTGCATGCAACTTGCCTGAGCCGCATAGGCCATTGGCTTTTGCCTGAGCCACATGGCCCATTAATTAATTGCCTGGCCGCATAGGCCAATCCAAAGTCAGCCGCATATGGCACTGCTTAGCTGGCATGGCCACTATTCATTTAATGGCCGCATAAGCAGCATACAATTAATTTGTATGGCCAATCAATTTGCTGAGCCGCATGGCTACTATTCATTGTTAGCCGCATATGGCCTTAGCCATTCTTGGCCGCATGGAATATTACTTGGCCGCATATGCAATATTTGCATATGGCCTTAGCTATGCTGGCCGCATATGCTATGGCCTTTAGAAATCAAGTTGGTCGCATGGGCATGGATTAAATGCTTGCATGTTGCAAGCATTTTTATATATTAATTTGCATGCATTTGCATGCCTTTAGAAATCAATGTTGGCCGCATGCATCAAGCTTTTCATGCTTATATGCATTTAATTAATTAGCTTGGCCAACATTTTGGCCGCATGTATTTAATATTGGCCGCAGCTAGCATGCTTATATATTAACTAGCTTGCATGCTTTAATCAGCTCGCATGCCTTTGCTTGCATGCATATATATAATTAAAGTTTGCATGCTTACTAGCATTAATTTGCATGCACTTAGCAATTGTTTTGCATGGGAATATATATGTTGGCCGCATAGGCCACTATAGGAATTCCTGGCCGCATCGGCCACTATAGAAATTCTTAGCCGCATATGGCCAAGAGAAATATTCCTAGCCGTATATGGCCATCTCTAGTATTTTTGGCCGCATATGCCATTAGCAATAATTGCATTGGCCGCATGGATATTTATCAATCTTGGCCGCATAGGCCAATGCTAATCTTGGCCGCATGCCTTTTGCAACCTTTGCTTGCTTGCTTAAATATTTAGCTGGCCGCATGCACATAAGCGTTAGCTTACATGGTTTTAAATTGCATGCATTAGCTTACATAGATTTAATTATATGCAATAGCTTGCATGGTTTTAAACAGCACGTATTAACTTGCATGGTTCTAATTGCATGCATTAGCTTGCATGGTGTTAATTTCCATGCATTTAATTGCATGGTTTTCATTTGCTAGCACTTGCTTGCTTGCATGACAACATGTTTAGCCGCATATGGCCAATACTTGCTGGCCGTATATCGTCATTTATTTAGCTGGCCGCATGGCCTTATTTATTTAGCTGGCCGCATGGCCTTATTTAATTGCTGGCCGCATGGCCTTATTATTTGTGTGGCCGCATATGGCTTATTAATTGTGTGGCCGCATATGGTATAGTGGCAACATTTTTGGCTGGCCGCATGAGCAATAATTTTTTCTGAGCCGCATGAGTCCCCCACGTCCTTGTCCCTGCTAATATTTAATTACCACTTGTATGCTTGTGCCATATTAATTGTTCCCTGACACGATGGTGACCCATTGTGGTGCACTTTTGACAATGACATGACATGACAGTGGTCCGACGTGGCGCACTCCTGACAAGTACACTTGACATGATATACTTGACATGATAATTCTTGATAGTGGCCCGCCGTGGCGCACTCCTGACAGTAAACTTGACATGATAAACTTGACATGGTAAACATGACATGATATATATTTTGAAGGCTGTTGTGACGGCTAGCTTGACATGACAAAATTTAATAACCTGGACACCGTGGACGATTGTGCTTGTACAAATGAACCTGTCTTATCTTGCATCATGTCTAGGACAGGGATCCCTGACTACCACGGTCAGGGGTACCTACTGTAAATTGACTAAGGCTAATAACTAGAATAATCCAATAGTCATCAAGAGAACTCCCAGCTACAGGCAATCCCGTTACCTGGGCGCACTTGTGGATTTGTAGCCTGTCGACGAGTAGGGCACAATTCCAGTACACTGTCATGTGTTGCACCCTTATTGTACTAATATTCGACCTGGGTAGCCTGGATGGTCTGCAGGGCTTGTGGCTGTGGAAGAATCTCGCTGCATCTTGTTAGTAACTAGGCCTGTGATAACCCTAGTTAGTTAAAGTATCAAGTCGTACTTATTGCTTGGCCGTAATTGTTGGATGAGGAATAATCAGTCTAGTCTTGTCATGATCCTGTACAAGATCGTTACTTGACCTGATTTCTTATTTTATCTTGCCGATAAATGGTGGGAGAAACCAAGTTCTGTTCAGACGAAGGGTTACAACCCCGGTCCTTGTTTGGTTTACGGGTTGTAACCTGGTTATCTGAATAGTCCCATGGTTATCTCATCGTATATCACTTGTCATGCTTTTCCTTAATTACTATCTTTTATTATGTAATTATATTTTTGTGCTAATTGCTGGTTTTAGTTCCTAAGTGAAGCCTCCTTTGTGGTACTTGCTCTTTCTGGGGTCTGACCCAGCTGGTTTTGTATGGCCAGGTATCGGAGCAGCTCCAGAGGATCTACCGACTTTCCAGCCCGATGGTGACCACCAGGCGTAACCAGGGTAATGAGTGGGTTTATTTTGGCTCTCCCACTCTATTGTAAAAATTATTCTTTTGAGGCGTTTAGCTGTCGAGCAAGTGTTAGCTCGTATTGCACCTTTATTTACTGTCTGCCTACGGGCTGTAGCGTGATTGACAGATCCTATGGTTGATCATGTATGACTGAAACTCTTGCTAGTCCTCACATTTTGTAACGACTAGCTTCATGATCAGCTGAATATGTAATATTTGGGACGCCTTACTATTGTATATTTGGTGATCTTACATCTTGTAACTTTACTTGCTTGCTTGTGATTGAGACACTAGGCTTGTTCATGACCATATGAGACTGATGGATTGTAGTTAAACCCTCATATATCTAGACAGCCGTGACCGTATAGTGAGGTGGATTCCATTTCATTATACGTAGCTGGCTATGTACGCCCCCGCTCTCCAGTATTCTGGTTCTGGGGCGTTACAATAATGATCCTGTCGGTTGGAGGGATCTTAGTTCTGCTACTAATATTTAATAGTTTGTTTGAATTTAGCAATTGTTTACGATATTGGATGACCGTAATTCTACTTTTTTTAGCAAGTGTAAGTTTAAAGAAATCTCTTCCGTACTAAATTATTAAGCATAATGGTTTCTATATGGATAAGGAAATGTTTGATTGTGTCCAAGATACACAAGTTTAATTTGGAACGTATTAACAAGTTGACATTTTCTGGACATATTGCACCTTGGTATATGAATTTTTTGGAAATTGGTAACGATTTCATTTTTTTAATTGGTCTGAAGCTTCTTTAAAAATATTTTCTTCAGATATTTGGATACTTAAAGAGGAAGGAGGTGCTGATAATGCTCAGTTTAGACAAAATATGTCCAGTTTAGATATATATTTTGGAGTTATCATTTTCAGTTAATGTCTATGACTTTTTCTTGGATGCATATCCTAAGTAGATTATTACATAAATTTTGTTATGTTGATAATATCCAATTTTGTCAAATTAAAATTCATGCTTATGCTTTTGATTACTTTATTTGAGTAATAATCTTATAAATATGCATACATAAGGTTTTTTGGACATGATTCGATTTTGTAAAATTTAGTCAACATTTAAATTTTTTTTGGTGCCTTTTTGTGACTAGCAATAGTTGTCTAATATTCTAAATAGACTCATTGAAACAAGATGTCGCCAAAGTGACCTCTCTTGTGTAGATAGTCTATGAAGGATGTTGGATGTTTATGTGTGTACATTCATGCGGGTATTAGCCGGCCTAAAGGAAGGTTAATATTTGGCCGAATTGCACACATACTTGTGGTGATAAATGTGTGACAATTATAAGATTTACATGTGAATAATAACCCGATCCAAAGATAGGCTTATTATTTGACATGGCTTATTGTCAACGTTTGATCATTACACCAAGAGTACCACTTGCAGTTAATATCACTGTCCAAAGACTTGATATTAATGATGTACTAGGTATCTTGATATGGGGTTCACCATTATTTGAATTTGTTTGACTATATTTTATTCTTTGGTTATTAATTAGAGCATGTTTGTTTATTTATTTTTGTTCTCTTTATAATTAATGTTGCTACAATATCTACCAATAAGATTTTAATTTTCATGTTTAATGGGATAAACTTTAAGGGTAAAAAGAAAATGTATACAGTAGCTGCTAAGGGGTCCAGCTCAAAAGAAACAACAATATAAAACTAAGGGTTGTTCTTTAGTGATATGGCAGGACTCATAAGGAAGAAATGTACCAAGTACCACGCATGGCGTATAAAAAAAAGTACATTTCTAAATTTGGTCTGATCTGAGGTTAATTTAGATTTAGTACCTAGAAACACATGGTGGTTAGATTCTGATGCTACTACCCACATCAGTATTTATAGACAAGGTTGTCTGAGCTACCGAAAGCCAATTGATGGTGAAAGATACATCTATGTGGGTGACGACAAGTCGATAGAAGTGGAAGCAATAGGACATTTTAGGTTATTATTGGGAACCGGTTATTATTTGGATTTGATAGACACTTTTATTGTACCGTCTTTTAGACAAAATTTAGTTTCAGTTTCCTTATTGGACAAATCTGGTTATCATTGTTCATTTGAAAATAATAAGTTTAGTCTATCTTTAAATCCAAATATTATTGGTAACGGTTCCTTTAAGATTTATGATCGCCTATATTCAGTTGAAACTATTGCAGCTTAAATGAAACCTTGCAAGTGGAGTCATGTGGTACTAAACACAAAATTAACAATAATAAAAATTTAGCCTCATTATGACATAAGCGATTAGGTCACATCTCTAGAAATAGAGTTGAACGACTTGTGTCTGATGAGATTTGGATTTCATTGACTTTATAGACTTTAATGTCTATATTAATGTGTAAAGGAAATACAGACCAAAGTTCAATTGTAAGCAGCTACTTTATTGGCTATACTGACAAATCAAGGGGTTAATAATTATATGATCCCACACAAAAGAAAATTTTTAGACGAGAAATATAATTTTTTGAGGATGTTGAGTTTGGGAGAGAAATAAAGTCATGATCATTATCTTTGATAAGAAATCAATTACGATTCCTACTATTACTTTTGACGATGTGCATGATTCTATATCTGTCATGATCAAGAAGTGAATTCAGAGCCTCAATAAGACAATGTCGAATTATCTCTATAAGTCGTTGTTGAGATACCTTAACAACGACAACGTAGCGGCACCCCATTCAAGATCAGGTAATTATTCCTAAGGAACAAACTCAACAACCTTAAGAACTGGTAATATTAAGATGGTCCACCAGAGAAAGAAAAAAATATAATTTCGGATAATATTTGTCATATTTCTCTAGGAACGTGAGAAAGACTATGGATACTGGAAGATGATCTAATCAACTTCCGTCAGGCCATGAAAAGTTACAGTTCTCAAAGTGGATTGATACAATATATAAGGAGTATAAGTTCATGCAAGACAATAAAGTTTAAGAACTTGTCCCATTACCAAAAGATATGAAGTTCATTGGTTGCAAATGGACATTTAGAACCAAGAAGGATTCGAAGGGTCATGTGGAGAGGTATAAAGTACGTCTTGTAACTAGTGACTTTACTCAAAATTTTGGGATTGATTTTAAAGAATTTTTTCTCTTCGGTATCTTTGAAAAACTCCTTTAAAATAATAATAGCACATGTTGCACATTTTGAACTTGAATTACATTAAATGGATGTCAAAACGATATTTTTCAATGGTAACATTGATGAAACAGTTTATATGGTGCAACCAGAAAACTTTGTGTCGAAAGACCCAAAGAATATGGTTTGCAAATTGACAAAATCTATTTATGAACTCAAGCACGCTTCTCATCAAAGGTACTTCAAGTGATTATCTTGTTTGGTTTTGAGATGAACATTGTTGAAGATTGTGCGTATCACAAGTTCAGTGGGAGTAGGAATAATTTTCTGGTTTTGTATATTGATTAAAGTATTCAATGCAAACCAGGTGACACCTCTCGTTAAAGGAGACAAATTCGATCTCAATCAAGTGTCCTAAGGTTAGCCTTAAAATTAAGAAAATATAATAGATTTTTCCTTCATGACCAGTTGTAGGGAGTCTAATGTACGCTCAAGTATGTACGCGTCAGGATATTGCGTACATGTTAGGATGTTAGGCAGATATTTAAGCAAATATGGATGGATCATTGGGTAACAGCCAAACTACTTAAGTTATTAATAGAACAAGAAATTATATGCTCTTTGTAGATCGGATAATTCTGGAGATCATATGGTATTCCGACTCCAATTTTGTTGGATGCCAACACAGCAGGAGATCCACATCAGGTTATGCTGACTAATGGAGATATATTTTGGATGAGTGTCAAATATGCACTCATAATTTCTTCCACCATGGCAGCAAGGTTTATAACATGTTGTGGGACATCTATTCAGGAAATATGGTTATGAAATTTTGTCACAAGGCTGCGCCTACAATACGGTGTTGAAAGACCACATAAAATTATGGTGTGACAATAAATCAGTAGTATTGTATTCTAATAACAACATAAACTTGTATAAGTCAAGGATATTGACATAAAATTTCTAGTTGTGAAGGAAAGAATTCAGAATGGTTAAAGTGTCCATATAGCACATTATGACAAACTCCATGTTAGCGGATCCGCTCACAAAAGCATTATCATCCAGGGTTTTTCATGACATACTGCTCATATGGGTGTTATCTTAATTAAGAATATGGCAATACAGTGGGAGTTTGTATTTTATGTATTTGGGTGCTATTTAGTTTTGGACACATTTATGTATTAAAGTATTTTGGATATTTATCTGGTCAGATATATGGAAATTCAGTTCATTCTGTTTTCATTATGTTAAAGTATTGATCTCACTAAAGTTAAGGAGGACCAGTTGAAAATAGACATGTATTGATCACATTGCGTGTAATTTTTATGCTACACATCCATGATTGATCTATGTCGTTTAGCTATATTGGTATATGTGACCATTGATGGTTTAGTTACGCTATATGTGATGAATGCCGCTTTGATCCTATGATGATATGGTTAATGAACGAGATTGTCCGGATATACCCTAAGGATTAAGATAGCAATTTATGAGCTCACTAAGGTTAACACAATTATAAGGTTACATATGTGGCCTAGTGGAAGATTGTTGGATTATTCAATAATATGTGGCCACACATGTAAATTTAATTGTGTTGGACTATCTAAATAATTAAGTCAAATTAAAATGGTCTATTCAGAAAATTGGCTTAAGGGTATAATTGTCATGGAAATAATGTGTAGATACCGGAGATAAATCTAATTTGATGAGGGGCCAAATTAGAAATATCAAAATATATAAATATATGTATTCATTAGGGTTATGGTCCCCAACTCATACAGCCACCAAGAGAGGATTTTCTCTATTCTCTTCTGTATCCCCATCAACAAAGAGAGGAACAAAGATTTCATATTTGTTATTAAGGACCGTAGCGGGTTGGAAGATCAAATCCCATAAAGAGAGACGTCTGCTTCAAGATCCATCAAGCAAAGACAATGGATTCAGGTACGCTTCCGCATTTAGTTTTGTTATTCATCTCATGAATCAACAGGCATTAATTTCAACAACCTTGTGCAGAGCGTGCGGCCCGGGACATCCACGCTCGCACGCATCAGAGGCCTGATGAAAGCGGCAAAATTCTGAACCACGAGAATTAGTCTACTAGACTCGTGCACATTACTTCGCCTCGAGCGAACGTTCGTGCGGATGCGACCGGTCCGTGAACGTGCCTCGACTCGGACACGGGATCAGAAAAATCACCTCGACTTGTGTGTGCGGTCAAGCGAGTGCGACCGGCCCGTGGACGTTCCTTATCTCGTGCACAACCGAGAGGGTGCTAGTGTTGACAGAGGTACAACGACAAGGATGAAATGCCGTGAGGACGTGCGGCCGTCCCACGCTCGATCCCACAACATCAAAGACCTTATGAACGTGACATAATCTGAGTCTGCACGGGGTAAGAAGATTTTTTTTTATTATTATTATCATTTTTAAGTTAGCACCTATAAACAGATCAATAAATTCTCAAATTCTGGAGGCCTAAACTCATGAGAGATGATCCCAGATGTCAGCCTGTTCTAGGATCCCTTGCCTAATTTGGAAGAAGCACAATCTCTGGCCTATATCTCGCCTGCAAACCATGCAAGGTATCAATCAAATATTAATTCTTGCGCTCTTTTTCACAGTTTTTTTTATGATTCAGTTATGTACTAATGTTTGTGATCAACACATCCATGACTGAACCATATCCAATCCAAAAAAGGAAAAAGAAACTATATTCTAAAATCAGTGTTGTATCCAAGTTGGTTTGTGATGAAAACACAGTAAGACGCCCCAAAATACAATAAGACGTACCAAAATAGGTGGCTTATCACAACATATAGTCTTTTATGAATTCCAAAACTATCTACACATTTCTCTGAAGAAAATCATCTATACATAGACCAAACTTGAGAGGCAGGCATTGATGACGACTTACCACCATCACTGCCCTCACACCATTCAGTGTCCCTTGGGGCCACCTCCGGTCCTCCTTCCCCAGTGATCTCTCAATCAAGACAACCGCCAATGGCTACAGGAGAAGGAAGACATGATCTGGACTCTGGGCACAAGACTGCTCCTATTTTGGATCTCCGAAAACCAACAGATCGGCGGTCCCCGCCTCATCCGACCGATCGTGTCCCTTCTTCAGACCAACTGTACCACCAATGTCATTCTCAGACCAACTGTATGCCACCAATGTCATTCCCACATCAGTTTCCAGCCTCCAGAGTTACCAGCTGGACCAAAGACTCGATACTATCCCGTGAAGAAGATTACTGGGGAGAATAGTGATTGTAAGTAACTCTGGAGTTGATTTAGAAGCCAGAAAGGTCTCCAGAGCTAATCCTGGAAAAACAATGCAACAGTTTTCTGTCAATGGGATCATTTGTTAAGAAAAGGCATGTTGTTGACACATTTATGTACAATACTTTAAAGTAAAGAACAAGTCGAGGAAAAATTATATTCAAAGTAATGAGATGAGGGGCCAATCGCAATGAAATATTAAGGCTAACATGTGGGGGGAAGGTCACATACCATGTGCAAAGACAAGAAAGTGAGCACTAAATTAAGCCAATTAGCTTAATTAATAGATTTTTTTTCCTGGTATGACAAGAGTCGATATGCTCACTCATCCTTCACTGAACCACATGAAAAAATAAGAGCGACCGGAGACTAATCCAGCAGTTAGCAAGGTGAGCACGCTAATGATCAGTTGATATTCTAGCTACATTCCAAATTCATTGTACAAGAATACATGTTAACAAACATTGACAAGGAGTTCTCATAAAATAACAAATATTAGTAAGACTTGACAAGAAAACAAAGACATCTTATGGTAGAGTATTGCAGGAAACATTAAAGATGTTTGGTGCCTGGATTATGCAGAAATGATTAATACTGATCTCCTAAGTTATGAGAGAGTTAGACCCTAACTTCTCAACACAATTATATTCATTTCAACCAACCTTTGGATGATTGAACAAGATAAGGAACAACAGTGGTTAGAAATCATGAGTTAATTTTCTAAAGTGGTGTGATTATTCTTCTAAGAAGTATTTGGAACATGAAGCAGTAACCCCCCCAAAAAAAAAATCATCTACGAGCAACCTGTGCACGGACTATAGAGATAAATACTGGAGCAATTATATGAGAAGTGAAATGTCGCTACAAATATCACCTAACAAGAGGCAATTCCTCTTCTAAACCGTTTAACTACGGGAAAGCTTAAGTTACACAACAACTACATGAATCATTCTTCAACCAGCGAAATACAGTAGAATAGGCAATGGTACATCGTATAAATTTGAAAAGAATGGGAAGTTGTGATGATAGGAAAAAGAAGGATTGGAACAAGAGAAGATGCATAGAGCAACAAAGAAACTGAGAACTAGATACATGAATTATGTCTGGTTACAGTAAACATATTGTAATAATCATACACACACAGTGAGTCATATCTTATCCTGTGCGTCCGGTTATATGAATCCTCGGATGCCATGTTTTCTTGTTCGGGCTATTTCCAATGTCAAAGCAAGATGGTCTCTATTTTCACTCAAACCTCATAACAGTGATCAGGGTTTCAGTACACTTCCTCCTTCCCAGCATATAAAACCCCTCCTCTTTCATCTCTACAATTCATGCATAACAAATAACTTTAACACAGGGGTTCATAACTTCATTTGCTGTTCTAGATCGTGTTTTCTAAGGTTTTCTCATGTTTCAGTTTCTCACTCAAAAGACTGACCTTTTGATCCTATCATCAGCATATATCCTTTACAATGTCTAAGATTTTTTTTACACTTTCTTAAGGTATTTCTCTTATGCAACGTCTCTATGCAGAATACATCTTTCTAATGTTTCATTGAGAGCTACACTCTAGTTCTTTTCTAATTCTTTATTCGATAAACATGTAGCCTCAACAATTCACAAAGTTTTATAATTTAAAATGTATTATGACCAAAAGAAGCCATTCAACTCCTTATCACTATAATCTGCTTCATCTGAGATGAACAAATATCCAGCACCAGTTGTTCTATATCGTTTCAATACGTTCCTACTACCGTACATAATTCCCCCCAAATCTCGAACTAAGGGATTCACATATCTCCCTTGAACAAAGAATGTTTAAGCAAATTATATAATGCATGGAGAAAACCTTCTGCCTCACGTTACAATGTTTGATCAATATAATGCAATTAGTTGATGTGCCAGTTCTAATATTTTTCTCACATACTGTGAGCTTATATGTATTTTTTTCATCACTACTTCCATCTAATGTGAGCTTCTTCTTTTTTTTTCCGTCACAACTTCCATACAAAGGAAACTATATGCAATGTTTTACAGCACATAGCTGTGTTCCATAAATTATGCGTTCCTTTCTGGAATTTAACATCTTTCAGTGTTCAAAATATACTCTTACAAGTATTTGATATGTTACCATACTGAATTACTAGAGGTATATAGCAAACACAAAAGATGGCCAACAATAACTTTGAGCAGCAGCAGCAACAAGTCTACTCAATGCATACAGGCTGTAAACCTATAGGAACCCAATTTGCTCATGCAGAATTGAAGTATTGTGACTTATTCTATATTTCTATGACAACTTCTTCCTAGAGGCCCTGAACTTGAACCTTTTTCCTAATAGATAGTTCTCGTCTTATAGTTTAATAGATGATCTTCCATATTTTCCTAATTTATTTACAGAAATGATGATAGGTACATGCTTCCTTGTTAGCACGGCCGTGATTCGTCCACATACACTCCTTGTTTGGAGTCATCAATCAACTACCTATATGAACACAAAAAAGTCCTTTTCTAACATAGCCTCATGTTGCCACATAGTTTTGCCAGAATTTGAAGATATTTCTCCTTAATACAAACGATACAAGACAAAATTATAAATTGTCGACTTCTGACCTTTAAAAACGTGCTTAGCTTTCGAAAACCTCAAAGAGACCTTGCAGTAAGTATAGAATGTCAGGAGGGAAAAACCAACCAGAAAACCATACCTACATGGCATCAAGGCAATGATCTTAATGCTCAGTACTAGCTGATAAAACCCACAAAATTTGGACTGGACTGTCAAATTCTTCAACATTGAGCAAGTGTAAAACCATACTCTATCAGCAAGCAAGAGTTGCTTCTCATATGACACCAAAACACCATTAACAACAGAAACAACACGAAGCACGCCATCTTAATCTAGATACCGTGTCCATATCTCCTAATGTCCGTAAGGAACAAAGATAGATAGGCATGTTTTAACGTTAATATGTCCAAATTCACTAGTCAACTAGCTATGTGAAGCCAAAAAGCTTTCCTACTTGTACCTGTGGATGATATTGCATGGAAACATACACTGCTAGATAAATCAACTATCAATGTGAACACAAAAAAGTCCTTTTCTAACATAGCCTCATGTTGCCACATTGTTTGCCAGAAGTCGAAGATATTTCTCCTTAATGCAAACGATACAAGACAAAATTATAAATTGTCAACTTCTGACCTTTAAAACCGTGTTTTGCTTTCGAATACCTCATAGAGACCTTGCAGTAAGTATAGAATGTCAGGAGGGAAAGACCGACCAGAAAACCATACCTACCTGGCATCAAGGCAATGATCTTAATGCTCAGTACTAGCTGATAAAACCCACAAAATTGGACTGTCAAATTCTTCAACATTGAGCAAGTGTAAAACCATACTCTTATCAGCAAGCAAGAGTTGCTTCTCATATGACACCAAAACATCATTAACATCAGAAACAACACGAAGCACGCTATCTTATATCTAAATACCATGTCCATATCTCCTAATGATCGTAAGGAACAATGATAGATAGGCATGTTTTAACGTTAATATGTCCAAATTCACTAGTCAAGTAGCTATGTAGCCTATGTGAGGACAAAAAGTTTTTCCTACTTGTACCTGTGGATGATATTGCATGGAAAGATACACTGTTAGATAAATCAAAACCTTCTTAACCTTTAAATTGCGTTCATGTCGATCTTTACAAAAAATACCATAAGAAATATGGCATTAATCTCAATAAAAAGAGATTAAAAGACGAGGTACATTATGGGGAAAAAAAGCTAACAAGCAAAAGAGCACAAGACGTAATTAGAAAATTCAAAACATGAACCACAGTTTAAGTCGAATTCAACAGGTACTGTCAAAGTTCTTCAACATTCGCTCGTTTCTCAGAGGAATTGCTTCTTCCATAACATCAAAACACTATCAATTAACAATTAAAGACTACTAAGCATATCCACCTTCTACTCCGAAACATGATAATTGAGTAGAGGAACCATTAGGCACCGAAACAAGTAGCTTGACACAGTAATGCATAAAGTTCTACTAAAGGTACAAGATGACATGCCTGAAATGGGAAGATATCCGATCATGTCATAGAGCTGGCGGTCAGCACCTCCATGCAGAGACGGAGCCAAGCTCCCCACGCTGCCAGTAGAGGAAGAGCGAGGCTTGGCGCTTCTCCACATGGAAACCCCTCACCTGCACCGTCCTCAGCAGGCACTCGGCCTGCGCCTCCGTGAAATTGCTGAACTGGACCGGCACGAACCCGACCGAGCTGAGAAGCATCCGCCAGGGGTGCATCTTCTCAACAGCACGGTGGCGTCCGGTCAACACCCCCTCGACCCAGGGCTGCACCAAGAACCTTTCTATCTTGCCGGCCACATCCGAACTGGTTCCGGCCGCGTCGATGGAATCCAGCAGCACCATGCAGGACTGGAAGCAGTGGAGGAAGCTGTGGGTGAAGGAGAGGTCGCTGCGGTCACAACCGCGCTCGACGGAGACCACTACCTTCGGGGCGAGCTGCTTCACGAGGCGAAGCAGGGTCGGGAACGGGACTCCGTAATGGCACCCGACGGGCAGATTGACGGCGACGGCTTCGGCAGGGGAGGAGGCCGCGAGGAGCTCGTTTGGGTCGAAGGACTCGATGCTGAGGATGTTGAGTTCGAACGGGATGTTGTGCTCGGCGGCTAAATAGGAGAGGCTCTGACGCGTGAGATGGAGCTCGAGCGGGTGGAGCGAGGAAGGAGAGACGAACGCGGTGATCTTGAGGAACGGCGTGGCCGGGGATCGGCGGTGGGCGAGTTCCAGCATGAAGGAGGACCAATGCCCGCCGACGCCGATGTCGAAGTCGACGATGTGGATTCGGTCGGCGTCGGCGAGCTGTTCGAGCAGGGTCTGGGTGCAGGTGAAACTGGCGAAGTGGAGGAACGGGGAGGCTTCGGAGAAGGCCTTGCAGGCGCTGAGCTTGAGCACGACATCCCATGGGTTGGAGATGGGAGTGTTGTTGTTGCTGCTGCTGGAGAGGAGGTGGAGGAGGGACTCTTTGAAGTAGATTGCGGAGCGGAGGAGGGGACTCAGCCCGTGCGGCGAAGCCGGGAGCTGGTGATTGAGCCGCGCCAATATCTCACGCGCGCCAAGGGGGCTGCCGGTCTCGACGAGCTCGGCCGCCTTTAATAGCTGGTCCACAACAAGCGCCTGTTGCTGCTGCTGCTGCTGGTGGTGGGCCGGCGCGGTGGTGGGTTCGTCCTTGGGCTTCCCCGGCCGCTGCTGGAGCTGGTAGGGGACGGCGGCGGGGTTTGGCGGAGTGAAGGGTAGTTGTACCGAGTGGTGGTGGTGGCGCTTGGGTGGAGGCGGGACGATGGGAGCGTGATCGGTCTGCGGCGGAAGAGGGAGGAAGAAAGGCGGTGGGTTCTGCAGCGAAGGCTCTTGGAAGGAGATCGGGAGGCTATTCGGCACCGGCGGCAGAAAGACTTGTTGATTCGGAGACGATGCTGGGAAGTCAAATCCGGTATCGAGCAGCCCACCGAAGTCAGTCAGTGACTCCTGCAAGGAGAACATCTGCTGTTGCTTCGGAGAATTGGAGCAGTCGTCGTCGCCCATGATCCAGCGGAGGAAGGTCTGCTCCTGCTCCTGCTCCTGCTCCATCGACGCGGCTGGGTCAGACAACATGGCCTCCTCCTTCTTCTCCTCCTTCCATTCATTTGCGGTAGGCAAGAGGGGGATATCGAAGGAGGAGGAATGGGGGATGATGGGCTGGAGCTCGGAGGCCCATTCCTCCTTCCGCTGATCTAATGGAGGCCATTTGTCGGAGACGGCCGCTGCCACGCCGGCCGTGTCGGAAGAACCCCCACCGCCGCCGAGGCCCAGGGAGGAAGAGGAACGGCTAGGGCTGCTCCTGTTATCCAGAACAGACCTCGGCTCGGCCCCCACCACCACCAGCTCCCCCTTCCTCTTGCTACCCCTACTATTTGCTGCTGCTGCTTCTTCTTTTGGTCCAAGTGTTGTTGCAGTATCAGTGTCGATGTTCCAGCAATCTCCCGCTGCTGCTACTGTTGCTTCCACTTCCAGGAAGGGTATGTGCATCTCTCTCATCTACCCTGATCTTCCTCTTCTTCGTTCTTCTTCTCCTCCTCTCATGTTTTCGCACTCATTCTCTCCTCTTCCTCCTGTCAAGAAATCAAATTAAATAAAATGAATAGCAAGCTGCTGCTCTCGCTCTCTACAGAGTTCATTCCATTTTATGTCAATTGGTCGACCTCTGGTGTGGCCTTTTTTCTAGCAAGTGGAGTGAAGTAACTTAATAAATATTTTAATTTGAGAACTTTTTTTTTGGCTAAATTTCAACTTGATACCTTCAACTATCCATATTTTGTAACTTGATACCATAAACTTTTAAAATAGTTAACTTAATACCATCAACTATTGAATATTTCCAACTTCATACCCTAAAATCCAAAAAATTCCAAAAATACCCTTGCCCCCCCCTCCCTCCCTCTCCGGCGTCCACCCCCCCCCCCTCCCCTCCCTCTCCGGCGTTCCCCCCCCCCCTCCGGCGTCCCCCCCCCCCTCTCTCCCCCGGCGGGGCGGCGCGCAGCAGCAGCGGCGGCCGGAGCAGCAGCGGCGGGCGCGCAGCAGTAGCGGCAGCGGGGCGGCGCGCAGCAGCGGCGGCCGGAGAGGGAGGGGGGGTTTGGGAAATAGAGAGAGGGAGGGATGGCATTTTGGGAAATATATTTTTCAGGGTATCAAGTTGGCTATTTTGAAAGTTTAGGGTATCAAGTTGCAAAACATGGATAGTTGAGGGTATCAAGTTGAAATTTAGCCTTTTTTTTCGATGTTCGACGTAATGTACAAAATTTTATACCTTTTTTTCGATGTACGACATCATGTATAAAATTTTGTATATGCTATATTATATATCATTTGGGTCCACACCTCCCGCACACTACCGCCAATTTTTACACACCTCTTTTAAGGTTCGATTCCTAGACCGTCTGCATAGCCCAGGAGGTTAACCTCTCCTCCTGACCACGAGAGCCAGTTGAGTTCGATAATTTGAAATGTTATTTTGAGATATTTTATTTGATAATAAGTACTTTTTTCCCCCTTAAATGTGTTATTTATATTAGGATTATATACGGTACAAAAAGACAGATCTCATAACTTCCCATAAGTGCTATTTTAGTAACAAAAAATTTCAGTGACGGAAAAAAAATTCGTAGTATTTGCATGAAAGAGGAAAGCTATGAGAAAATTGCTAATATAGTGATCTAACGCCAGTGTAACTGTCGCCAAAAAAAAAAAAAAAAATTGACTAGCACAGTCACACTGGCACCGAAATATATATATATATATATATATATATATATATATATATATATATATATATATATATATATATATATATATATATATAATCAATGGTAATTGTGGCAAACTCGCTCCCACTGGACCTCAAACTCCGACTCCTTGGGTCGCATACATCTCTCTTAACCACTAGGCTAGAGGTCATTTGTTATATATATATATAAAAGGCGCCAGTCACTGGCACCGGATTTTTTTTTTGGGAGGGGGTGGGGTGGGGGGGGGGTGGTTTGCTTTTGGTGCTTAGCCGAATAAAACACTTGCTCTCAAAGTCAGCTATGTGTTCTTACAACGATCAATAGTCCATACACGTCCTAACTTATCTTTCTTTAGTATAAATATAACTAAAGTATCCCACAATAAAGTTGTAGTGTCCCGTCCCTACATCGTGCCCCGTTCTCCGTCCACGGGGTGCGCGAGAAAGGAACATTGTCGCTATCGATTCGGGATCGATCGAGTCGATCGAACGAAAACGGTTGAATTAAGATCCATTCCCCGTTATGGAATGGCTTCTTCGGAACCAAGTCCCATATTCAGCGGGTTGCGCCTTAAGGATTGACTCTGCGGGTGAGTCGGGAGAGACCTCCCGTTGCTCTGCTTTTCACGCCGCTTGCGTTGGTTTTGGCTTTGTTTTCTGAATGCGTTTTCGTGAATATTTTCGATGGTTTTTATGGCTTGCATTTCGAACTCGTATTTTCTATCAAACTTCTTGAATAATGCAGTGTTCTAATCGGTTGCTTGTGCGATTTCAGGTAATCGCGTAGGCGACGTCTAGCGCGACCAACAAATTCTCTCGCCTGAAGTAAACTCAAGGTGAGTGGCTGACCCTTCTCTTCTCGACCCCCTTCCTAGGTAAATCGATAATGTTGTTGCAAATGAAAGGATAAATGCAAGGGCACGAACACGAGAAAATGATTGAGTTTTCAAAGAGAATGTAGGCTATGCCTTAATAACTAAAAGAAAAATATGTCTTCGCACGGTTATGGATAACTTGTCGACAAGGCGATAGTTTCCTCGAGCGGCAACCCGGGACCACGAGACCGTTTCGACCTAGGAGAAAACAGGGTATAGTCGGTATAGTCGTGCATAAGGTTTCAGCACAGGTTAAGCGGGAACTTGCAACAGAGCTAGCTACTTGCGTTGAAAGGACCCCGATTAACAAAGCTATACGTCCAGGATGGCTTGTGATGCCAGTGACCAATCACACGTAATATTGCACTTGGTATGAAAATGATAACAATTGACATGGAAGAACATGGTAAGTTTTATAAGGCGCGACGCGGTCCGCCGTGGGTAAGTTTCAACGTATTTTATACTATGCTTGTCATATGCTTGTTTGAAATTCATTAGGATGGTTAGAAACATTCATACATTAAGTCATATAAACTCTTCAACCAAATGAGAGCTTGGAACTTAAATAGCCACGCACCAGTACAAAGTGTAATGTACTGATACTCGCTCTCCACGCAGGTACCCGGAACCACGAAGGGCGTGCCGCTTAAATCTCAAGGCGGCGTGGACACTTTTGAAGCCTCGTCCGTGTAAAGGCTTATTTCTGAATTCCTTTTGAAGACTCCGTACTCAGTACAAAGAAGAATAGATGGCGACTCGACTTCCTTCGATAGCAGGTGGAATGTGTAATAGTTTTTGCTTGTAAAAAAGAATGTAATGTATGGAACGACTATCTCATCAGCGTTCGTTTTGTAAGTCGAGTAATGTTGTAGCCCACGCGGCAATGATTGTAACGGAGTCAATGTAAATGAAGTTTTATTATTATTGAAAAGTTTACTTCTATTTCAAATGTGTCAATCAATTTCTCTGCGTACTCTAACTTGATATTGTGTTTCGGATAACCTTATGACTATGCCTTGTGCGATCGCAACTTAGGTTCGCACGGCATCACGTCTGGGGGACGACTATCGATTCCACGGAATCGGAGAATGACATAATGGTATCAGAGCACGGCTTTACATCCTTTGGCCTCGCATCTAGAGTTTCAAACCTTTGACCTCGTATCGATGAGATAAGTTGTTCCATACAATGAGTCCAAAATAATTTGTGACTGATGCGTTTGCCTTCGTATTGCAGAAGTGTCGGAACCCACGGCCGAGCATGAGCAGAGCACTTCTAGCGACTCTAGTAGTTCGGGGGCCGGACCTTCTAACAGTACCATCGAAAGGATGCTGCACATGATGGAGGCGCAGCGGAACTAGTCCGAAAACCAACATCAGCAGACAAAGGCACGGCAGGCCCAGTTCGAAGCTCGCTTCGACGCATAAGCTAAACTTCAACAAAAGTAGCTGGACACTCTGCAGCAGATCGTCCAGACAATTGTGGCCAACAAAAATTCTGTGACTGCGCCTACCATCACCGCACCTACTGCCACCGTGTCGACGGTCCAACCCATTGAAGTCGACACGAAGGAGCCCGAGCGTTAACCAGCGGCACCGAAAAAGTACAACTTTGAAGTGTCAGAATTCAAGAAGGCGTGCCGTACTTCCTTCAGCGGTACCGAAGGCCCTTCCATGGCAATGGACTGGTTGGAAGAGCTAGAAGATCACATCGAGCTCCTCGGCATTGAAGAATCAAAGCAAGTCGCCTGCGCACAACTTCAACTACGGTTGAACGCGCACGACTGGTGGGCCGTGCACAAGCGAGCGATCCGATGCGACAACAACACAACGCCGATCTCTTGGGCTACGTTCCACAAAGCTTTTGAAGTCGAGTACCTTCCGTCAGCCGTTTGTTAAGCGAAGGAGAATGAGTTCATGCAGTTGAGACAAGGGAACCGGACAGTAGAACAGTATGCCGCAGAATTCAACAAGTTGTCCAAATTTGCTAGTATATTTCTGCCTACAGATGAGTACCGTGTGCGATGGTTTGAAGTGGGTCTGTGATGCTCTATCGATGCGCATGTCGTGGTCCCGGAGTACAAGACCACGGGCGAGGCTCTGAATTACGCTCTTCGCCTTGAAAGCGAATACCCTTCCGGTGCTGCCGACGTTGTGCGCCACTCCAATCACAAACGTCCTAGCTATACGGGAGGCAATAATCACGCGTCAAAGCGTCCGAACCATGGCGGTTACCATGGACATAACCTATCATCGCGATGTGCCAAGTGCCTTTCCTTTGGGCATGAGACGAGCAAGTGCTTTGTCCTCGAAGGGGGATGCTTCGTTTGTGGACAGAAGGGTCAGCAAAAGCGAGATTGCATGGCCCGTAGACCAAATCATCCCAACGCACTACCACAACAACACCGTCAAGAGAATCGAGGACAGGCGCCCCGACCTCCTCAGCCCACTCAACCTAACAACCAAGACCGACGCCCTAATGCTCAGGAGCGTGTCTTTGCTATGACTCGAGATGAGGCATTCGCTTTCGACACCTTCGTGATAGGTATATTGAGTTTCAATAATGTACCTGCTCGTGTGTTATTTGATTCAGGCACTTCGCATACTTTTATATCGGTGGACTTCGCCGTCGAACACAAATTTCTTGTAATATCGTTAGACCTTGTGTCACGACCCGCACCCTTTTGAGGGGCACGAGCACCTGGGTACGTCCAGCCTACACCGCAGTATCGGCGGTAGAACACTGTATATAATGCCTGCAAATACTACGACTAACAGTATAAAGGTACCTGTACAGTATATACTCTCCGAATGGAGGTGACATATCAATACAGTCTCAATCACAGAATAAAACTAAGGTAGATAGCTCAGAAAGAGAACATGTGATTGATGAAAGAGTAAATAAGTCCAGAGTCCAATACAAGTCCAGATATACAACATCACAGGGTCTCAAAATATAATGTAGAAGCTACAGTCTGATAAAGCTAGCTGGATCGCAGTCCAGTCAAACCTAGCTAATCTACACTACTCCGGGAGTACAAAATCTAGTGGCTCTACTATAAGGCCACGGTCCTGGACTACTCCATCTAACTCGAGCCCATAATAGGTCGAGCAGTCCGCCTCGAAATCATCTGTAATATATCATAACGGTATTCTATCAGAAAAATGAGCAAGTACAAGCACTAACAGCAGTTCCATGTGAATTGACAAATTCTATAAGAGACAGTATAATGAACTACGAGACAAAGATAAATGAAGACTTGGGAACCGTTCGGAAGCCAAGTTACAACCCTTAAACCAAACAAGGATCAGGGTTGTAACTCCTCTTCCGAGCAGAACTTAGTCTTCAATCAAGGTACAATGTAAAGGCATGTAGAGCATGTGAGTAACTGTATATCATGCATGGTAAGAAGTACTGTATGTAGAACAGAACAGGATATATGATAAGATAAAATAAATATAAAATGTGCCTCGAATATTATAGCCTAATGTGATCGGTATGGGTCAAGAATCAGGCTTCCAGCCGACCGGCTACAAGTACGTGGACTCGGCCCGGCCGGGATGGTAAGCTATGGAGCAAGTAGTAGCACAGGTCAGGCTATACCCATCGTGAGGTGAGGGTATAGCTATGATACAAGTAGTAACTCAAGGTGGGAATTGATCACACTATCTATAATATTCCACATTCCCCAAATAGTATACAGATCCGGACATAGCACGTCATGATGCGGGATTCCCTAAGAGGGGAGCAAGTCTTCTTCAGGAAACAGCATCAATACAAGTACAAGAATCAAGACCAAGCAAGTACAAGTATCCCAAGAAATCCAGAAATGACATCTCATGACAGGAATCCGACAATACTAGTCCGTGAACTATAGTGACCGAGAATCAAGTAAGACACTATGACTGAATCGGATATAGCAAATATCAAGACAATGAAAACTATCAGTGAATGTACTCGCCTGCTGTCCTGAGCTGTAGGGTATAACATTGCTCAGAGCGGAAATCAGAAACCTAAAGATGAGATACTGTATGTTAATTTAGGTTTAAACAAGTTTAAGAATGATTCACAATGAATGATATGCAATCTAGGTCAAACTAGGTCTCACTGAGTCACATTAAGTCCTGTCAAGTCAAATCTAGGTCAAATCAAGTTATATCATGTCAATATAAGTCAGACCAAGTTAACCCTAGGTCATACCAGTCATCACAGATCAAAACAAGTCAAAAAAAGTCAAACGGGGTCAAGAGTTGGCCTACAGTTGACTTTTGGTCAACTGATCAACCCTGATCAACTCTGGTCAACTCTAGGTCAACCCTAGGTCAAACTAGTCAAATATTGACCAACAGTTGACTTTTGGTCAACTGGTCAACTCTGGTTTGGATTTGGTCAAATCTAGACAAAGTGTTGACTCACGGTTGACTTTTGGGTAAAAAGTCAACTCTGGATCAACCGAGCCAAAATTGGCCCAAATATGACATTTGTAGGGTGTACCCAACATGCCACCCAAGTTTCAAGTCAATCCGACTACCCGAACTCCGTATCTCGAAATTATCCGATTATCCCCCTTAACATTTACCCTTAAACCGTTCTAACTTGACGCCAAGTGGCATTCCCTTAGGAATTCCACTCCGTGCTTCCTAGGGTAGTAGGGTACTAGCCTATACAACCATTACCTACCAAGTTTCCTAGGGTAAGTGGACATCCAGTCCATCTTACGGTCCGTATCGCCCGTTTACCCGTTATCTTGAATATTTCAAGATACGGAATGGTGTGGCGCGATACCATCTCCCCGAGCCCACACGCAACCCTGATTCCAACTCCGAAACCTATCCACAAAATCTAAATCACATTATCTAAGTCCCCTCCAAGTTTCAACGCGTTCCGAATCGCGGAACTCAAATTCACCCCTTCACTAAAACTAACTCAACTATTCATTCACTCATTCAATCTCATTCAACTCTCACTTTTCACACCCTCTTGGGACAATCTTTGGGGGGTTATTTAGTGGGCTAATTAGGGTTATATAGGGCAATATATATAGGTATACATATGTATATATATGGGTATATATATAGGGGTATCTATAGGTTGATTTGGGGGTCAAAGGGGAGGGAAAAAAGTGCCTAGGCTGCTGCTACTGTTGCTGCCCACTGCTGTTACTGCTGCTGCAGTTTGCTGCTGCTGTGGGGGCTGTTTAGGGGGGAAAAACAACCCCTTGCTGCTGTGGGTGCTCCCCCTTTCCCTTTCACTAATCTCTCACTTATTCTCCCTCTATTTCCCTCTCTAAACTCCCCTCTAACTCCTCTAATTCTCTTCTAAATCTCTTCTAATCTCCTCTAATCCCTCTCTATCATTCTCACACACACACACACACACATATATATATATATATATATATATATATATATATATATAGACACACACACACTTATATGTATCTATATATATATGGACACTCACACACACACATGGACACACTCTCTCACATGGACACACACATACTTATGGACAAATACACACTTATATATATATATATATATATATATATATATATATATATATATATATATATATATATATATATATATATATATATATATAAGTATGTATTTGTCCATAAGTATATATATATATATATATATATATATATATATATATATATATATATATATATATATATATATATATATATATATATATATATATATATATATATACCACTCTAAAAGGATAAAACCATAAATAATCCTTAAAATAGATTTTAGGAAAACCTACCAAATCTAGGGTCAACTTGTAGAGAATGGTCTCCCCTATAATAAATGTGAAAGAATAAATGAATTATGAGAAGTTATGATGGGTTTAAAAACATACCTAAGTTGTAGATTTGGAAGGAGAAGAAGAAGTTGGAAGAAAAGAAATGAAGAGAGAAGAATAAGACTTAGTGATGAAGGAAGGAGAGGTGGAGGGGGTGCCTATAGGGGCCGGCCATGGAAAGGAGGGTGGGGGTACTTGTAATTACAAGTTTGCCCCTCCCTAAGCCTATATGCAAAATAATCCAAAAATGAGTTTTGGAAATTGCTAAAATTAATTAAAAATCATAATTAACTTAATTACTCATGGGGGAACTAGTCCAAACTCCTAAACCTAGAAGTTTAGTGGGGTGGGCCATGGTTAAATAACATGCTAATTACGACTCAAGTTGAAATTCTCCGGGGTCCCGAATTAACTCGGAATGCGATGAAATTCGAACCCGACTCCTATAATAATTAAATATTAATATTCATGAAATAAAATTCTCAAAAATATTATAAAATAGAAAATTACCATTTTACCCCTAACTTGGAAAAGTGAGGGTGACAAGTCTATCCACCTTAAAAAAAATTTGTCCTCGAAATTGAAGACAACAAGCACATGAAATCACAAACAGAAATAAAGGAAATAGATTTATACCTCAGGGCACGAAAAGATAAGGGAAACGCTCCCGCATGTCGTCCTCCCTCTCCCAGGTAGACTCACCTGGAGAGTGATGTCTCCATGCAACCCGAACCAAGGGTATGACCTGGTTCCGGAGCACCTTCTCCCTGCGATCCAGAATCTCCACCGACTGTTCTAGATAGCTGAGAGTAGGTCCCACCTGTATCGCTGAATGGTCCAATACATGGCTAGGATCTGCCACGTACCGCCTCAGCTGGGATACATGAAACACGTCGTGCACTCCCTCAAGCCTAGTAGGCAAGTCCAGTCGGTAGGCTACTGCACCGATCCTCTCTAAGATGGTGCAAGGTCCGATGTAGCGCAGACTGAGCTTTCTACTGCCGCCAAAGTGAATAGTGCCACGTGTCGGGGATATACTCAGAAATACCATGTCACCAACCTAGACATAAGACAAAAACTCAACACACAACTAACAAACAATCACAACAAACACGACAAGAACTGAAACTAATCTCGAACTCTAACGGTCTTCGGTGACTATCGGCCCAATGCCGCTGCCTATCCTGAGCCACCCGAAGTCTGTCTCTAATCATCATGACCTTCTCGGCCGCATCCATAACCATCTCCGGCCCAAGAAGCGCCCGTTCGCCGACATCGTCCCAAGACAAAGGAGTACGGCATCTCCGTCCATATAGAGCCTCAAATGGTAACATCTCTATACTGGCCTGGTAGCTGTTATTGTAAGTAAACTCTACCAGGTGAAGATGGTCCTCCCAAGAGCCCCCGAGATCTAGCACACATGTGCGAAGCATATCCTCCAAAGTCAGGATGGTCCTCTCCGACTGCCCGTCTGTCTGAGGATGATAAGCAGTACTAAACTTGAGCGAGGTGCCCAAGCTAGCCTGCAAACTCCTCCAGAAGTGGGAAGTGAATCGGCTATCTCGATCTGAAACTATGCTCACCGGAACTTCGTGCAATCTCACGATCTGACGAGCATACAGCTCAGCCAGCCTCTCCGTAGACAAACCCACTTTGAAAGGCAAAAAATGGGCCGATTTGGTCAATCTATCAACTATGACCCAAACCGCGTCCTTCCCTCCTGGCGACCGTGGAAGTCCAGATACAAAGTCCATGGTGATGTGCTCCCACTTTCACTCAGGAATGGGTAGCGGCTGTAGCAATCCACCTGGTCTCTGCCTCTCGACCTTCACCTGTTGACACACAAGGCAACGAGATACAAACTGAGCTACCTCGCGCTTCATGCCATACCACCATACGTGCTCTTTCAGGTCCCTATACATCTTGTTGGCCCCAGGATGCATAGAATACTGAGAGCGATACGCCTCCTGAAGAACCTTCTTCCGAAGCTCTCTACGCGGAACGCACAGCCTAGTACCGTGCCGTAACGACCCGTCTTCGGCTACAGAGAAATCGTCAAGCAAGCCCGTCCTCACCTGCTCCCTGATGCTCCTCAGGGCAACATCATCATACTGCGCTGACCTGACTCTATCCATCAGCTCAGACTGAATCTGCAAACCCCACATCTGGATCTCCACGCCCGAAATGATGATCTCGATACCCAAACTATCTAGGTCGGCCAACAAATGACGATCTGTCGTCAAG
Organism: Iris pallida; assembly: GCA_029216955.1. Classification (NCBI taxonomy): domain Eukaryota; kingdom Viridiplantae; phylum Streptophyta; class Magnoliopsida; order Asparagales; family Iridaceae; genus Iris; species Iris pallida. Next base: position 1,856,633 of record JANAVB010038617.1, on the reverse strand, counting down.
AACATAGCAACTGGATACCTGCTCAAGGCATCTGCAACTACGTTGGCCTTCCCCGGATGGTACTGCAAGGATATATCGAAGTCCTTCATCAGCTCTAACCACATCCTCTGCCGCATGTTCAACTCCTTCTGAGTGAACACGTACTTCAAGCTCTTGTGATCTGTGAAGATCTCAACTCGCTCTCCGTACAGGTAATGCTTCCATAACTTCAAAGCAAATATAACCGCGGCCAACTCCAGATCATGAGTAGGATAGTTCTTCTCATGAGGACGCAACTGCTTGGATGCATAGGCAATCACCTTCCCGTGCTGCTGAAGAACATACCCTAAACCCTTTCCCGAAGCATCGCTGAAGATCGAGAACCCTCCTGACCCAGATAGCAAAGTCAGGATCGGAGCTGAAGTCAACCTCCTCTTCAGCTCATCGAATGCAGCCTGACACTCAACAGTCCAGACAAACTCCACGTCCTTCCTGGTGAGTCTAGTCATCGGCTCTGCAATCCGCGAGAAGTCCTGGACGAACTTTCGGTAATAGCCAGCCAAACCCAGAAAGCTCCGAACCTCAGCAACTGAACTGGGCGTAGACCAAGACTCCACTGCCAAAATCTTTCTCTGGTCCACTGAAATCCCGTGCTCGGTCACAACATGACCTAAGAACTCCACCTGGTCTAAGAAGAACTCACACTTCGAAAGCTTTCCGTAGAGTTGCTCCCTCCTCAGAGTCTCTAACACAACTCTCAAGTGCTCCTCATGCTCCTCCTGCGTCTTCGAATAGATCAAGATATCATCTATGAAGACCACCATGAACTTGTCAAGGTACTGATGGAATACCTTGTTCATCAAGTTCATGAACACCGCGGGAGCATTGGTCAACCCAAATGGCATCACTGTAAACTCGTACTGGCCGTATCGAGTCCGAAATGCCGTCTTGGGAATGTCATCCCGTCTCACCTTCAGCTGGTGATACCCGGACCTCAAATCTATCTTTGAAAAGACCTTTTCCCCACTCAGCTGATCGAACAAGTCGTCGATCCTCGACAAAGGGTACCTATTCTTGATAGTGAGGTTGTTGAGCGTCCGGTAATCAATGCACATGCGGGACGTACCGTCCTTCTTCGGCACAAACAGGACTGGCGCTCCCCAGGACGAAGAACTGGATCTGATGAACCCTTTGTCCTGCAGCTCGTCGACTTGCTTCTTCAGCTCTATCAACTCGCTGTTGTTCACCCTATAGACATGCTGTGAAATGGGCTCGGCGCCCGGCACCAAGTCTATAGAGAAATCAATGTCCCTGTCTGGCGGCATCCCCGACAACTCCTTGGGAAAGACATCCGAGAACTCAGCAATCAACGGATGTGGCAAATCCTGCCCCGCCAACAAAGCTCCACAGAATCCAGTCTCCGGCTCCGCTGCTCCTCGAGAAAACTCGATCTCTAGCTCTCCCGACGTCCTAAAAAGAACTCTGCCCCCTCTGCAATCAATGCTAGCATGGTGCATGCTCAACCAATCCATACCGAGTACCATATCGTACCTCGGTAGGGGCATTACGAGCAGACACGCACTTAAGTCCCGACCTCCCAGAGTAACTCTTCGCCACTTGCAAATATTATTAACCAGGATAATACCTCCCTCGGTCATAATCTTGCAAGTCCTACCCATATATTCAGCAATAATATTGTGTCTCAGAGCAAAAAAAATAGACACAAAACTATGGGTCGCCCCAGAATCAAACAAGACGAAAGCAGGGAAGGAATCTAGGAGAACATGACCTGCTACAACATCTCCCACGGGCTCTACCTCCTCCTCTGCTACCAAAGCGAACACCCTGCCCGCGGGTGCTCTCCTCTGGTGCTGAACAAAATGCTGCTGCTGGGTCTGAAGAGGAGGACCCTTCTGCTGAACCGCTGGTCCTCTAGCCGGCTGCACCTTGTCCTGGCCTCCCTTGGCTGCCCGAGCAGGGCAGCCCTTCAGCTGGTGGTCGGTCCCTCCGCAGAATAGGCAAGCGCCTAACCTCCTCCGGCATACGTCTCTGTTGTGCCCCGTCTTTCCGCAGAAAGCACACTGCTGGGTCTGCCTCTGGCCCTGACCCTGATGCTGCTGGGCACGCGCCGGTGCCTGCTGAATCTGCAACAGAGGCTGCTGCTGCTGGAATGGCCTCTGCTGATGCTGAAAGTGGGGGCGCTTGGCCGGTCCCGTACTGGAACTCGCCCCCATAGTATCTCTTCTCCTCTTCGGCTTGAGGCCGAAGTCCTCCTCTGCAATCTGCGCGTCCATCAATATCTGATCGAACGTCGCGTCACGACGACCCGAGGTACGGGTGCGCACTGCATGAATAAGTCCTCTGCGGAACTTACGAGCCTTCTACCCCTCATCCTGGATTATATCGGGAGCGAACCTGCTAAGGCGGAAGAACTCAGCTGCATACTCGTCCACCGACGAGTTCTCCTGCACTAGATCCACGAACTGGCCCACCAATGCTGTAAGAGCCACGTCCGGGAAGAACTTCTCCTTGAAGAGCCTCCAGAAGTTCTCTCATGTCAGCCCTCTCACCGACGCAGGAGGATCCGTGCGGTACCATGTCAGCACAATGTCGAAGAATCGGCTGGCTGCGGCCGAAACCCAAAGTGCTCTAGGAAGCTCTGCCAGCTCCATGCTCCGCTGCACATCCTCTAGCCAGTCGTCTGCATAAAGGTTGCCCTCCGTGCCCGTGAAGTCCCTGGAGCTCATCTTCCTAAAGTCTAATACTGTCCCCGGCCTGGACTGCTGCTGGTACGGCTGCTGGCCGGTAGGGCCCTGCACCGTACCTGGTGCCACTCTCTCCACTACTGCTAGTGCAAGCTGATATGATTTCTCCATACTCTGCCTCAGCATCTCGATCTGACGGTGTGACACCTCCGACTGGCGCTGCGACGCCTCTGCCTGGGCCCGCTGTGTCTCCATCATCTGCTGAAGGAGAAGGAACATATGATGTGTATCCGTCGGTATCGGTGGTGGTGGCGGCAGTATCTCTGGAACACCGGCCGTAACCCTCTGGGGTAGAGGTGGTAGACCTCCATGTGCAACTGCCAGGGCCTCTGGGATAGTGGAATCACTGGAGGCAGTCTCGTGAACCTCCTCCTCAGCCTGATCAGATCTCTCGGGCAAGCTACTCGATCCAGTGGCCTGCGGGTGCATCTTCGTCATCCTGGAAACGAATTAAAACAAAAGATCAATATGGCACATGAGTAGATTATCAAAAAAGGACAGTTAATTTAATACAAGGTGAATAATCATGATAATCAAAAGATCAGAAATTTCCTAGGTGTGATTGAGAAACTCCTATCATGTCCTAGGCCCTACGTCCTAATTGTAGGCTCGTAATTAGTACTCTAAGTCGAGCACCATTACGAGATCGCACTAATTGTGACAGTGACCTGTATGGGCCACCACAAAAACGTGTCACGACCCGCACCCTTTTGAGGGGCACGAGCACGTGGGTACGTCCAGCCTACGCCGCAGTATCGGCAGTAGAACGCTGTATATAATGCCTGCAAATACTACGACTAACAGTATAAAGATACCTGTACAGTATATACTCTCCGAATGGAGGTGATATATCAATACAGTCTCAATCACAGAGTAAAACTAAGGTAGATAGCTCAGAAAGAGAACATGTGATACATGAAAGAGTAAATAAGTCCAGAGTCCAATACAAGCCCAGATATATACAACATCACAGGATCTCAAAATATAATGTAGAAGCTACAGTCTGATAAAGCTAGCTGGATCGCAGTCCAGTCAAACCTAGCTAATCTACACTACTCCGGGAGTACAAAATCTAGTGACTCTACTATAAGGCCACGGTCCTGGACTACTCCATCTAACTCGAGCCCATAATAGGTCGAGCAGTCCGCCTCGGAATCATCTGTAATATATCATAACGGTATCCTGTCAGGAAAATGAGCAAGTACAAGCACTAACAACAGTTCCATGTGAATTGACAAATTCTATAAGAGACAGTATAATGAACTACGAGACAAAGATATATGAAGACTTGGGAACCGTTCGAAAGCCGAGTTACAACCCTTAAACCAAACAAGGACCGGGGTTGTAACTCCTCTCCCGAGCAGAACTTAGTCTCCAATCAAGGTACAATGTAAAGGCATATAGAGCATGTGAGTAACTGTATATCATGCATGGTGAGAAGTACTGTATGTAGAACAGAACAGGATATATGATAAGATAAAGTAAATATAAAATGTGCCTCGAATATTATAGCATAATGTGATCGGTATTGGTCAAGAATCAGGCTTCCAGCCGACCGGCTACAAGTACGTGGACTCGGCCCGGCCGGGATGGTAAGCTATGGAGCAAATAGTAGCACAGGTCAGGCTATACCCATCGTGAGGTGAGGGTATAGCTATGATACAAGTAGTAACTCAAGGTGGACATTGATCACACTATCTATAATATTCCCCATTTCTCGAATAGTATACGGATTCGGACATAGCACGTCATGACGCGGGATTCCCTAAGAGGGGAGCAAGTCCTCTTCAGGAATCGGCGTCAATACAAGTACAAGAATCAAGACTAAACAAGTACAAGTATCCCAAGAAATCCAGGAATGACATCTCATGACAGGAATCCGACAATACTAGTCCGTGAACTATCGTGACCGAGAATCAAGTAAGACACTACGACTGAATCGGATATAGCAAATATCAAGACAATGAAAACTATCAGTGAATGTACTCGCCTGCTATCCTGAGCTGTAGGGTATATCAATGCTCAGAGCGGAAATCAGAAACCTAAAGATGAGATACTGTATGTTAATTTAGGTTTAAACAAGTTTAAGAATGATTCACAATGAGTGATATGCAATCTAGGTCAAACTAGGTCTCACTGAGTCACACTAAGTCCTGTCAAGTCAAATCTAGGTCAAATCAAGTTATATCAAGTCAATCTAAGTCAGACCAAGTCAACCCTAGGTCATACCAGTCATCACAGGTCAAAACAAGTCGAAGAAAGTCAAACGGGGTCAAGAGTTGGCCTACAATTGACTTTTGGTCAACTGGTCAACTCTGGTCAACTCTAGGTCAATCCTAGGTCAAACTGGTCAAATGTTGACCAACAGTTGACTTTTGGTCAACTGGTCAACTCTGGTTTGGATTTGGTCAAATCTAGACAAAGTGTTGACTCACGGTTGACTTTTGGGTAAAAAGTCAACTCTGGGTCAACCGAGCCAAAATCGGCTCAAATATGACATTTGTAGGGTGTACCCAACATGCCACCCAAGTTTCAAGTCAATCCGACTACCCGAACTCCGTATCTCGAAATTACCCGATTACTTCCTTAACATTTACCCTTAAACCGTTCTAACTTGACGCCAAGTGGCCTTCCCTTAGGAATTCCACTCCGTGCTTCCTAGGGTAGTAGGATACTAGCCTATACAACCATTACCTATCAAGTTTCCTAGGGTAAGTGGACATCCAGTCCATCTTACGGTCCGTATCGCCCGTTTACCCGTTATCTTGAATATTTCAAGATACGGAATGGTGCGGCGCAATACCATCTCCCCGAGCCCATACGCAACCCCGATTCCAACTCTGAAACCTACCCACAAAATCTAAATCACATTATCTAAGTCCCCTCCAAGTTTCAACGCGTTCCGAATCGCGGAACTCAAATTCACCCCTTCACTAAAACTAACTCAACTATTCATTCACTCATTCAATCTCATTCAACTCTCACTTTTCACACCCTCTTCGGACAATCTTTGGGGGGTTATTTAGTGAGCTAATTAGGGTTATATAGGGCTATATATATAGGTATACATATGTATATATATGGGTATATATATAGGGGTATCTATAGGTTGATTTGGGGGTCAAAGAAGGGGGAAAAGTGCCTAGGCTGCTGCTACTGTTGCTGCCTACTGCTGTTACTGCTGCTGCAGTTTGCTGCTGCTGTGGGGGATGTTTAGGGGGGAAAAATAACCCCCTTGCTGCTGTGGGTGCTCCCCCTTTCCCCTTCACTAATCTCTCACTCATTCTTCCTCTATTTTCCTCTCTAAACTCCCCTCTAACTCCTCTAATTCTCTTCTAAATCTCTTCTAATCTCCTCTAATCCCTCTCTATCATTCTCACACACACACACACACACACACACACACACACACACACACACACACACATATATATATATATATATATATATATATATATATATATATATATATATATATATATATATATATTTATATATATATATATATATTTATATATATATATATATATATATACTCACATTCATTTCCTCATTCCCTTCCCTCTCTACACATACAAATACACACACACATATACACATGACCACACACACACATATATATATATATATCTATACATATATATATATATATATATATATATATATATATATATATATATATATATATATATATATAGACACACACACACTTATATGTATCTATATATATATGGACACTCACACACACACATGGACACACACTCTCACATGGACACACACATACTTATGGACAAATACACACACACACACACACACACACACACATATATATATATATATATATATATATATATATATATATATATATATATATATATATATATATATATATATATATATATATATATATACCACTCTAAAAGGATAAAACTATAAATAATCCTTAAACTAGATTTTAGGAAAACCTACCAAATCTAGGGTCAACTTGTAGAGGATGGTCTCCCCTATAATAAATGTGAAAGAATAAATGAATTATGAGAAGTTATGATGGGTTTAAAAACATACCTAAGTTGTAGATTTGGAAGGAGAAGAAGAAGTTGGAAGAAAAGAAATGAAGACAGAAGAAGAAGACTTAGTGATGAAGGAAGGAGAGGTGGAGGGGGTGCATATAGGGGCCGGCCATGGAAAGGAGGGTGGGGGCACTTGTAATTACAAGTTTGTCCCTCCCTAAGCCTACATGCAAAATAATCCAAAAATGGGTTTTGAAAATTGCTAAAATTAATTAAAAATTATAATTAACTTAATTACTCATGGGGGAACTAGTCCAAACTCCTAAACCTAGAAGTTTAGTGGGGTGGACCATGGTTAAATAACATGCTAATTACGACTCAAGTCAAAATTCACCGGGGTCCCGAATTAACTCGGAATGCGATGAAATTCGAACCCGACTCCTATAATAATTAAATATTAATATTCATGAAATAAAATTTCCAAAAATATTATAAAATGAAAAATTACCATTTTACCCCTAACTTGGAAAAGTGAGGGTGACACCTTGATCTTAGCGTAAGTATGTCTTCGGACGTGCCACTACTCACAAATTTAGCCTGCAGGGGAGGAACCATATGTATTGGGGGTCAAAAGATCGGTCTTGATGCGATAGTTCTAGATATGAAGGACTTCGACATCATACTGGGCATGGATTGGCTCGGTCCTTGCAACGCCACAATCGACTGTACAGGAAAGAGGGTCACTTCCGTATACCTGGAGTGCCCGAATTCTGCTATTCGTGTGGTGAAGCATCGCCGACCTGCATGGTGATCTCGACGATTTCTGCTCGGAAGATGCTTCATTCTAGATGCGAAGGCTACTTGGCGTCCGTTCGTGACATGAGACATGATGGTGCAAACGCGGGTCAGACCGACGTTGTGGCAGAATTTCCAAATGTGTTCCCGGACGAGCTACCCGGCATGCCGCCCGATCGATAGATAGTGTTCACCATCGACAGATTCCCTGACACCCGACCGATCTCAAAAGCTTCGTACAGAATTGCCCCTGCATGAAGGAACTGAAGGCACAACTACAAGAATTACTTGACAAAGGGTTCATCCGTCCGAGTGTCTCGTCGTGGGGTACACCCGTGCTATTCGTAAAGAAGAAGGATGGATCGATGCGGATCTGTATCGACTATCGGGAATTGAATAAGGCCACCGTCCGGAATAAATATCCCATGTCCCGCATCGACGACTTGTTTGACTAGCTCCAAGGTACAACGGTGTTTTCAAAGATTGATCTGCGATCGGGTTATCACCAACTCAAAGTCAAGCCAGATGACGTGCTGAAGTCTGCCTTCCGTACTCGCTATGGCCACTACGAGTTCTTGGTAATACCATTCGGTTTGACAAATGCCCCTGCCATCTTCATGGATCTAATGAATCGGGTGTTCCGTCCGTTCGTTGACAAATTCGTAGTAGTCTTCATCGATGACATCCGTCTACTCGAAGGATCGAGCGCAACATGCAGAACACCTGCAGACGGTACTCCAAGCCCTTCGAGAGAATCAGTTATATGCGAAGATGAGCAAGTACGAATTTTGGCTGAACATTGTCTCATTCTTCGGGCACATCAAGAGTTGATCCGAAGAAAGTCGAGGCAGTTGCTGATTGGAAACGGCCAGCATCAGTTAGCGAAATTCGAAGCTTCCTAGGCTTGGCGGAATACTACTGACGCTTCGTGAAGGACTTCGCGAAGATTGCATCGCCGTTGACTCGCCTCACCCAGAAAGGAGTCACATTCAAATGGTCAGACGACTGTGAAGCTTCCTTCCAGGAGCTCAAACAACGACTCATTTCAGCCCCGATACTTGCTCTTCCTGAAGGGACGGAGGGATTTCAAATCTTTAGTGATGCTTCTGGCCAGGGCTTGGGATGTGTGCTCATGCAGCGGGATAAGATGATATCTTTTGCTTCCCGGCAGTTGAAGTCGCACGAGAAGAACTTCCCCACGCACTGTCACGACCCGCACCCTAGAGTTAGGGCACGAGACGTGGGTACGTCCAGCCTACGCCGCAGTGTCGGCGGTAGAACGCTGTCCTAGGTCAATCATCTAACAATATAAAGGTACTTGTACAGTTTATACACTCCGAATGGAGGTAACATCACAACATACAGTCTCAATCACATCTAAGGTAGAAGAATGAAAGACAGATAGATAGATAGATAGTAACTCAAAGAGAACAATAACATAGATGAAATAAGGCTAAGTGTCTAGGATACATAACATCCAGAATGTCAACTCATAATACAATAAGTCTAAGAGTCTATACATCTCCACATCTCAAAATACAACTCAGAATGTGAGACAAAATATAATGTAGAAAAGACTGTCTAGCTAACTGGTCTAGACTACTGGAGCAACATCCTCAGCTGCAGGTGGATCCTGCTGAGGGTCCTCAACACAAGTGTCATCTAGTCCTGCTCCATAATATGTAGTCACCCATGCCTCGTCCTCATCCTCTGTAATATTTTCAACAGGTCCAGTCAGGACAGGAACGAGCACAATACATCTCACACAGTTTATATCAGGTTAGGAAATACGATACAGGCAATAGAGTAAGATACAGGAAATGCTGAAAGGAAATATACGCTGTAAAAGAGATAGCTGTAAAGGAAATATCTACTGTATATAGAGAACTGTAAGTGACTAGAGATGTAGAGTACAAGATAGGCATGTGAATGGCTAGAATTTATACATGATTACACTACTGAGTTTGCACATGATTACACTACTTTGGAATTATTCACATGTCTACTTCTACTCCCCCGTTTCCCCAATCAATATACAAGGATCTAGACAAGTTACATTATTATACATGATTACTTCACATGAGGCTCATAAATGAGTATACGTGAAGTTATACATGAGGGCTCAGTGAATCATGAGAGTACATGATCACATGAGTGCACATGTAAGATGGAAGCATAGGAGTACATGATGATAGTGAAACACACATAACATGAAGTACCCGATGCTCCCGAGAGGGATAACATCTCATGTAAAGATCCATATAGTACCAATCCGTGTTACCAATGTGACAGCAACAAGTAAAGTAATCTAGAGCGAGAAGTAAAGCCTGAACAAGTATGAAACGGTCAGAGAATGTACTCGCCTGCTGTATAAATGTCTGTAGAGAATATGCTGTCTGAGGAGAGATGTCTGGCTCCTGATCAGAGCAACACAAGTCACAATGTATTCTAAATAGTAAAAATGAAGTCTACTATGCATACTACATGATTCTAGGTCCATCTGGTCAAAAGTCAACTCTTGGTCAACTCTAAAGTCAAACTAGTCAAAGTTAGGTCAACACTAGTCAAACTAGTTAGGGTTTTAGTCAAACTAGTTAAACTAGTTGTTTTAGGTCATTCCTAGTCAATTCTAGGTTAATTAGGTCAATGTTGACCTAAGGTTGACTTTGGTCAACCCTTAGTCAACAAGGGTCAACTAGTAGTTGTTTAGGTCATTAGGTTAGCCCCAAGGCCATAGGCTAGTATCTTGGCCATAGGCTAGTGTCATAGGTTTCCATATAAACCTATACTTATTAAGTCACAATATATACATATATCAATATGAATACACTGTATATAATACAAAACCCACTTATATATAATGACACTATATATGTGACCTAATACAAATATATATATATATATATATATATATATATATATATATATATATATATATATATATATATATATATATATATATATATATATATATATATATAGACAAAACCTATATATAAAACATATATATAGAGAGAGGAAAGTGAGAGAGAGACTTAGAGCGAGGGAGAGAGAGATATAGAAAACAGAAGAGAGAGGGAGAGACTGCTGTATACAGCAAGGGGGGGTTCCAGATTCTGGAACCAAGAATTGGTCCCCAAACACACACACACAGTTACATATATACATATATATGTATATACATACACAACTACACATATACACAACTATACATCCTCAAACCTCACCTACACTCACACATACATATATACTACGTATATATATACTAAAAACATACTAATACATGTATAAATCATATCAAAATTAGGTTTGAATTTCGTTTTTACAAAACTGGGAAAAACCCAAAATCTGAAAAATAGGGACTGTGTATTCGAAAACAGGGTAAACCCGATTTCACACACGAAACCAAGCTAAGACTCGAAACCATTGGTTGGTAACTGATGCCCCACATGTCCCCTAGTGTCCTAGGTACCTGACACGACACCACGACACGGATTGAAGTGTCCAAACTCACAAAAAACCCACTCGGGTAAACTGATACACACACCTGCATACACAGCGTCGTGCACGCGGTTGCACGTCTCGTGCTCGCGACACAGGACACGATACATCTCGTGCTCGTGTCCTCGTGTATGCTACATGAAGGGCTACACGCTCGTGTCACCACGAGACACCCACGTGTCGCGTCCGCACGACACGATACGCGCGAAGTTAGCCCCCGTGCGCGTGTGCGCTGACAGCGCGTGTCCAGTGCGAGTGAGATTTCTCACTCGACACGACACGACGCGACACCAAACTTTGGGGGCATGCTCTCAGACATTGCCCCCGTGTCCAAGTCAAATATCACGTGTCCTAGTGCTCTGTGCAGTGAGCACGAAGGGTGTGGTAGCAGGGCATGCACGTGCGTGCTCGTGCAGTGGGTTCGTGTCCATTTTGGACACGGACACAGCACGAAAACGTGCTCAGTCCACTAGGTATGTGACCTACATGTCTAGGGCTAGAAGAAAGTGTAATTTGTTTTACATTTCAACAAAAACAGATCCTCTGTGGCATTTCATCAAACAAGGGTTTATAGCTTAGGATACGTGTCCGATACGGACACCAAACCAACTCTAAATCCTACCAAACTTGACCCACAGTTAGGGTAGTCCTATATGCATACATTTATGAAGAAAAATTAGGATATTAACTAAGTTTGAGGGCATGTACCTATTTGTGCAATTCCAAGGAAAAATCAATAAAGAGGGGGTGTGCTTCCTTCAACTTGGTGATGTCCAAAGCTCCCAATTTCTTGATTGCTAGCTTTCCTTAGCACCCTTGATGTTGTAGGGTCCCAATGCAAAAGACTAGAGTGAATTTGGATCAATATTGATCAAGTTGTGGGTGTTTGAAGGAAATAGGATTTTTCTAGGATTAAATTCATGTAAAGATGTTCATGAATGATACAATGGGTTATATAGGAATGTGTGGCTGCTATGGGGGTGCCCTATGGTCGGCCATGGCAAGGGGGGTGTCCTTGACCTTCCTTCAAGGAGAAAGCAAAGACTTTGGTGCCAAGGTTGAGATATTTTGAGAATTTCATGGAAAAATATCTAATAAAGTAATCTAAGATATTTCCACCCATTGACTAAAAGTAATATCTATCCCCTTAGCATTCTAGGTTAGTAACTAATCTCTAGATTAGGGTAAACTAGGTTAGGAACAATCATAGTACTTAACAATAATTAAATAATATTAAAAACACATAATCTCAAATAAAGTCTCGTAAATTACCAAAATACCCTTTTTGCCAAAAGTCACTAATTTGATGTTCTAAGCCTATGGCTAAGCTCACATGGTCATGGCAACTTCTAGGTTAAGGAAAACTAGGGTTTACACTAAGTTATACTAACAAAATCACAAAGTCATAAGTCATGACTTAGCATGACTTAGAAAATGGTTCTAATTACACTAATAATCACCAAAAATCATATCATGCCCTAAACACCATTAATAAATAATAAAAATAATAATTTTTCAAAAATCCCTAATTTCAGAAAATATGGTGTTACAAGTCTACCCTCCTAACAATAATTTCGTCCTCGAAATTTAAGACGAAACTGAAACTAATGAGAAGGATAGAAATCATACCTCAAGGTACAAATAGATAAGGGTATCGCTCGCACATCTCATCCTCCCGTTCCCAGGTGGACTCTCCTGGAGAATGATGCCTCCATGCGACACGAACCAAAGGTATCGTCTGGTTCCTCAATGCCTTCTTCCGTCGATCCAGAATCTCAACAGGCTGCTCTGGATAACGAAGAGTAGGACCCACCTCGATCTCGGAATGATCAAGTACATGGCTAGGATCTGCCACGTACCGTCTCAACTGTGACACATGAAATACGTTATGGACTCCAACCAATGCTGGTGGTAAGTCTAGCCTGTAAGACACGTCACCGACTCTCCCACTGATAACGAAAGGGCCGATGAAACGCGGGCTAAGCTTCCCACCTCCACCAAAACGTATTGTGCCACGTGTCGGAGATATCCTCAAGAATACCTGGTCTCCGACCTAATCACAAACAAGGTCTCAATTTAATTATGATAAACAAACATGATTAACAAAACAGAAACAAGACAACCTAATTCTAATCCTATCTCTAAACTGTACCTCAAACTCCAAAGGTCTGCGGTGGCTATCGGCCCAGTGCCGATGTCTGTCCTACGCTATGCGAAGCCGATCTCTGATAAGCTTTACCTTCTCTACTGCATCTACAACCATCTCAGGCCCCAATAAAACTCGCTCCCCAACATCATCCCAAGACAAGGGTGTACGACATCTACGCCCGTACAGTGCCTCAAAAGGGGACATCTCGATGCTGGCCTGAAAGCTGTTATTATATGCAAACTCTACTAAGTGCAGGTGACTCTCCCAAGATCCTCCAAAGTCCAGGATACAAGTCCGCAACATGTCCTCCAGTGTCTGAATGGTCCGCTCTGACTGTCCGTCTGTCTGCGGGTGGTATGCAGTACTAAACTTGAGCTGAGTGCCCAAGCTAATATGCAAGCTCCTCCAGAAATGTAAAGTGAAACGACTGTCCCGGTCCGATACAATGCTCACTGGAATCCTATGAAGTCTGACTATCTGCCTCATATACATCTCTGATAGCTTCTCGGTAGACAAACCCACTTTGAATGGCAAAAAGTGGGCCGATTTGGTCAACCTGTCGACGATGACCCAAATCGCATCCTTTCCTCCTGGAGTACGCGGCAATCCTGAAACGAAGTCCATCATGATGTGCTCCCACTTCCACTCCGGAATGGGCAATGGCTGCAACAGTCCTCCTGGCCTCTGCCTCTATGCCTTGACCTGCTGGCAGATCAAACACCTAGCTACGAAGTGTGCTACCTCGCGCTTCATCCCACTCCACCATACATGCTCTCTCAGATCCCTATACATCTTGTTGGCTCCCGGATGTATCGAGTACTGAGAACGGTGGGCCTCCTGCATAACCTGCTCCCGAAAGTCTCCACTGGGCACACACAGTCTGGAACCGTGCCTCAATGCGCTATCCCCTGCAAGAGTGAACTCATCGTTCGTAAATCCCTGTCTGACCTGCTCCCTGATGCATCGTAGAGAAATGTCATCGGACTGAGCCGACTTGATCCTATCAATCAAGTCCGACTGAATCTGGAGGCCCCACATCTGTATCTGTACTCCCGGCACAATCACCTCGATCCCAGGGCTCTCCAAGTCCGCTAAGAAGTGATGATCCATTGTCAAGCACATAGCTGTCGGATATCTGCTCAACGCATCCGCAACTACGTTGGCCTTTCCTGGGTGATACTGCAGTAGAATATCAAAGTCCTTCATCAGCTCCAGCCATCTGCGTTGCCTCATGTTCAGCTCCTTCTGCATAAACATGTATTTCAAGCTCTTGTGGTCTGTAAATATCTCCACACGCTCTCCATACAAATAGTGTTTCCACAGCTTCAGAGCAAAGATAACTGCCGCCAACTCTAAATCATGGGTAGGGTAGTTCTTCTCATGGGGCCGTAACTGCCTGAAAGCATAGGCGATCACCTTCCCATGCTGCTGTAAGACACAACCCAAACCCTTTCTCGAGGCGTCACTGTAGATAGTGAACCCGCCTGATCCTGATGGCAATGTCAGAATCGGGGCTGTCGTCAACCGCTTCTTCAACTCATCGAAAGCGGCCTGACACTCCTCTGACCAGAGAAACTCTGCGTCCTTCCGGTTCAGCCTAGACAACGGCTCTGCAACCCGGGAGAAATCCTGGACGAACCTCCTGTAGTAGCCTGCCAATCCTAGGAAGCTCCTGATCTCTGCCACTGACGTCGGCGCTGCCCAAGCCTCAACTGCTGATATCTTCTTCGGGTCGACTGAGATCCCATCTCCAGTCACTACATGACCCAGGAAGTCAACTCTGTCTAGGAAGAACTCACACTTCGAGAGCTTGCCGTAAAGCTGCTCCTGCCTGAGAGTCTCTAGGACCACTCTCAAGTGCTCCTCATGCTCCTCCTCGGTCTTCAAGTACACCAGGATGTCATCGATGAACACCACCACAAACTTATCTAAGTACTGGTGGAACACCTTGTTCATCAAGTTCATGAACACCGCCGGAGCATTCGTCAACCCAAACGGCATCACCATAAACTCGAACTGGCCGTACCGCGTCCTGAACGCCGTCTTCGGGATATCCTCCCTCTTCACCTTTACCTGATGGTAGCCTGACCTCAGATCAATCTTCGAGAATACCCGAGCTCCGCTCAACTGATCGAAGAGATCGTCGATCCGCGGCAGTGGATATCTGTTCTTGATCGTCAGACTGTTGAGTGCCCTGTAGTCGATACACATACGTACCGACCCATCCTTTTTCGGTACAAAGAGTACAGGTGCACCCCAAGGTGAAGAACTAGAGCGGATGAAGCCCTTGTCCTGCAACTCATCCACCTGTTTCTTCAATTCCACCAGCTCGCTATTGTTTACTCGATAGACGTGCTGAGAAATGGGTTCCGCACCTGGAACCAAGTCTATCGAGAACTCAATGTCACTGTCTGGTGGAAGCCCAGGCAATTCCTCTGGAAATACGTCCATAAACTCAACAATCAATGGATGTGGAGCTGGCTGCTCCTCGACTGAAGCTCCACAGAAAACTCCGCAAGTCTGCTCTGCATGCCGTCGGGAATATACAAACTCTGGCTCTCCTGGCGCTCTGAATAGAACTCTACCCCCGCGGCAATCTATGCTGGCATGGTGCATGCTCAACCAATCCATACCGAGTACAATATCGTAGTTCGGTAGTGGCATTACGAGCAAGCACACATCCAACTCTCGGCCTCCCAAAACTACTCTCCGTCCCTTGCAAATAACACGAACGAGGATAATGCCACCCCCGGTCGTAATCTTGCAAGTCCTAGGCAACGATTCAGATATAACATGATGTCGAATCGCAAAAGATACTGATACAAAGCTATGGGAAGCCCCAGAATCGAACAATACATAAGCTGGAATAGAGTCGAGAAGAATAGAACCTGCTATCAGCTCTCCGGTAACCTCGGCATCCTCTGCTGCCATGGCATAGGCTCGCCCCTGCTGTCTACCCCTGGCCTGATGCTGGGTGAACCTCTGCTGCTGAGTCGGCAAAGGTCCCTTCTGCTGCCCTGCCGGAGCCTTGGCTCCGCCTCCCTGAACTGGTCGTCCCGAAGATATGGGACACTCCCTCAGCTGGTGGTCTCCAGAACCACATAATAGACACCTGCCAAGCCTCTTTCTGCAGTCATTCCATCCATGACCCTGCTTCTTGCAGAAAGTGCAACTGACTACCTGCTGCCTGGGTGCCTGCTGCTGGTGCCTCGGCTGCTGCTGCACCTGCTGGAACGGCCTCTGCTGCTGGAATGGCCTCTGCTGCTGGTGCTGAAAATGAGGCCTCTTGGCCTGTCCTCCACTGCTGCCAGCTCCCTGGGTGTCGCGGCCCCTCTTGAGCTTCAGCTCAAGATCATCCTCAGCCGCCATCGCTCCTGATAGGATCTCCTCAAAAGTGGCGTTCCTGTCACTCTTGGTCAAAGACTTGACCTCCTTGACCAAGCCCTTCCTGAACCTCCTCGCCTTCGCTGTCTCGCTAAGGCCCTCCACGAATCTGCTCAATCGGCAAAACTCACCAGAATACTCCTCTACAGTCTGGTTCCCCTGAACCAGGTTCTCGAACTGGGTCTCCAAAGCACCGACTGCCTGATCCAGAAAAAACTTTCCCTTGAAGAGCTCCTTGAAAGCTCTCCATGTCTGCCCTGGAGTACCTACTCTCGGGTCCGTCTGATACCAGGTACGGGCAAGATCCTGCATCTGGCTGGCTGCTGCCTCTATCTGGAGTCCGGCTGGTATCTCCGCCAGTCGGAAGATCTCCTCAATGTGCTCAATCCAGTCATCAGCATAAAGAATCCCCTCTGTCCCCAAGAAGTCCCTGGGGTTCATCTTCTTGAAGTCCTGAATGCCCGGAATCCTCTGCTGTCGTGGCTGTCCCAATCCTCCCTGTGGCTGGATAGCCAACCTCTCCACCGTCGCTCTAGCCAGCTGATGGGCCTCATCTATGCCCCTGGTAAACTCCGCTGTCTGATGCTGCTGCTGGGCCTGCTGCGTCTCTAGGAAATACTGGAAGTATGAAAACATCTGTGCAGCATCCACTAATCCAGATGGCATCGGCGGCTGGAACTGCTGCTGGTGCTGCTAGAACTGTGGCTGACGAAACTGTGGGGGAGGCATGTCTGGGGTAGCTGGGATGGTCCCCCGAATAAGTAGAGGTGCACCCCCAAATGTGGCAGAAGCTCCCACATGAGCTGGAGTAAGGGGAGCTGTGGTCCCCGGGTCCTGGTGAGCTGGACGAGAGGTGGCAGACCTCTTAGCGGTGTCACCTGGACCGAGACGCTGCGATCGTGTCTCCACCATCCTGAAGACAGATCAACAAGAAAATCAATACAGAGAAGAAACGATATAGTCAAAGGAGACAGTTTATTTCAAAAGAAAGACAATATCAGCAAGAATTTAGATAGCAGGGATTTAGATAAGAGTTTTTCCTAATGTGATTGAGTACCTCAACTACATCCTATTTCCTACTGCAGGCTGTGGCGATACTCTAGTTCGAATACCACCACATAAACTGGACCTGCATGGGCTACCACTAAAATGTGTCACGACCCGCACCCTAGAGTAAGGGCACGAGACGTGGGTACGTCCAGCCTACACCGCAGTGTCGGCGGTAGAACGTTGTCCTAGGTCAATCATCTAATAATATAAAGGTACCTATACAGTTTATACACTCCGAATGGAGGTAACATCACAACATACAGTCTCAATCACATCTAAGGTAGAAGAATGAAAGATAGATAGATAGATAGATAGTAACTCAAAGAGAACAATAGCATAGATAAAATAAGTCTAAGTGTCTAGGATACATAACATCCAGAATGTCAACTCATAATACAATAAGTCTAAGAGTCTATACATCTCCACATCTCAAAATACAACTCAGAATGTGAGACAAAATATAATGTAGAAAAGACTGTCTAGCTAACTGGTCTAGACTACTGGAGCAACATCCTCAGTTGCAGGTGGATCCTGCTGAGGGTCCTCAACACAAGTGTCATCTAGTCCTGCTCCATAATATGTAGTCACCCATGCCTCGTCCTCATCCTCTGTAATATTTTCAACAGGTCCAGTCAGGACAGGAACGAGCACAATACATCTCACACAGTTCATATCAGGTTAGGAAATACGATACAGGCAATAGAGTAAGATACAGGAAATGCTGAAAGGAAATATACGCTGTAAAAGAGATAGCTGTAAAGGAAATATCTACTGTATATAGAGAACTGTAAGTGACTAGAGATGTAGAGTACAAGATAGGCATGTGAATGGCTAGAATTTATACATGATTACACTACTGAGTTTGCACATGATTACACTACTTTGGAATTATTCACATGTCTACTTCTACTCCCCCGTTTCCCCAATCAATACACAAGGATCTAGACAAGTTACATTATTATACATGATTACTTCACATGAGGCTCATAAATGAGTATACGTGAAGTTATACATGAGGGCTCAGTGAATCATGAGAGTACATGATCACATGAGTGCACATGTAAGATGGAAGCATAGGAGTACATGATGATAGTGAAACACACATAACATGAAGTACCCGATGCTCCCGAGAGGGATAACATCTCATGTAAAGATCCATATAGTACCAATCCGTGTTACCAATGTGACAGCAACAAGTAAAGTAATCTAGAGCGAGAAGTAAAGCCTGAACAAGTATGAAACGGTCAGAGAATGTACTCGTCTGCTGTATAAATATCTGTAGAGAATATGCTGTCTGAGGAGAGGTGTCTGGCTCCTGATCAGAGCAACACAAGTCACAATGTATTCTAAATAGTAAAAATAAAGTCTACTATGCATACTACATGATTCTAGGTCCATCTTGTCAAAAGTCAACTCTTGGTCAACTCTAAAGTCAAACTAGTCAAAGTTAGGTCAACACTAGTCAAACTAGTTAGGGTTTTAGTCAAACTAGTTAAACTAGCTGTTTTAGGTCATTCCTAGTCAATTCTAGGTTAATTAGGTCAATGTTGACCTAAGGTTGACTTTGGTCAACCCTTAGTCAACAAGGGTCAACTAGTAGTTGTTTAGGTCATTAGGTTAGCCCCAAGGCCATAGGCTAGTATCTTGGCCATAGGCTAGTGTCATAGGTTTCCATATAAACCTATACTTATTAAGTCACAATATATACATATATCTATATATATATATCAATATGAATACACTGTATATAATACAAAACCCACTTATATATAATGACACTATATATGTGACCTAATACAAATATATATATATATATATATATATATATATATATATATATATATATATATATATATATATATATATATATATAGACAAAACCTATATATAAAACATATATATATAGAGAGAGGAAAGTGAGAGAGAGACTTAGAGTGAGGGAGAGAGAGATATAGAAAACAGAAAAGAGAGGGAGAGACTGTTGTATACAGCAAGGGGGGTTCCAGATTCTGGAACCAAGAATTGGTCCCCAAACACACACACACAGTTACATATATACATATATATGTATATACATACACAACTACACATATACACAACTATACATCCTCAAACCTCACCTACACTCACACATACATATATACTACGTATATATACTAAAAACATACTAATACATGTATAAATCATATCAAAATTAGGTTTGAATTTCATTTTTACAAAACTGGGAAAAACCCAAAATCTAGAAAATAGGGACTGTGTATTCGAAAACAGGGTAAACCCGATTTCACACACGAAACCAAGCTAAGACTTGAAACCATTGGTTGGTAACTGATGCCCCACATGTCCCCTAGTGTCCTAGGTACCTGACACGATACCACGACACGGATTGAAGTGTCCAAACTCACAAAAAACCCACTCGGGTAAACTGATACACACACCTGCATACACAGCGTCGTGCACGCGGTTGCACGTCACGTGCTCACGACACAGGACACGACACATCTCGTGCTCGTGTCCTCGTGTACGCCACATGAAGGGCTACACGCTCGTGTCACCACGAGACACCCACGTGTCATGTCCGAGTGACACGATACGCGCGAAGTTAGCCCCCGCGCGCGTGTGCGCTTACAGCGCGTGTCCAGTGCGAGTGAGATTTCTCACTCGACACGACACGACGCGACACCAAACTTTGGGGGCATGCTCTCAGACATTGCCCCCGTGTCCAAGTCAAATATCACGTGTTATAGTGCTCTGTGCAGTGAGCACGATGGGTGTGGTAGCAGGGCATGCACGCGCGTGCTCGTGCAGTGGGTTCGTGTCCATTTTGGACACGGACACAGCACGAAAACGTGCTCAGTCCACTAGGTATGTGACCTACATTTCTAGGGCTAGAAGAAAGTGTAATTTGTTTTACATTTCAACAAAAACAGATCCTCTGTGGCATTTCATCAAACAAGGGTTTATAGCTTAGGATACGTATCCGATACGGACACCAAACCAACTCTAAATCCTACCAAACTTGACCCACAGTTAGGGTAGTCCTATATGCATGCATTTACGAAGAAAAATCAGGATATTAACTAAGTTTGAGGGCATGTACCTATTTGTGCAATTCCAAGGAAAAATCAATAAAGAGGGGGTGTGCTTCCTTCAACTTGGTGATGTCCAAAGCTCCCAAATTCTTGATTGCTAGCTTCCCTTAGCACCCTTGATGTTGTAGGGTCCCAATGCAAAAGACTAGAGTGAATTTGGATCAATATTGATCAAGTTGTGGGTGTTTGAAGGAAATAGAATTTTTCTAGGATTAAATTCATGTAAAGATGTTCATGAATGATACAATGGGTTATATAGGAATGTGTGGCTGCTAGGGGGGTGCCCTATGGTCGGCCATAGAAAGGGGGGGGGGTGTCCTTGACCTTCCTTCAAGGAGAAAGCAAAGACTTTGGTGCCAAGGTTGAGATATTTTGAGGATTTCATGGAAAAATATCTAATAAAGTAATCTAAGATATTTCCACCCATTGACTAAAAGTAATATCTATCCCCTTAGCATTCTAGGTTAGTAACTAATCTCTAGATTAGGGTAAACTAGGTTAGGAACAATCATGGTACTTAATAATAATTAAATAATATTAAAAACACATAATCTCAAATAAAGTCTAGTAAATTACCAAAATACCCTTTTTGCCAAAAGTCACTAATTTGATGTTCTAAGCCTATGGCTAAGCTCACATGGTCATGGCAACTTCTAGGTTAAGGAAAACTAGGGTTTACACTAAGTTATACTAACAAAATCACAAAGTCATAAGTCATGACTTAGCATGACTTAGAAAATGGTTCTAATTACACTAATAATCACCAAAAATCATATCATGCCCTAAACACCATTAATAAATAATAAAAATAATAATTTTTCAAAAATCCCTAATTTCAGAAAACAGGGTGTTACACGTACGACCTATAATTAGCGGCGATTGTATTTGCGTTGAAGCTGTGGCGTCACTATCTCTATGGCGTGGCGTGCAGGATTTATACGGATCACAAAAGCCTCAAGTTTCTCTTCACCCAGAAAGAACTGAATTTGTGGCAGAGACGATGGCTCAAACTGATCAAAGACTGTGACTTGTCAATCGACTACACGCCGGGCAAGGGAAATATTATAGCGAATGCGCTGAGCTGGAAGTACTTAGCTTCGTTATGCATTAACGATCGACTGCTGCGTGGCTTGGAAGGAATGGGCATTGAACTCCGAGTTCATTTTAGAGACGTAAAGCTGGCACAACTGCGGGTGGAACCGAGCATGTTGGAGAGAATCAAGTCTGCTCAGAAGGACAACCCATACCTGGAGAAGATGCGGAAGCTGATATCGACATGAAAAGTGTCCGACTTTGTAGACGACGAGTCGAAAGTGATGCGAGTGAAGGGACGACTATGCGTTCCAGACGACGCAGAACTTAGAAAGGAGATAATATCGGAGGCGCATTATGCAAAATATTCTTTGCATCCTGGTAGAACCAAGATGTATAAGGACCTCCGCGTTGTCTTTTGGTGGCACGGCATGAAGAGGGACGTAGCGCTCTTTGTGTCAAAGTGTATGGCCTGTCAGCAAGTCAAAGCCGAGCACCAGCGACCGGATGGGGAGATACAGAACCTTGTCATTCCAGAGTGGAAATGGGATCATGTCACTATGGACTTCGTTGTTGGCTTGTCGAGGACGCCGCGGGGAACGACGCTATCTGGGTCATCGTTGATCGACTAACCAAGTCAGCACACTTCATCGCCATCAAAGTTACTTGGAGCGTCGACCGCCTTGCTCAGATATACCTTGATGAAATAGTTCGGCTGCGCAGGGTCCCAGTATCTATCGTCTCGGATCGGGATGGACGGTTCGTAGCGCGCTTCTGGAGTAGTCTTCATTCAGCATTGGGGACAAAGTTGAAGTTTAGCTCAGCTTATCATCCTCAGACTGACGGCCAAACAAAACGGGTGAACCAAATTCTCGAAGACATGTTACGACTCTATGCGATCGACTTGAAGTCAAGTTGGGACGTTCATCTACCGCTGGTCGAGTTTGCATACAACAACAGCTATCAGTCCAGCATCCAATTGGCGCCGTATGAAGCTTTGTATGGCTGGAAGTGCAGATCACACATTTGCTGGGATAAAGTCGGAGAGCGACAGATACTTGGTCCGGAGCTAGTGGAGCAGACTGTGCAGAAGTTGATACGGAAGAGATTGAAGATAGCACAAAGCCGACAGAAGAGCTATGCTGACACGCACCGATGCCCCCTCGAGTTCTCGGAAGGCGACCATGTATTCTTGAAGGTCATGCCCATGTGTGGAGTTTCCAGGTTCGGTGCGAAGGGGAAATTGAGCCCAAGATTTGTTGGTCCGTTTGAAATATTGAAACGAGTCGCCCCCGTAGCTTACCAAATCGCCTTGCCGCCTGCATTGTCAGAGGTACATGACGTCTTCCACGTCTCACAACTGCGGAAGTGTTAGGGTTATATATTAAAAGCATCACTTTTTTAGTAATCTTATTTCCTTAAATTTTGAATGAGAATCATATGGGCAAATGTTTGCATATTGTATTTATTGCAAGTGTTAATACAAATGTCTGATATTCTATATTGTAGATAATATGGTGTGTGGTGTCACACAGAAGATCATATTATCAGTTCCCTATGGAGTATATAAATAGTTCACAACCTAGATGGACTTGGACAATCTATTGGAAAGGTTATAGTGTAATCTGGTATTAGTCTATCTTGACTATAGGTTTACACTAGTACACTTTGTGTGTATTGAACAGGACCACTTGAGGTTGTTCTCTTTGTACTGACTACATAAGAGAACAAGCACCTCCGTTATTATGGATGCTTGTGCTCTTAACCCGGATATAATAACGGACTGTATATGCAGTGTGCATTATTTTGACTCATAAAAGAGTGAGATTCATTATGGATCAACAACCTCTATGAATTGGGTAATAACATTGTATGTATGATAGGCTGTTGATTATAAATGAAATCCATGTCCCGATACATCGGGTTGATGATGTCCCCTTAAGGAGCTCATAAGGATTGTCATGTAAACCCTGCAGGTGGATTATATCTGACGTGACAAATAAAGTTGAACGGTACTACTTAAGGATAAAAGATGTCGAATCAATATAGTTGTCAGTAACTTAATTTGATCGATGGACATACCATATCTTAACATGGGGAGCCAAACGAGCATATAACAAAAGGAGTCCACAAACATAATTTAGGATTAGGGAGGTAGTGCAACAATAGCTCATTAGTGGACCGAGCTATTGTTAATGGGCCTGGATTGTGTGTTCGGGCTGAACACGGGATATCCAGATCCGTTAGGAGGCCTAACCCTAATTTCTCCTCACGGTCCCTGCCGTAGCCTATATATATCCTCTATTCTCTGGCCGCCATATTACCGATCAGAAATCTGAAACTTTCTCTAAATTCATGATTCACGTAAGAAGAGAAAGAGAGGGCTGCCAAGGAGAAAAAAGGTTGGGAGATCGTTGCCCACACGACGTCCAACTCGAGGAAGGAATACGTGCAGAAGATTTTGGGGTCGTCCGCTCGAGATTGCCAGGAATTACTTGTCTTCTTTCCGCCGCAGGTATAATTCGTGAACCTAGTTTCGCCTATGAAGGGTTAGAACACGTATTAGATCTGTTTAACTTTCTATCGATCAATACGCACACCAAAGAAAGGGTCCTGGGAATCCCCAGTTCCATCAGGAAGTACGTGCACGATCCGAGCCATGTGGGTGATTTGAGTAAGCTGGACCTGAAGGCGGATTTGTCATGTATCGAAGAGCGTGCAAATCTTGGAGCTCAAGGATAAAATTCTTCGCAACGTGCTATTCCTCTCGTCGCGGTCCTCGGAGAAAATCGGTCGAAGAGTCGACGTGGAAGCTTGACTCAGAAATGAAGGAAAAATTCTAT